>OZ024895.1:20273533-20611033 GCA_964017195.1 Siderastrea radians
TATTTCACTTTTAAAATATACATAGAACTATGTGAAAGTACTGCTGATAAGGTTTCATTTGAATGTCACACCACTGGATTTCATCCACGGACTCGGAAGGTAGAATCATCTTAACGCGAGAGTCTCCATAACTGACTCTGAGAGTGAAAGGGTTAAGCGGTTTTTTATCCGTTTTTAATATGTATACATGTTTAGGGGGATGATCCGGAAAGTTTTTGTAAGTTAATTTAAACTCCACAGCCTCGACTCTCTCAGCGACAATGTTCGCTTCAAAAAGGGCATTTCCTGCATTTTGGACTTTTCATAAATGATGGGATTGTAACCCCACAACCCTCCCTCCTAAATCTGCTCAACGTTTCGATGTTAAGGTTCCCAGGATTCAAGATTATCTATAGCACCTCTTTCCCTGCATCGTTTGGTCTTAAAAAGTACAGTTACAATCATGTAGTAACATTATTGTTAGGGTAAATTTTAACCCGGTGTATCCTTCATGATTATCTATAGCACCTCTTTCTCTGCATCGTTCTTAAAAAGTACAGTTACAATTGGACCCGGTTTTTCGAAAATGATCCGCGGGTTATGCTTCACCCGTTACGACTCGGCTATGATCCAACAAAGGGGAAGGGAATTCGCGCACGAAAAGGGTTCACACAGTAAGTAAGATTTCACCAGAGTGTGCAGACCCGAGCTTTTCACACATGCTTTGCCCTTCAAGAGTGTGTTTCGCCCATCATGTTTCACTCATGGTCAGTGAATGGAAGGAGAAGGAAATTCACAGACTTTTTTTTTCTGTGTGGAAGCTTATATTTCAGGAAGTTAGAATTTCTTCTGTGGGTTCATTTACAAGCGACTGAATGTCCCTGACTATTGCCTAATCATAAGTGAATAGGACACTTGCATTTGACTACAACCACCAGAATCCTTCAGTTTGTTCTCTTCTTGTGCAAATTAGTGCTCATTGTTGTTTAAACCTCGCTGGGATTGCAAATTTTAGAAACAAAGAAAAAACGAAATGAATTCTGGTAGTTGCAGTCAAATGATGCCATCATACAAGTTTCCTATTATGACGGGCAAATCATACCTGGAGAATCACTTCAGTGATGGGAGTCTTAGTACATGTGTGAGTGCGAGTGCAGTTAACTATTTAGTGATGTTTAATGCTTGTTTTCATTTTTGGCTAGCTTAAATTCATTTATGAGTTGTCCGTACTCACTTCAGATTTTTCATCTTTCGTGCACTATATCACTAAGGTATTATTTCAGTAGTTTAATTATTTCGTGATCTTTTCGCAGAAGCGATCACGGCCGACGAAATGACCAGGCCTAGGGATGTTAATGTGGTCAGTGTAGACATAAATGAAGGTCATCAACTGCTGGCATTGCTGAAGGATTACATTGACAGGTTACAGAAAAAAGCACAAGAGAAACGCAAGCCAGAGTTTTACTCCTGGGAAAACCTTGAATCTTATAAAAACCGTGCCTCGAAACATTCACTAACATGAACTTGGAAAAACCAAAAACAAACGCAAACAAGAAATGCCACCAGGTTTTCCTGAATCGACCGCTGCTAATGTTTGTTCAGTAAACGTTTATATAAGCTGTACATACGAAGTATTATGTAACCAAAATAACTTCACTCGCTGGTGTCGTGTGGAAACTAGATGGCGCTTTTTCCTCCTTTTTTTTAGATTCTCAATCTTAACTGTTTTCCTATGGTTACATTTTGGTACTTTTCTATAATTAAGAATTGTTCTGTTATTTTGTCGTTTTTTAACACCACTTATGCTTGACATAGAATTGCCTAAAACTAGGATGCCAAGAAAATAAGGAGGGGAAGAAAACTACGAGAAATCACAAACGTCTTAGCAGTTTACACAGGCATATGATGTTTATTGTTTATAGAAACGTTAGAAACGGTGATATATCCAGGTAAACGGGGTGCGCTGAATATTTTTTTTTATATACTATATTCCAAACCGTCGTTATCTTAAATACTCAAAACAACAAAAAAATTGAGTGTGATTGCTTTGAAGAAAAGACAGGAGCTTTAGCTATCCGAAATAACTTGGAAAAAAACTCTAGAAATTAACCCGGTAGTAAATACGCTACAGAGTTCATTCTCTAAGGCTTGAGACAGTTGTAAATACTCCTACTGGACGTGAGGTGGTAAATAAAGATTGAGGCGCGTGGTGCTGGTAACCTGTATGTGGTAAACTAGTGAGGAAGTCCAATTTAGCAAATAGTGTTATACCATAAATTAATTTGTTAATATTTGGCTGCTTTCATTAACATTTTCGGTAACAAAACATTGTAAAGATACAAAGTACGCCCACTAAAAGAACTGCAAATCCGCCCATTAAAAGGAACTATAACGTTTAAAAGAAAATGGTCCTGAAATAAGATCATCCAGATGATAACAATAGCAGGCAGTGTAAAGGGGCCATGTCACGGAAATTTTGACGCTTTTGTGTGGAAAATGCCCATAAAACATCAAGAGAAAGAAATCGAATTAATATCTTAACAAGAGATCAAACCATAATCAGTTTCTGTAATTTTTTTGATTTATAAAAAAACAGAGGGAAAACTTGAAAACATTAGCCATATGCATTTTCTTTCAAGTTACAATTCATTTTCATCTTAGCAACCCACACTTAATTATAGTTTCAGAAACCTGTTAGAGTAATTTGAATCAAATCTGAACTAATTGTTTTGTAGCTATGACTCATAGCTCTCTAAAGTAATCCTAAAAATAGGGAACAAAGCTCCTTTAATAGATATTTGACTGTATATTCAAACGCCAGCTGCCATCAAATGATCGTCGGGCTGATCATCATACAGGTATTTCTCGGCACGACCTCTGCCCTGTGGATTATTATTTTCCTCTGAAGTTTCTTTCAGCCCATGACGGGACAAATGTTCCCGTTCCCATGGCATCTCCAATGACGTTGACAACTGTAATAAAACGGTCCCTAGGAGGGAAGGAGATGGTTGAAGCAGTTCCGTTAGGCGAAAGCACCTACCTCTATATACGACTTTTCGCCCCCCCCCCCTCACCCCCCTCTCCCCAGAAGATAAGCCCCACCCGCCGAAGATAAATAAATCCGAAACAAAAACACAACTTCCAACTTCCAACTTCCTCGATAATAATACTGTCATGTTAATTAGGATATCATTTCGTTGAGTGGAAAAGAAAGGATGTGAAAGTTTGCATTCATATCCGATCTGTAGTGCACTAAAAAACAATCATCAAGTAGTTGAATATCTCGCCTTCTTGCTTTTTTTTTCTTTCATCGAATTACTAACAAGAATAATTCTAGTGAAGGGGAGAAAAGGTGCAAAAGTACAAACAAACATAAGTATAGAAAGAAGCACTACAGAGACAGTGGCATAGTGTTTTTAGTTTCAATGATATGAAAAAATGCCACTTACAAGAGCCATTCAACGGCAAGGAGGAGCCCCAAGTCATGCAGCGGTAGACCGACGGACTGCAACACAATGATTGTTGTCATGGCACCTCCGGGAATCCCAGCTGCACCAATCGCTATCAGCACAGACATTGCACTGTGGAGTTAAAATAAAACTAATCGCAATACTAGTATACCAAAAACCACTACTGGAGGACAGGGTAAATTACTGATAAATCTCATTCTAAGACTCTTATTGCAAAGTAGCAAAACAATACTTAGCAAGTATTGTTTCAATCATATCCCTGACCGCCTATTCTCTTTAATTTCTGGATTAGAATATTCCATTTTATAACTAGGTATAAACATATGCGTTTTATACCCTGCGACGATAACGATCAGTGGTTCCGCGACCAAGAAACAATAAAGTTCGAATGAAAGGCTTCTTGCCATGACATCGTAACCAAAAAAAACATTCTTTAACGATAATCTCAGTTAATGAAGATAGGTATTAGACATGATCTGTTTGTGTTCTTCCAGTATCTTTTTCATCTATAAATTTATTTCTTTTTTTCACAGTTTCTGTAAATGTTGAGCGCCATGTTTGTAATATACCTTCATATGCTTATTATTATACAGGTCACTGGTTTATTCCAGCTAATCGGTTGATCAGCTGGTCGTTTTTATCAGTTAAAGACCGTTTAATTAAATAAAACGAATTTCAGTGATGCCAGACGAATAAAAATAAAAATATAGAGCAGTTTTCAAATGAGTGTCGCAAGTAATGCTGAGTTTGCTTTTGTTTTGCTTTACTTTGCACTCCGATTGGTTAGAAAAGCTCACGTCACTTTCTCAACCAATCAGGCGTAAAAACAAAACCAATCGTGACTTGCTCGCACGCGTTTTCCCGAACTTCAATTTCTGATTGGTTTTTGCGTTTTGTTCCTGTTGTGATTGGTTAGAGTAATTACTTTAGTATTGGCTTTACCACACTCATTTGAAAACCTCTTTATAACATAAACCATGCTATAATAACTCCCAGACATGACAACGAACGAACAAAATTGCCAAATTTATGCCTGCAGTCAAGACCTCACATTAAAGTTACTGTCACAGATGCCAACAGTAAAGACCTCATACCAAAGTTGACGTCACAGGTAAACTTTCTTTGTTTTAAACATGGAATATAGAATAAGTTTTGTGATAGAGAGAAGTGCAAAGGGAAGACGCCACAAACTTTGCATTGAATAAGGCAAAGAAGTAAGACGTTGCCTAGGCCCGGTTGCATATAGAAACTTAAGATTAGGGGAAATTTCTGCAACTGTTCCCTGTTTCCTGAGGATTGTTTCTCATCTTCATTGTGTTTCCAATACTCTTTAATCTGCCTTCGGTCGATTTATCCATAATAGCGTGCAAGAAAATCCTCCGGAACACGGGGAATGGTTGCAGAAATTCCCACCTAATCGTACGTTGCTTTATGCAACCAGGCCCTGACCGCTTAATTTACAGAATTGGGAAAGGGACATCCCACTCCTCCTCCTTAATGGGACATTGCTCGCAATGGTTCCGGCTGATATATTTGCTTTCTTAAAGATGACCAGAAGCTTGGTTTTTTAGCTAGAAATGTTAAGGGAAAACCTCGAAACGGTGATGAAAGCAACGGAATATAAATTCAAGAGACAAAAAACGGCAAAAAAAATTAATAATTAGTCATTCTTATTTCTTGACCACCTGTCACGAAATCGAATTCCATGAATCCAATCCGCTCCAAGCATAGTTGTAATACTACAGTTTATCCCCAATTTAGTTTTATATTCGGTGGAATTTTGCTATGCAACACAGAAATTACAGGTAAGTGAGAGAAGTTTTTTTTCGCGATTTCAAGTGTGCCTTATACTCACCAAACCGTGACAATTTTCCCTGGGCTCAAGTCAATGTTGTTTAACTGGGCCACAAATATTATCACAACGGGTCTGTTCAAGGCTGAGCCATCCATATTCACGGTTGCACCCAGCGGTAGCATGTAGCGGCTGATGCGTGGGTTAATCCCATTATTCTCTTCAACGCATCGGATGGTTAGAGGCAAGGTTGCAGCACTGAAAGAAGGGAAACACAATTTGGAGAGAGAATATATAAATTGGGAAAGTTAATGATCGCATCAGCAAAAAGTGGAAGCAAAACAAGGTAAGAAAGACTAAGAGGGTAGAGCAATCCGCCAAAAATGATGTCGAAAGAAGATAGATAGATAGTTTATTACAAAAAAATCCTTATGCAGCCCAAGGGCTGAATTGTGTATTTGCATTTACAGCTAATATCATTTACATAATTATGATACAAAAACTAAAATTATTATAAATTGTTCTATAAGATTAACCTGAATTTCAGCCGTCTCCTCTCGTCGCTCACTCCCGAGAGAGACGTCTGAATCAATGAGCCGCTAATGCCGTCCAGTGACGTCACGACGAATCAATGTTAATTTATGTTCCCGCGAAAAATTCAGCTTTTGTCGCCCTCGAGTCGATGATAGACGCATGCCTGCAGCTCGATGGCAAGGGTCAAGTACCTTTTGTTTTGCTTCTGTGTTATGTCTTTTATCGCAACTATTAAACTAGTGGTTTCCATAGCAAAGTGAAGTGCTGCGGGTAAAGCGCATGCAGTGGTTTAACGGCCAAAAGTGAATTAAACACAAATATCTCGGTCGTTGGTGAAACGCGTGACGGACAAGTGCCCGTGACGGACGTCAGTGACGCATCCATGATACAGACGTGACGAGTAGATTTTTCCCCCAAATCTTCGTCGTGAGTGAAAGAACGGAGAACGAAGTACAACAATTATTTTTAGGTAATATTTGACTCAGAAGAGACCTGCTTTGCTTAAAAACGCGTTTACTCAGATAAGAACTGCTTTACCTCAAAAAACGAATCGCGTTCAATCCTCGCTTCATCGTGCAAAACGCTTTCTTCACCTGCTTTCAAACTCTTCGCCGCCTTCGCAAAAATGTGGCCTCCTACACGAAACAGGATTTCTCCGCTATAAGTTTTTCAAATCCCACTTTACTGACAGTCGAGTGTTCTTTAAGGTTCCAACGTTAAAATGTTGTGTTTTCTTTCTGAATTGATTGATGACTCAATGGAACAAATACAACAAAATGAATCCTCGATTAATACTGCACAGTTCCAGGAATTGCTAGAAATATTCTGAGAAACGTATCGGCTGCAATTCAAGATAATTTTAAATTTACCTTCACTTGCTTTCAAACTCTTCGCCGCCTTCGCAAAAACGTGGCTTTCTACACAAAACAGGATTTCTACATCCCACTTGGTCATTCATGACAGCAACCAAGGGAGAAATAACAATAATGATACAGTGTGCTTCAAATTGTGTACACGATTTGGAGAGTTCACTTGCAACAAGTGGTGCAATCTGGAAAATCATAGATTTCCCAAAGCGCGTCGGAGGATTAACGAAAACATTTTCCCTCGACAGGAAGTGACTGGAGAGCGTTTACCCGTTCGGGCTATAACTTAGTTAACCCCAAGATTCGATACTGCTTCTTTGAAAGCCTTCGCACAAAGTGGAATCCCCGCAACCGCCATTTTCCAAACATTCCTTGCACTTAGGGGCCGATTACCTGAACCGGGCTGGCTCGGTTAGCAGGACTGGCCCGGTCTACCGAGATGACTGCTCAGCCCGATATAGAAGCTGTCGTGTGAAAAGATGGCTACATCAAAGAGCATGAATTGAGTGTTTTTACTTTCGCTAATCCATTATTTTGGTGTATTATTTTCAGTTTTACGTAGCTTTATGGTCTGATAAACCTTTACGTGTTATATAGAAAGAGAAATATCGATCTTCTGGTGAGCCATTTTGCACTGAAGCCAAATTTAGTGACGAGAAAGTGTTGGCCCGGCTAGCCGGGTTGGCCCGGCAATCACGATTACATGGTAAATTTTCAGCCCGGCTAGCCGAGATCCCGGCATCGCGATGCCGGGATCCCAGCTAGCCGGGCTGAGATTTTGCCATGTAATCGCAAAGTTGATTTTTAATGGCGAGATCCCGGCAAACCGAGCCAGCCCGACTAAGCGGGCCAGCCCGCCTCATGTAATCGGCCCCTTAGAATAATTCATGAAATAATTTAGGCGAATAATTGAGAATCAGCCAATCAACACCGCTGTCTGGTTTTTGGACAGTGACGTCACTGGACGGCATTAGCGGCTCATTGATTCAGACGTCTCTCTCGGGAGTGAGCGACCAGAGGAGAGGGCTAAAATTCAGGCTACTACAAGATGTAATGTCTAAAGCTGACTGAATAAGATGAAAAACATGTTTAAACCTTACGAGCGCTTGTCTGTAAAAATCAAAGATAACAGGCCAAGGGTGGAAAATTCGATTTCTTTCATATTTTAATGTTAGATAGGTTAGGGTATAACTAAAATCACTGGATACTTTTTTTTGGCAAAATCTCCTTTTATTTCATGGATAAATGCAAATAACGAAATTCCCTTAAAATCGCCATTTGAAGCAGCAAATTGTTACATCAATTTGAGGCGTTTGCGTACAAAAACAAATCCTTCTGTCGTCTTTAAAACACTCAAATCTACTTTTGCAATCTCTCAAGAGCTTCAAAAATGATTTTGGTAAAAACTGCATTGTTCTTTGTGTTTGAAATAATTTAATTTTGAAAGTATACATTTTCTCATCAGGAAAAGTACTTCGTGATTTATATTATTTTTCACCATGTGCTAAACCTTCAAATCGATTCAGCTTCTGGCTGTTGAACTACGAAAAGATGTTCTCAGGATTACGGCAAAAATTTCTTTGGGCAAACGATTGAGAGCGACGCGAGAGCTTTTCAAAGTTCGTTAAAATGCAGGTTATTTGACCCTTCCTGGCAACATTCCATTCGCGAGTCACGCACATATTTTAATATGTTTCGACCCATATGAGATCGAAAACGTCAAACAGAAAAACAGTTCGAAATGCTCTAACCTCATTTGCTGTAGAGGACAGGTCCAGAGGTCATTTTCGTGTGATTCTTTCGCCGTTCGTCGTATTTTGGTCCTGCTGATGTCGTCCGATGAACCGAATGAACACCGGCCGCGAATCGGTTGAAATGTATTGTAAACGGTCGAACAGCTCAACGCACCAATGTTTCTTGTAAAGCGTTCGACATCTTTCTGCACTACGCCATCTTACTCAACGGTTGAGTTGATTTAATACGAGTGTTGCTCAGTTTTCAATGCACAAAAGCATTATCAGATTTGACTGTTAAATTGGGACCAAACGTGGATGGCGCCGCGTGCGTATTTGGTTTGTCACACAGTGCGTGTCAAAGGCATTTTAGGGGATAGGGGAAGGGCAAAACCTTTGAGGTGAAGTAAAATAACATCCAGTGTTAATTGCAGGGATTACTCGTGGTTTTAACGGCGTTGTGTGTCTTTCTTACTTATTACCAGTGTTGTTGCAACCATTAAAAATTGCATATGCTACCCTAGTAGTCTAAAACGCAATTACAACCGTTGTACAAGCTTACAGCTGAGTGGTGCAACAGAAGTGGCGCTACCCAACTTTAATACGGGGAAAAGCTATAACTACAAGGGGCTCCTTTTTGTCAATTGACGAGAGGAGATTCTACCTATGATCATTGGTGTGCTCTGCTGGTTCTCAGCTGGCACAGGACAGGCACAAGGCACAGTTATATCAGGAGTGAAAGTCAGCTCGGTGTTGGATGGAATTTGGACAGCAAGGGTTCTCTCTTCATGACAGATGGGAACGACCTAAGTTTTTAACTGTGCTCTCTTGTCAGCTGTTTGACATGGTCTACATTACATTAGTGTGTCCTGACTAACGAGTGGGGCTTCTAACAGCACGTCAGTGCTGTTTGAAGACTGTGAAATATGGCACTTAACCATGGTAACAAAAAATGAGTTTCTGTTCCTCAATTTCTGTTTACTAATTTTGCAGAGACAGGTTCCCAGTGAAAGAGATCTCTCACAGCAGCCAGCGTACTTATCATAATGGATATGTGGATATCATAACAGAAATACGTCAAGCTTCTTGCCCTTAAATTGGAACCAGCGCTCACCTCTAAAACAGGAGGATCTTGCACTTCAACGTCTATTATCTCTTTCACGTTCTACATACACCTGAATGATTACGAAGAGAAGCAGTGAGGCTTCCATCGATAACCTGGCTAATATTCTGATAGACCATAACCGAGTATAAAATTCACCCGATCCAACTCTTACAAGCGAACCAGTCTTGCGTAAGATAACTTCAGATCCCTTTTTCCCCAGTCCTATTTCACTTTTTGGACACTCTCCCTTTCCTTACCGTGGCCCGGGACCAGGCCCCTTATGCTGCAGCTTCTGGTCGACACTATTCCAAGTTTTGCACGATGGTTGGGACATATCGTCATTGTACTGAAGCGTTCGTTGTAAAAAAAATAAAATTGAAAATTAAAAAAAACTAGCCTGCGTTGCAGCCGGCCCGCGCATTGCCGAAACTTGAAACCGTCGATATAGTCCGGTCTATACAGGCGGTGTAGAGTGTCTGCGACGCAGGCTAAAAAAAACTTGCCCCTCGGCTAAAACTAAGCCGACTTGTGACTTGTGGTATCAGACCCGTAGCAACACAGGTAGCCCAAGCGTAATAGAAGAGTTTGTGTGGAAAATCGAACTGAGAATTTCTATCGATAAAAAATGAACTTTAAAAGGTAAAGCTCTTGAATAAAGAGGGGAAATGGTACCTGGTGTTGTTTGCTGTCTTCCTGTGAAGTTTTAGCGCCTTTGGAGAGGTTTTAATTTTCTACACTGAAGCAAGGCTGAAATAAATGCTGCGAGCAAATTGGCCTAGTCAAAGCCCTCCCCTCCCCCCTTCTCTTCAAAATCAAAATACTCACTCACACAGATACTAACACTGTTCACAATGCAACAGTTGATGTTGATTTCGTCAAAAAGGACACCTTTTTGGGGACATCGTTCATTGAAGATTTGCCAAAAAGCTGCTTCCTGTTTGTTTTTTTGCCGACAAAGTTGTTGGCAACATCCACCAGACTTATAGCATCAGTTTTAAAAAAGTACCCTTAAAGTTACAAGGTTTGTTAAAATTGAAACCAGGCACCTTAATACCTTTAATAGCTAAGCGACTTTTGTGTATTTGCTGCAAGCTTTAAGCCCATCATGTTGTTTTAAAACAAGTCTGAGGAACAAAATTATATTTATCTCTCAAATTGACGCTCACGAGAATCTTCATTAAGAAGGAGGTGGGTTATCCGAGGAAGAAGAAGAAGAAGAAGAAGAATAGAGGGACAAAAGTTACTTAAACGTTTACGAGAGTTTGGTAAAACAGGTCCGAAATTCGTAGCTTGGCTGCCGAACTTCACAGTCTTAAGCTATACTGCCAGGGTCAAGGTGACATGGGTGAAGAAAGACATTGGTAAGCAACCTGGGCGACTGAAATGTGCTGTGGGCTAGTAGAGTTTTGAAGCCCACTTGCCCGGTGGCTAGTGACTCAACAGATGTCGAACCCTGTTAAAGGCTGTGAAATTATAAAAGGCACTTTAGCATCAGCATTCGAGACTGATTGTTGCACATTAATTTGTTTTAATTATATATTTTTGGCTCATTTATTGTAATTTTCTTTTAACTTCCAAAAATTCTGGGGGCTCAAGCTCCCCCCCCCCCCCTGCCCCTTCCCCTTCTACGGGCCTGGGTATTCTTGGTGCATGAAAGTCAAGAAATAATCTTTTTCAAGCTTTCAATTCGTCTAGTGTTGTAACCACAAACTCCGCCAGCAGGAACATGGAACCAACAACAACCGTCTTCTGTGCAACGAAGCAGTTCATGTATGTATGTATAATAATCATTTGTGAAAAAAAAGTCCGAGGTCCCCCCTCTAAGCCAAAACAATAAGCACAAACTAGTTAGTCACATCGCAATTTCCGTGATAAAAACGATTTTAATGTTCTGGACTCGACGTTTTGGAGAGGTTTTTAACTTAAGCGAGTATACGTACCCTTTTTAGCCACTTTTCGTATTCGAACACTGTTATTTTCATGCCTACAACTCACGCGGAGGGGTGACTACTTTTTCTGTATTCAGGCACGGGAGGTTGAGATGTCTAAATGTAGCACTTATTTTGTTTCGTATTTTTGGTCCATTACTAGTTCCTCACATTTCTCAAAACCCGAGCCGTTTACGTAAAAAGAAGCAGAGCAGATTTTGCCCTTCCCGTACCCCCTAGTTTAATGTCCATTCCGATGATTTGCATTGCGTGACGCGGCTCTGCATAGTACTCTGGCCACGTTAGCGGCGACATGCCTGTGCGTAGTGATAAAAATCTATTTGTGCATTGCCAACCAAGCAACACTCACCAGCAACTGAACCGTTGAGTAAGATGTGACAGTGTAGAAAGATGTCGAACGTTTTGCAAGAAATGTTGTTGTTGAGCTGTTCGACCGTTTTCAATACATTGACCGAGTTCGCTGTGTTCATTGGACGTCAACAACAGGACCAAAATACGTCGAATGGCAAGAGAATCACTTGGAAATGGCCTCTGGGCCTGTCTTCTACAGCAAATGAGGTTAGAGCATTTCGAACTGTTTTTCTGTTTGACGTATTCGATCTCATATGGGTCGAAACATATTAAAATTGGGGGGTGACTCGCGAATGGAATGTTGCCAGGAAGGGTCAAATAACCTGCATTTTAACGAACTTTGAAAAGTTCTCGCGTCGCTCTCAATCGTTTGCCCAAAGAAATTTTTGCAGTAATCCTGAGAACATCTTTTCGTAGTTCAACAGCCAGAAGCTGAATCGATTTGAAGGTTTAGCACATGGTGAAAAGTAATTTAATTCATGAAGTACCTTTCCTGATGAGAAATGTATACTTTCAAAATTAGATTATTTCCAACACAAAGAACGACGCAGTTTTTACCAAAATCATTTTTGAAGCTCCTGAGAGATTGCAAAAGTAGATTTGAGTGTTTTAAAGACGACAGAGGGATTTGTTTTTGCACGCGAACGCCTCAAATTGATGTCATAATTTACTACTTCAAATGGCGATTTTGACGGAATTTCGTTATTTGCATTTATCCATGAAATAAAAGGAGATTTTGCCAAAAAAAAAAAGTATCCAGTGATTTTAGTTATACCCTAACCTATCTAACATAAAAATATGAAAGAAATCGAATTTTCCACCCTTGCCGCAGAATTTTGATTTTGCCTGATTTTTACAGACAGGCGCTCTTAAAAACCTACTTACAATTCAGTACTTGTTGAGACATTATTGTTAATACAGGAGGACATAATGAATGTATTTCTAAAGCGATTGGTCCTCCACTCAGGGATTGCAAAGCGCTCGCCTATGTTCCCTTGCGGAATACGGATTATGGTTGATGGCAGGCAGCAAACTATTCAGTCTATGCTCCTTGTTAGTAATGATCGAGGTAAAAGTACTGTTACAATAGTAGGGATACCTCCTACATCTAGTGCCTCTTTGTAATCTAAACTGGCGCAAATAGTTGATAACGCTCTTTCTTGGAACGTCCTAGTTCACGCTGCAAGTACATGGCAGTGCGTAATGGAAAATGGGCACTGCTTAAGTTAAGATAGATCTAATTATAATGCATGTGATATAAAAAAGAACTAGATCTTTGCAACTCTTCGCTATCTTAATTTCTTCGCGAAACACATTCCCCTTCGGTTAGCATATAAAGAATAATCACTTGTTCCTAATCCGAAGTTCCTTGTGAGTTTTTGTTGTTGTTGTAGCTGTTGTTGTCGTTCTTCTTCTTAATGTTTTTGTTGCTGTGGTTGTTATTGTATTTGTTGTCGTTGTATTGGTGGTGTTGTTGTTATTATTTGGGTATTGCTTTATATTGGTGTTGTTGATCAAAGTTGATGCCTTCTTTTTATGCCACGAATAACCCCCATGAAAGCAAAGCGTGCTCACAGGGATTGTCTTTTATTAACTGTAATCAAGTTCTTTACTTGTTTGCTTCGTTCGTGAGTTTGTTCGTTCGTGAGTTTGTTCGTTCGTTCGTTTGGTTGATTGGTTTGTTTGTTCGTTTTGTTGGTTGGTTTGTTAATCTTCTTATTCTCTTAGAGCTTTTGAGCAGTATTTTTTCTGTGGTACTGTTAAATTATGCCATAGAAGATGGTACTTGCTGCTGAGGGAAGCCATTCAATTGGAGGCTATCAAACAGAGTATTAAACATGTTGCAAAACCTGTACAATGACCTTCCAGAGAGACAAAACCAACCTTGAAGCTATACCAAATGCTGTTATCAGTGCGTCACTCAGCCCCTTCATAAACACATAAGGATTCTTCCTCGTCACAGCGAAAAATATGAGAGGCAGAACAATCAGGGTATGAATGAGTAATCCGACAGTAACCGTGACGACTAACATGCCGAGATTCTGCATGGAAAGCCAGATGTCATCCATTTCTGCTATCCGAGCGGCAATCATACTGCAAACACCAATGGGTGAATACCTGCAAAAGAAAGTTCTCTTACGTTAGGGTCCTGTCAGTGGCCTCCGGTTCAATCCATTGGACGAGTCACTGAACCCATTGCTGCCTATAATAAGGTCCGGCTTCTATCGCATAAAGTGATTAGGAGCATAAGCACTCCCTCCCCAACCCCTGGATGGGATGCTAGCGATAGCGTCACAGGATACCTAACATAAAGTGACCAGAAGCATTGGTGGCTCTCAACCCTGGATGGGATGCTAGTCCATCCCGGGATACCCAGCATAAAGAGACTAGAAGCACTGGCACTCCCCCCTGGATGGGATGCTTGTCTAAGCGGAGTTACCTTCCCCCATTTTTTTCTTAAGTTTCCTCTAACGGTTGGTTTGTCACTATTTGTACACCAGGGTAAACACAAACTGTGGAGCAAACTTTTTGGTCTTAAAACGTGTAGCAACGCGGTGCAGAGACCGGCCCAGAAACCACAGACTACCCAATTTTCTCAATAAAAGTCCCACTCACAGGACAGATCGAGAACCCTGACGGAGTATTTTTTTTTTTTTTTTTTTTTTTACAAATCAATTGCTTACATGACAACTACTCACGGTACAGTTACTTACACTACTTACAAATCAATTACTTGCACTTCTTACGGGACAGTTACTTACATAACTTACAGAAACAAAGACTAATTACAAATCAATGCTTACACTACTAACGGTACAGTTATTTATATTACTAAATGAAATTATAATTTGTTTAAGAGAAGGAGAAGAAACTAACGCTACTTCCATCAAGTCTATAGGATCGAAAGACAAAAAAGAGAAATTGAAAACGATGCCATTTTACAAAATAAAAGAGGAGCTTAATAGTAATAGTTTAAGTTTAGATGTCATTGTTTCAGATTTTCCACTTTGTATTTAAGATTGAGTTTGTTGCTAAAATCAGTCAGACAAAGTAAATTGTTATTTAGTTTACTTGCATATATATAGTATTTCATGAAGAGGAGGGTGTAATTGACTTTTCTCTCTAGCACCGGGTTGTTTGGGTATTTACAGGAAGAAAAAAGCATTTCCTTCGTATCCGGTTGGAAACTTAAAGAGCCATTTTGAACATTAAACCAATCAATGACATTACGAGCGAAGGTTCGAGTAAATGTGCAGTTAATGAAAGTATGATCTATAGAATCTGGTTCACTACAATCACTAGGCGAAATGGCAAATTTAAACGACCTTAAACATGACTTAACCCTGTCTTAAACATAAGTTTAGTAAGTTTAAGTTGCTGTTTAAGCAACTTATACCTAAGTTTAAGTTTTGCTTAAACCAATATTAAAATAACTTAAGGTTCATGTCTAATGTAGGTTTAAGTCCTTCTTAAATATACGTTAAACAAATGTTTAGTGTAGTTTAATAGGGTCATTAAAAGTATTTTAAATGTATGTTTCAGGCATGTTTAATTAGAACTTAAACCTGCATTAGACATGAACCTTAAGTTATTTTAAGGTGGGTTTAAGCCAAAATTAAACTTGGTTGTAGGTTTAAGCCCTAATTAAATGTAACCAAAACAAATGTTTAGTGTCGTTTAATAGAGACATTAAAGGTATTTTAAATATATGTTTCAGGCATGTTTAATTAGAACTTAAACCTGCATTAGACATGAACCTTAAGTTATGTTAAGGTGGGTTTAAGCCAAAATTAAACTTGGTTGTAGGTTTAAGTCCTAATTAAATACACCCGAAACAGATGCTTAGTGTTGTTTAATAGTCATTAAAGGTCACGTATTTCTAGTTAAATATTACTTTCAGTCACGTTTAAGAGCTATACCAAACGACACGAAACATGTGTTTCAGACATTAAAACCTAGACTTAAACTGGCCAGAATGTGTCTGAAACAAGGACCTCAAATCACTGAAGTGAATAAAGTGAGTAAACAAAGTACCATTTACTAACAAATCTTTATTGTCAATTCGCTTAGCTTCCTCCTTGCTCCATTTAAGTATAAAATAAATAAGTGATAAAATACACTTCATTTCTTGTTTATAATCAATACATTCTATCTTTAATTTTCTTAAACTGCACCATTATACTTTTTTGATCCTTGAATTTCTTTAAAAAAACTCCTTATATTTCACATCTTATATTCAAATGAAAGTTCAAACACATCTTCACTGGGACTGTTCTCTTTTCCTACAAATTCTCTGACCTGAGAGATACGAAGAAAAGAGAATTTTTGCCCTGGGTGGTATGAATGAAAGTTTGACCTTAGCAAAAAAAAAAATCACTTAGTGAAACCGGTACTAGTAGAATAGATGCTCTTTCAGATGACTAGTACCTGCACCACAGTTCCACTGTACAAGCTGTTTTGTTTGGATGCTAATGAGTGAGTACATATTAGCACTTAAGTTCATTAGTTGCTTATAGGCATTGCTACAATGTTATCTGGGACAGATTCCTCTTTCCTCCAATCTTTACAATGTAGTTCATCCAAAAGCAAAACATTGGACTCTGTACAAAGGACATTGTTTCAAAGCAAATTTTTCCCCTTTTTGATTTTTGTTTATAGCTGACTTATCCAGATTTACAGTGACTATGATAACTGGGAGTGTTTCTGATCTGCGATAAGGACTTCTTTAAGCCTGTCTTGATGGGGATTGAACTTGTTGATCCACTTCAGATTATGTACACATGCGACTGATCTGTTGGAATGAATGAAAGGATAGTGTTAAATTTACTCTACAAATACAAATAATTCCTATGGACACTGACCCAGGTAACAGTTAAAATGTGCAGTTACCGTGGACGCTTTTTTAAGTCAAACTGGTATATGTGAATAACATTGGTGACTCAACCCCATCACAGAACTTTCTTTTTCTCTTATCACAGAACAGTGGGTAACCTTATTTTTGAGAATTCATGGAAAATGGACCTAAGCTATTCATAAAATCATACATTGTAGTTAAATCGTCATTTAATAGCATGTCAGGGAAAGTAAAAAGTTCATTGCACAATAGAAACCAAAATGGACAGCAAGGTTAGCAACGCACATGGTATATAAACTTACTATCCTACACGACAGTATCAATTAACTAGTCAATAAAAGTGCATTTTATCTAAGTTTTGAACAGTACAGGACACGGGAATTGCAGCACTACAGTACATGAGGGTTTCCTGTGTGTAATGATGCCATGTTGAGCACAATTTTTAAGCAACAAACACTCATGTAAAAAAATTACATACAAATGGATGTAAAAAAGACACAAATTTTCTGAAAGTGCAAGTTAAATTTACATGGGGAGGTTGGAGACAAGCTCATTTTGAGTGTGTATCAGTAAATAACACAAGTACGGAGTAGAAGTTATGTAAGAATTAGGATAAACTATGTGTCATGACCCTATTCATACCATAGGTGGCACAAGCAGTAGAAGTACATGTATAGCATGTGTGATGCTTGACCAGTGTTGTGTTCACCATAACCACAAATTAATGCTTGAATTACAGAGGTTTATATATGGGTTTTGGTGGTTTAAAGTAAGGCCCTAACACTACAAATGAGAATGTTTCTGATTTTCATAACCAAGACCGGTTTCTATGGGGTGGGCCTGGGATGATTGGTCCCATACTTAAACCCATCCTGGAGGGCCTGAGGCAGTACTTTGTTCAGCCTCTCTAATTTCGACCACTCAGACATGACTGAATATAACAGGGGCCAAGGCCCCAGCAAGGCCAATTCTTGGGATAGCTGAGACATGCAAGTTTCACTACCATGGCACTGCGACATGCCCAAGGTTATTTTCCATATGACCACTCTTCACAAATAATGGAAAAAATAATGGAAGTTAAATGTTGCAAATTAAGTGACGGCCAGGTTCATGATTTAATAAATAAATGTACCGGCTACACAAAATTAATTTAAATGCCATGACACAAGACTTTGTTCCTTCAAAGTTTCTCTGCCCCAAGCAATATGACTGTACTAACACATACAAGTAACTAGAAATGAGTGAATATATGGTCATGTTTCAACTGTTCAGCAATCACGGTTCGCTTAATGTGAGCTCACCGACATCTAGGAATTTAATGCAGTAATAAAACAACAATCAAGAAAGCTCCCAAATTATTGGTCAATTCAAAACATAGCAGAATGTGTGGCAGTTTTTGATGACTATTAATACATTTTTTGCTGTTCATTAGCGCAAAACGTACATTCATTTGTGCCAAGCGATGCATCAATAACTTGTATTGTACTTTCTTGAACACCGCAAGCAACATCATTGGTGCGAAACGACTTTCAATAGCGATATTTAAATACGCGCGAGCATTCAACAGTATCAATAGACAATCAACTAAACGACGGGACAATCATTTGGGTGGAACGTTATTTCATGTGCGCGCAATGAAAATTCAATAGCACCAATTGACAAACGGTTGCATTTATTGACAATCATTCAACCAAAAATGAAACTTCATTAGTGTTATTAGCATAAACATAGGCAATCTATAGCGCGTTTGGACAATCATAGCCATTCGAGATTATATTCTTTAGTGCGTTTTGACAATCATTTGAGCGGCTCAAAATACAATAACACAAAAGAAAAAATCAATACTACTTGTCATTTCTATTTAAATTTCAGCCTTCGATAAACTCTCTGTTAATACAACGGGGTAGATATGTTTGCATAAAACGGAACCATTGCCCACTTTTAGCTGGAGTGATTGTTCCAATATTTCGATTCAAAGCTTCCAAAAGCAGCTGTGTGCGGTAATGGCCCAGAGCAAGGCCCCGATTTCTTGCTTCATCTCGATTATTCATTTCTTGTTGTATTGCGGGACGACTTATATCTGCTTTTATCGCTGCTTTCAAGGAGCTTATTGCTTGTTCCACGATGTTTAGAAATGGACTGTAAGGCGGCAATTTTTTCAGCTCAGTGTTTGCACCTGGATTGACTGGATTGTGATGGGCTGGGGCACCATCGTAAATGAAAATGACGTTTTCATCTGGGTCAAGATTTAAACGCGTCTGTGCCAGGAAGTCGTTAATTTTCTGCGCATTCATTCCTCCAATGATTGAAGAGTGGAAGACAAGGCCATTAGTCGGTGAAATAGCGAGTGCAACCGTCACGTTTCTTCCTCTTTGACCACAGACTTGCCTGTAGGCCCTTTCTCCTCTTCTCGCTCTGCCTTGGCTTCGAGAAGTCCAAATATTATATCCGCATTCATCTATAAAAACAGAATGATTTACTATGGCATGGCCCATAAACCAATTGGCATAAGCATATCGTTTCTCGATGACATCGGGTCTGTTTCTTTCTGCTGGGAGTGGTCTGCTTAGTTTCACACGAAAAAGCATTCCGTCTAAGGTCCTTGCCACAGTACGGTCGTGGATTTGTGGTTTGGCGGGAAGACGTTGCCGTAATTCTTGGTTTATCTGGGCCAGCGTTAGTTGACAATTCTCATTTACAATGTCATTGAGAGTGTCCCTCATCTGGTTATCGACACGTACATTATTTGGTCCTCCCCTTGGTCTCTCTGCAATTCTACCTTCTCGTACATATCTGGCAACTATACTCCTGGCTGTGGAACGATTAACACCGATTGTATCGGCCACCATGAGATAATCTTCATTTGTGTTTTCAAAAGCTTGAATAATCCTTTCGCGTTGCTCTAGGATGATGCGATTTCTACGAGGCATTTTGGCTGTTTCTGGAGCGACAGAGAAATTGAACTGACGAAAACTTGCTTTTATACTGCAATTTCATGCTGAATCTTGAGCAATCTTTTTTGTTTTAGCTATTTTTTGATCCATGAACATAGAAAAATACAAAAGTAGTATTGATTTTTTCTTTTGTGTTATTGTATTTTGAACCGCTCAAATGATTGTCAAAACGCACTAAAGAATATAATCTCGAATGGCTACGATTGTCCAAACGCGCTATAGATTGCCTTGTTTATGCTAATAACACTAATGAAGTTTCATTTTTGGTTGAATGATTGTCAATAAATGCAACCGTTTGTCAATTGGTGCTATTGAATTTTCATTGCGCGCACATGAAATAACGTTCCACCCAAATGATTGTCCCGTCGTTTAGTTGATTGTCTATTGATACTGTTGAATGCTCGCGCGTATTTAAATATCGCTATTGAAAGTCGTTTCGCACCAATGATGTTGCTTGCGGTGTTCAAGAAAGTACAATACAAGTTATTGATGCATCGCTTGGCACAAATGAATGTACGTTCTGCGCTAATGAACAGCAAAAGGTGTAATTAACAATAATTGCAAGTATCCATAGGACTTGTTAGGATATTTTGTGAAGCCAATTGAGTTAAATTAATCAATTGAAATTGTTTCTGGCCTTTACACTTCATTTATATTGTTATTTTTTTAGTTTGAAAACTTAACAAAAGAGTCAAATACCAGATATGGAATGCACTGTTAATTTATTTAAGTCATCATGTGGCCTACTTTAAAAGTACGATTCCATGTACCATAAACTCTGATACCAGGTGGGGGGGGGGGTACTTCCTAGTAATAGGCTAATGGGGATGTGCCACTGGATGGGGTCACATTTTCACGACTGGATTGACTATAATGGGGTTGCATTTTCAATACGAGCTAGTAGAGTTACTAGAATGGGGTCACACATTTGCGGGATTTCAGGGGTAAGTAAATTCCGGCAAGTAGGGATTTGGGGTATATTTCCCCAAAAGTGACAAACACGGGGTCTATAATAAATTGGCTAGAGAATACACTATAATGTGGTAGGGGTTTGGACAGGCCAGCAGTACATACCCAGCAAAAATTGACCCAAGTACCCCCCCTCCCCCAGGCTTTGATGATATACAGAGGATATTACATGGTGGCGCGAAGATATGAATTTTATTTTTGAGTGGTAAAAACAATATTTTACGAACAAGTGCATCGAGTGAGTAAAATATTGTTTTTTACCGCGAGAAAATACAAATTCATATCTTCAAGCTACAGTGTAACTTTCTTTTTATTATATAGACAAGAGGATTTTTGCACAAACAACGATGTTAAAGCGGGAAATGACGTCATCGATATCCTCACTAGCGAGGATATGGAAAATACGCCACTCAAGTCCCGGATGTAGTTTCGTATGAACTTTACGAGTGGTCTATTTTCCACTAAAACACTATTGTCTATATAATAAATTGAGTTATTACATGGCGGCGCGAAGATATGAATTTTATTTTCGAGTGATAAAAACAATATTTTATGAACGAGTGCATCGAGTGAGTAAAATATTGTTTTTTACCGCGAGAAAATACAAATTCATATCTTCAAGCCACAGTGTAACTTTCTTTTTATTATATGGACAAAAGGAATTTTTGCACAAACAACGATGTTAAAATGGGAAATGAAGTCATCGATATCCTCACTAGTGAGGATATGGAAAATATGCCACTCAAGTCCCGGATGTAGTTTCGTATGAACTTTACGAGTGGTCTATTTTCCACTAAAACACTCTCAAGTCTATATAATAAATTGAGATATTACATGGCGGCGCGAAGATATGAATTTTATTTTCGAGTGGTAAAAACAATATTTTACAAGCGAGCGCAGCGAGTGAGTAGAACATTGTTTTTACCACCAAAAAATAAAATATATACCTCCAAGCGACCATGTAATTTTCTTTTTATTACACGGACAAGAGTGTTTTTGCACAAACAACAGTGCAAGAGTGGGAAATGACGTCATCGATATCCTCACTAGTGAGGATATGGAAAATACCCCACTCAAGTCCCGGATGTAGTTTCGTATGAACTTTATGAGTGGTCTATTTTCCACTAAAACACTCTTGCCTATATAATAAAACACAACAGCAGTTGCACATAATCTATGTTCATACAATTTATTGATGTTAAATGTTGTGAGGGAGTGACTCTGCAGGGTGTGACTTGACATTATGGAGCAAGATGTCCAACATATACAATCATTTTTTCCTCTTGAAAGAGTAGCCCTCAGGGCAATGTTTCCAGGTGATGTATTAAGTTGTATTTAAGTTACTGGTTTAATGTTTGAGTAAGGGCTGATAAGACTGCAACAACAGGAAGACAAACAAGCAAAGGGTGAAACGCAAAAGTACATGCAAACTGGTAACCTTTTTGGCAAATTAGGGATGTTTGCTCATCTGGTACACCTGTACTTGCAATAATATCATTTCTTTTCTTTGAAAACCCAATATTTAGGGCCAATCACATGTGCTGGCTGGCCCATGATTAGCCAGGCTGGTTCAGGCCAAGATGACTGTTCAGCCTGGCATTCCATGTATATGATGCAAGTCACCCTGGCCTAGTAAACACAGTTTACATGGAAAACTTTCAGCCTGGCTAGCTGGGATTCTGGCATCACATTGCTGGGATCCTGGCAAACTCTGCTGAGATTTTCCCATATAATTGCTTGGCCCAATTTTACTTTTGGTATGTTTAACAGTCCACATGCTTCCCACACAAACTATGTGGCCAGTAGTATGCAGTTTCAAAATGTAATGTATAGCCCTGGATATTATTGAAATGTCCCTATCAACATGAAATATTGCAAAGAATGCTTACCTTTAAGTTTAAAATAAACATACTCAGCAGCTCATGTCACACGTTTTTGAAAAATATACAATTGAATGGCACAAGAAGAATCCTTAACCATTGAGCTTGCCTTTGTGGTTTACAAGGTGAGCGATGAGAATTTCTGGGCCAGTTTGAAATGCAGTGTTCCTTCCTTGTTTTTCTCTTATTATGTACAGTAGAATGATTTGCAAAACCCTTCAAACTGTACAAAATGCACCATTTAGAGCCACAAGGACCAAACAGAAAACAATTGAACTGATTTTATTTTAATATTGAACTCAGGCATAAATACCCTTCACAATATTCCATGTTAATAGGGATGTTTCGGTATTGCCATATACCCTGTTTAGCCCTGCTAACCAGGCCAGGTCTCGTTAACAGGGATGGCTTGATCTGCCAAGATCCTGGCAAGTCTGTTCACAGAGGGCCCACATAAACTACCTCACTTTTAGTAGTTTCAAAATATAATTCCTTGCTCATGTTATCAGCCCCTATATTTATTTGCAAACCTTTCTCTAACAGTCAAATCTTCAACAAAGTAGATTTGATGAAGGCAATCCGATGTCAAAAACTAAACTACAAAATGTACTTTCCAATATTTTTCTTAGTTTAAAACTTACAATGTCGGTCCTCTTTGAGTGCACGTGTTCGCAAACAATACTGAAAACCTACATTATAAGTTACTGCACATCATCTGCATGGAGACTAAAAGAAAGACGGCTTACCTCTGTTTTCTGTATTTCCGTGAATGGAGAGATCCAATCCAGAATAGGAGAAGAAAACTTAGCTTCACAAGCCTCATCGAAGCGTGCTTCAAGTTCAAAATATGTCCCTCCAGTTTAAATCCACGATTCACGACGATTTTGCATTTGTGCGCGATAGAGGTGGTTTTAAAACTCTCTACGAAGCCTTATGGGATCCCCAGCGGTTCACATATCACTAGTATTTTACAATATAGCACTATTCCAGATAACAAATGGAGCAAATTCTCGTTTTTACCTTTCAAAGACATTGAAGAAATATCACACTTTCGTGTCATTTCAAAATGGACGCCAGAAAGTGACGCCAGCACGGAAACCGCTGATCAAATCCGCCGCCTCATCTCTTTTCCAGTTCCCTTAGAGCTGCGCTTTGGGGAGACAACTATTTCCAGATAATTTTTTCTACAACAGTTTCCACCCATTTTTTTTTCTTTTTCACCCATTTTTTTTCCCTTTTTGACGAGGTTAAGCAAGAAACCAGTGTTTTATTTTCGCCGGAGGGTGAAAAGCTACGTGAAAAGATGAATTAAAGTTTACACTAAGACGCTTTCTGTTATCAGATCCATCATCAACTGCCTTACGATGAGATTAACATTCCTTCAGTCACTGCTTATAAAATGACATGATTAAATGAAAGGTTGACAAATCAACAGCCCCTGCATTTATGCATGAGTTTTTGCTAACTTCTCTCTGACAAGTCACTTTCCGTCATGATTTTATTAAATGTTATGACAGTTGTCATGGACACAGATATTTCATTTCTCTCTGTATGTTAATAATCTGTAAATTGATGGAAAATTTGCGCGTAATCAAGGGTAAAAAATCATAAAGAGCCAAAAGAACGGTGCTTAAAGATGCATAATGGGCTGAAAAGAGGCGTAAATTTTATGCAGCAAAGCCGTTCAAAACACAACGGGAAAATCACCTTATATTTCATATTTGCCTGTCTTCTGCAAACAATAACCTGTCAATTAGAAAATGTATCGCGCGCAAAGAAGGATATAGAATAGTAAAAAGCATAAATAACAGTGCGCAAAGATGCGCTGAACGGCGTTAAAGAGCCGTAATGTATTGACAGCAATGCCAGACAAAATACAGCGGGGAAATCTTAAATGAATGATGAGACGTAAAAATTTCATTTCGCTCTCCATTTGCACAAGTAATAACCGCTAGTTACACCCATCTTCATTTTTGTGCTTTATGTATCTTTATTGCCCTTTACGCAGCCTTCACGCGTTCTGTGAATTTACGTGTCTTTACGCACCATGGAACCAATGTGTAAAGAAAAGGCCTTTTATTTACGTATATTTACGCGTGATATAAACAATCGTAAATCCATGAATTCATGCTGTGTTTGTTTAATGGGAACTTAAGATTGGAAATTGGTGGTAAAATAGGCCAAGTCACCTCTAGCTGATCAACGTTCCCTTTCCAGGTTTTTGAAGGGTTGAGGCCAAAACTTTTCTAGTGGATAGGAAGGGGATAAAAGGTAGAAGATAAAGAAAAAAGAAAGGAAGAGAAAAAAGGACGGAAAAGAAGCAAGAAAAAATTGGGAATGAATCTGCAAAAAAGTCCAAATTTTGGCCTATGCGCACGCCTAAAACAAAATATTTTTCAATTTACAACAGAGTCTGGTTTAAAATCTAGCTTAACTGTAAAGAAACGTTTTTGTAGCAAAGTTTAAATTATGGTGCTTGGCAACATAGCACTCAAAAAACCGCTTAACGGTAAAAAATGAGCAGTGAAAGGGTTAATGTTATGTTTACCTAGACTTAAAACGATCCTAAATCTCTACTTTGATTTAATGTTGTTTTAAACTAAGTTTAAATCCCGTGAGAGATTTCGTGTTACGTTAAATGTGGCTTAAAATAACATTAAATCATTAATCTGATTTAATGTTATTTAAGGTAAACCTAAATTTGCCTAAATCTTCTAACAGATTTAATGTCGTGTTTAAGTCTTCTTAAACTAAAGGTAAATCTTTCACGTTATTTTATATTCATTAAACATTTATTAAACATAGCTTAAATCATGAAACAAATTTAACATGCATTTTGGAACATCTTAAACAATACTTAAATATGAAGTCTTGTTTAAGTCATATTTACGTCGCCTAACCCTACATTAAATTGATCTTTAGATTTAATGCCCGTTTAGTATTGCTTAAACTCTACTTAAATTTGGCATTTCACCTAGTGAATATGTACAATCACTGTCTGCGTGGAACCCATATTTGAAGAGTTCTTTCTTCGTGACGACAATCCTATGGATGAATTTGAACTGAAATTCTTTCAACTTATTTTCCTTGCATAGTTTTGGATTTGCGCTGAAGATTTCTTTCCAGTCTTCTGTATCCATTGATAAATCGGTGCCCCATCTTTTAGGGCCAGTAGGGAGTGATTGATGTTTCTTGGCAAGAAGTAGATGATAATAGTCTCTTGCTTTAAACTTCTCCAAATTTATTTCGGTGTTTTGGTTTAGTAGAAACGATGTACAATTTTCGCTGTAGTTAAGCATCGGATTTTGTCCTAGCGTTCGCGCTTTTTCTTTCAAAAAGCCAGGAATTGCGCTCAAGATTTGATAAAACTGGAGAAAGTTTGTTTTGCAATGATATTTTATCTGGAAATCTTGGAAGGTTAGATATTGACCATTTTCGTTCAAGAGCTCTTGAATAGTATGGATGCCTTTATTAAACCATTCCCTAATAAATATAGGCTGTCCATCCACTAAAATATCCTTATTGTTGAAAAGGATAATGTCGTTTCCTTGATCATAGTTGTACAAAGTTTTAATTTCGTCAAAGGCAATAAGTATGTCTCTGGAAAATTCTGGAAAATGTCCAAGGTATTTGGTATCGTAATTACACCGGAGTAGGAAGTTGAGGCCACCATGTTTTTTAAAGAAGTGGTCCGGGACGTTTTTCCAGTTGCCTTTGTTTCCAAAAATAAGTCTTTGAATCCATGCTAATCGTAATGATCTTATTGTAAGTTCTATATCAACCATCCGTAACCCCCCATTGCTAAAGTCCTGATAAAGACTTGTCCGCTTTATTTTGTCCTTTTTATTTTTCCAGAGGAAACGAAACATTTTATCTTTTACCGTTGAAACTATCTCCTTAGGAACGTTTGTGTTCGAAATTGAATATATTAAGTTAGATAGCCCCAAAGATTTGATTATTAGCACCTTTCCATATAGCGTTAACCCTCTCGAATTCCACATATCTAGATTCGTTTGTAATTTTTGCACTTTCAGGTTGAAATTCATCTGGTTGTTACCTTTCTCATCATAGGAGGCAAAAATTCCTAGGAATTTTGTTGGACTATTTACCCATTTCATCCCTAACGGTTTGGTTTTATTTTTTGACCATTTTCCTAGCCAGATGGCTTTTGTTTTCTCTACGTTAAGCATCAATCCGGAGAATTTACCAAAAACATTCACTATGTCAAGAGCTTGTTCGACCGATGCCAAATCAGCACAGAATAAATTGGTGTCATCTGCAAACTGACTTAGTTTGACCTCAGAGCCAAATAGACGAATTCCCTTGACGGTCGGGTTTTGTCTTATTTTATTTGATAAAACTTCTGCCGTAAGATAAACAAAAAAGGCGAGAGTGGACATCCTTGTCTTACTCCTCTAGAAGGCTTAAACCAATCCGTAGCGAAGCCGTTGTTCAAGGCTGCACTTTCAATATCCGTATAGAATATTTTGATCCATTTCCTTAGGCTATCCCCAAAGTTGAATTTTTGGAGAGTACTCTGAATACATGACCATTCCAGCGAGTCAAAGGCTTTTTTGAAATCAACTGATATGAGTATACCTGGGATGTTATTTACTTTTGTTTGTTCCATTATATCGAATATTAGCCTTATATTTTCCCCGATATACCTTCCCTTTACGAAGCCGGTTTGGTCCGGGTGCACAAGATTTGGCAACATTGGCTCAATTCTCATTGCTATGGCTTTTGATGCAATTTTGTAGTCTACGTTGAGTAGAGTAATGGGTCGCCAGTTTTGCAAGAGCATTAAGTCTGCGTCTTCTTTAGGTAAAAGAGTAATTATACCCCGGCGCTGGGATATTGATAACCTCCCAAGTTCGTATGCTCTGTTTAGACTAGCTAAAAGATCTAATCCTATCAAATCAAAAAAGTGTTTATAGAATTCTACGGTTAAGCCGTCTACTCCTGGTGATTTGCCGTTTTGAAACGCTTCCAATGATTTTTTGCATTCTTCGTATGTCAAGGGACCGTCTAGTTCATCCCTTTCCTTGTCATCGAGTTTAGGGATCTCCAGGTTTTCTATAAAAGTTTCAAAGTTTTCCTGTGTCTCAGTTGTTGTGGAATTATACAGGTCATCATAATACATTTTAATCATCGACAAGATTTGCTTTTCATCTGTGGTTGTTTCCTCGTTGTCTAATTTAATTTCATTTATGGTTTTCCGATTGTAATTTCTTTTCTCTAAGTTAAAGAAATATTTTGTAGCTTTCTCTCCTTCTTCGACCCATCGACATTTAGACCTGAAAATTGCAGCTTTGCCTTTATTGTCATATTGTTGTTGAAGTTCCTTTTTGAGGTCATCATATTGTTTAAGGGTATCATTGATATTATCAAGATTTTGGCTATTGCATATTTTTTTATCCAGTTCATCCAGTTGTTCTTTAATTACTGTCTCGCGTTTCTTAATTGTTTGTGCCTTTCCCTTAGCGAATGAAATGGTCACGGTTCTTATTTCCATTTTCATCAGTTCCCAAAAAAGCTGTTGATCTTTTACATCAGAGTACTTTTTGCGAAGTTCAGGATATAATTCTCGAATTTTGGATGTGTACTCCTCGTCGTCTAATAAGGTGTTGTTGAATTTCCAAAATCCCGGTCCACGAGGATGCTCATCTGGCCACGATAATAACGAGCAAATTGTATTGTGATCAGGCGCTATTGATGTTTGGATGTCCACTTTTTTTACAAATTTTGTTAAGTGTTTAGCAACTAGAAAAAAGTCTATCCTTGATTTGACACCTAATGCCTTAGACACATAGGAACATAGGAGAACGCATTGAGCTTTGGATGGCGTGTTCTTTGAATATCAACAAGATCAAGACTATCCATTGTAATTTTGACTAAATTCCTATACGCTGTGGGTCTCCAGGGGACACCCCCTTTTTTGTCTTTCTTCTCCAAGGTACAATTCCAATCACCCCCTACTATTAGAGTTGCAATTTCGGCTTTATCAAGTAAGAGGCAATTGAGTTCCTGAATAAAGCCTAATTGTTGTGTGTGATCGTTTGGCGCGTATATATTGCAAAGTGATAATTTCAAACCATTGTACGTAATGTTAATTAGGATTATTCTGCCAGAGGTGTCACTGAATGTGCATGTCACCTTTTCCTTTACCGCTCGATTGATCAAAACACAAACACCTTTACTGTGACATGTGCCATGAGAAAAGTAAATTTGACCTCCCCATTCATTTCTCCAAATTGCTTCGTCGCTTGCTTTGGAAAAAGTTTCTTGAAGGAAACAAAAGTCAGCTTTCTGATCCTTTAAGTACATAAAAATGCTCCTTCTTTTAGAAGTATCTCTTAGACCCCTAACGTTTAAAGAAATTACCGAACATTTATGTGATTTATGCATTAAGTGTAGTTCTCTGATGAAATATTATGTTTAGTAGTAAGCGACAACAAAAGCGAAACAAAACAAAATTAACGAACACCAAATTTTTAAAAACAAACCTATTTTAAGAGTTCCTTCTCTCAGCAATCCAGTCCGTTATCCCTTCATTTGTTCAGTAGACTATTGATTTTCAAAGATCTTGTAAGTCCTCCTCACCGTATATTCTAATCGGTGCTCCGTCTGGCGATGTCTTTACGAATAGTTTGCCATCAATTGTCCAAGCGCTGATAATCATGTTGTCCTTTTTCTTCTGATTTGCTTTCCAAAACAACTCTCTCCTGTAATCCGTCAGATTCTCATTTATATATATACGCTGCTCTTGAAGAGAAGCGTTGGCGTAACTTGGAAAAATGTCAGACACTTTCAGGCCCTTTAGCTTGGTTCTCGCTTTATAAAGTCGCGTCTTCACTTTGTGGCTTAAGAATTTTACGATAACAGGCTTACTGTTCTTTCTTCTCAACTTATGAGATATCTCAATGTCTTCTGGTTTGCTGGTGATGTTGACAGCCTCTCCAATACGGATTGCGACCTCTTCCGTGGATTCGTAAGCGCTTTCGGGTACTCCGACAATTTCTAGCGAATTCTTACGCGAATATTGCTCCAGGTCATCGTAGATTTCATCTAGCCTGTTAGTCTCTTCGGAAAGATTTCCGCACAGCCCCATACTTCATTATGCATGCAGAATAAATTAATTATGCATGCGCTCTATTGTTTTTCAAGACAATGGCCCTTTGAATATATACATTGATAATTACTACTTACTTTTTCAATAAAAATGGATTTAGTTGCGTCTGCCTTTTTTTCTTTCTTCTCTCACTCCTTCTTTTCCGTTCCTCCTCTTTTCTTCTATTTTTCTCTTACCCAGTCTCTTACCAGTTTTTTTCTTCTTTTTTTCTTTTGGATTTACCCTCGGCTTGCCTCGAACTCTCCTCTTCATCTTACCTTTGGATTAGCTGTCCATCTACTATACCACTACACCATGGTGATTTGTTGACATTTTCCCGGCGATAAATTATTTTTATGTTTACCTACCAATCAACATTATTAAAATTCAACGAAATTTACATTTGAATTACTTCTATTACAAAGACACCTCACCTTTTAGACTTACTGCACGAAAAAATGATTTATTTTTGTCCATCCATTGGTTCTCAGTTGAACAAAAAGGCCACGCATTTCACTCTTCTGCTCGATCCAGTCTTCTGCGGCCGTGAAACGAAGGCTTGCTTCCTTGTTCTGGTAGAGCGCAGTGATAAAGATACACTTTTTGCCCATCATACGCGCACACATCTTGCCAGGAACACTCGTGATGGGCGCTAAGTGGAAAGCTTATGATTACCTACAAAACGAGGGCTATATTCATCTCACAGTGAACTAGTACAGCTTAAACTTCGCAGACTTAGGCACCGAGGTTTGCCCCGCACAGGAACGTCCAAAGAACTCTACGAAAGCTACCTACAGGAGTGGATGTAGCATCAGCATTATAACAAGGATCCTTTTGGCAACATTATCAAGCCTATCGTCGACCTTTGTGAGGTCCGCAAGGACGCATAAATGGTTCAGTTCCCGGAGTACCACTTTATGCACCGTTCGTAATTCGGCCACGCTACATTTCAACAGGGAAAGCAAGAATAAAATACGAAAAATTCCTACTTCACAAGCATTGTCTCCATGTTAACAGGGAAAGCAAAAATAAAGAAATAAGTAGATAAAATAAAAAAATTAACGGCACAAGGCACAAGAAGGGTAAGAAAACCTTTTATTTTTAAAATGTTATGTGGTTTACGTTAACAAAATACGCGCTGTCCATAACCTCATTTATGGCTAAGCTTACGACTTAAATCCGCATTTTTTCTAACAATTTACACTCGAGACAGATTTAAAAACACGGGAAAAGTGCACAAATTTTTAAAAAATTGCTCGATTTTCCGTATTTTTGACCCGAATTCCGTAAATTTTGTCTAAGCCCATATGGGCTTAGAAAAAAAATATAAACTTTGTTGAACAAAAGGAGTCATTAGAAATGCGCATAAGAAATACGCGCTATTGTTTTCTTTAAACAAAGAGTTGTATGCATAATGAAGTATGGGGCTGTGCGGAAATCTTGCCGTCTCTTCGATTTGTTCTTTAAACTTGTGCCTTGTTTGTTTCAACTCATTATGCAATGTGTCGTTTGCTTTTTCTGCTTTTGTCAACTGTATTTTAAGTTTCTCGGTTTCCCTCTTGTTGTTGTTCAGGGCGGCCTTTAGTTCCTTTATTTCTTCTTTTAGTTGTTGATTGTCCTGAAGTATCGCTGTCACTGTAGTTTTAATATCCACGAGCATCTCTTTAATGTCGCTGAGGCTCGGTTCAGAAGAAGAGGCGTCCAACTCTTCCACCTCTTCGCGATCCGCCATATTGGAACGCTTCGCAACGTTGGTTTCTTCTTCTATTGAACCTCTTGCGCCCCTTTTATTCTTGCGATTATTCGATTCCATTGAAGTAATCGATATACTGCATCGCTCTTAGATTACTTGACGGTCAAAAATACCAGGGGAAGTTAGGAAAATGAAGGGAGATAAGGCTCCGCTCAATAAACACGTCCGATCATGCCGGACTCGCGCATGCTCTCCCCTGACGGAGTATTAATGTTCCTAGTTCCGTTCCTAAAGAAATTGCAACTAAACACCGGCCTTGGGGAGACAACTGGCTCGTTCAGTCCGATGGTTAGACAAAGGACTTTGCCGTTTTTGTTCGTGAGTTGTTAAGCCTATAACTGGAGAAGCAGCTTTTCTAAAAGCGTGTTTTAACACATAACTGAGAAATCAAACATCACATGCAATGAAACCAATCAGTAATCCTTAAGTACGAGGATAATAAGCTACGGCCAATAATAAATAACTAGAACAGAAAAGGATCTCTTCAAGAAAACTAAAACAACTCTTATCTTTTTTGATCTTAATTAAGCTGTTAGGGTCCCAAAATACCTTCTCAGGTCCACCCACATGACTCGTTCCTTCCTGACACAGATTAACACAGGCAGTAATTTAGCCTTTTCACCGAAGCTGTGAAAACATGGAAGGTCTCACAACTTAACAAAATCAGTCGAACAGCCAAGGGCCGGGGTCCATCCTGTAAATCGGAAACTTTCCATTTCCCCATTGGGTTTATTAGGTTACTTATGTATCTTGTTGCTCATACAAACCAAATTAATTAATTAATTAATCAATTAATAGATAAATAAATAATTTATACTCACCACATAATCAAAGAGACCAGCATCATGACGGCGCCGTTCAAAGCTGAGAAGAATTCGGTAAGTGGCTTTCCTTTCTCGCCCATCTTCCCAATAACAACTCCAAACACTATTGCGAACACGGTCAGACCAAGAAGATTTAATCCTTTATCTGACCTTGTGCCCACTGGAACTGTTTCAGAGCCAGGATAGATCTCTTTGGTTACCATGGAAACGTTTGTCGTGCCATTGTTAAAAGTTGCAGTCACTAGCTCTTTTGGTCCAAGTGTTATGTTGGAGCCCGTGATGATGTAGGACTCATACTTCGCAGGTGCAGAAACGTAGTTGGTCTTTTTCTAAAGTAACACAACAAAAGTGAGATCGATTCACCTTGAATTAGTTTTACTTTCAGTTCTCGGGGTGAAACCTTGGGTAATTTAAAGTGGTTCTAACGTTTGAGTCTTGGGATGAAATTCTATTTAAAGGATGTCGTTCAAATTAATGCTATTACTACCATAATACCGTACTGATGACGTGCACTACCCAGATCTTGGTAGTGCTTCTGATTGGTTGAAAGAAAATTCCCTCGCGGCACAACCAATCAGACGCACTACCAAGATCTGGGTAGTGACACGTCATCAGTATGGAATTTTTGCGCTGCTTACTCAGACGTCGTTTTGCGAGGGCTCAAGTGGCGACCTCGAGAAACGGCGGCTGTTTTCTCAGGCTATCTTAAAAGCCGCCATAGTGGTATCAAGAGCTAGCGACGTAAGTTTACAAATAAAAATTTACCAACCTGCCTAATCGCAGCTTCTACGAGATTAGGTGGGAAGCAGTTTCTGGAAAAGAAGCAGATTCTTTCTCATGGTACGAAACTGACTCAAATGGAGATTTACAATGGCAAGTATGCGAATTTAACCCTTTAAGCCCGATATAAAAATGCAGATTCTCCTTACTGTTCGCCATAGATTTCGTATGGAAATAGTAAGGACTATTTCTCTAAATATCAAGACAGTTTATCCTTGGTGATCACTTTCGTCATTCTCATCGCTTGAATGTTTGAACAAGTATAGATAATGTAAAGAGAAATTCATTTTCGTCACTGTTAGGGCTTAAAGGGTTAGGGGTCTTTACACTGTTTTGTTCTACTCACCAAATTCTTGAATATTTAATAAGGATAACAGCCAATCAAACACACCAGGCAAGTCACAAATATAACTCTATGTAAAATCATGACAGAGATCGAACATATCAACTAAACGAATTCGCATAGTATCAAATGGCGGGAATAATGAAAGCCTGCTAAGAATAACTCGTAAGCTTCATCGTAGATAAGCGGTCTTACGGAAAACCTTTTTTGAAAGGAACGTGTAATTTTTAAGTAGAGACCTAAGGAGGTCTCAGAACGTCGTTATGAGAAACTGAGGGGAAGGAAAGGGAGAGAAAAGAAGCATGCCCCCCCTTCCCTCCTTTTTCAATTCGGTGCCTGCCTTCCCCCCCCCCCCCCCTCACTTTTCGTTTCCGCCCAGCTCCTGCATTCTGATTGGCCCCTATCAACAGGCTTTCAGCTTACATCGTACGAGTAGTGAAGATGGCAAAAAATATATCGTAAGGGCAACCTTTTTCTGATAACAAGTTTTAAGAAACGTAATTTCAAATCCAGGTTTTGTCTGTCTTATTCCACTCATTCTCGTTACAGAGGAACTCTTGCTAGCTGGGCGCTACGCCTCGTTGGCTACAATGTCATGCACTAATTGATTTCGTGGCATAACTGTTGAATATTCGCCTCGGAACTGTATTAATTTTAATTTTGCATAACAGCTCCCATATCAATTCGACATTGGTAAATACTTCACAAATAGACAGAGCGCTTGACCCGAAAATCGAAGCCCTTTAGCGGGTTAATCTCCAGCCGTATTTTGTCTTGTATACATACTCCCATCTGCAGTGTATCCATTAACGAGGGCTACTCGAGTCTCCAGTGTTTTCCCCTATCGACATATTCAGACTAGTTGTGATGTTTATAAGTACTCTTTTTATCCAAGTTCAAATGTAGCATGAAACCAATTACCGATAACTGTAGACGACACACCTTTTTCTAGTGTTTTTGCATTTAGAACGTCAATGATGCCCGCAATTAAGTCCATGATGTAGCTATTTTCTTATTCTGATTGTTATGTATTGAATTTTATTCAACTAAAATCTTGTAAATATATATATTTTTTTTATTTTATTAATATTTATTTTAGGATATACCCGTGTAGATAATTTTATTCTTTTAGCTTGTATACATATTTATTAATTTATTGTTATATTTATTTAAATTTCTAGTTTTGTGCAAATTGTTTTAGGAGTGCATCATTAAAGCATAAAGGCAGCTAATTAGCATACTCTCCATTCATACCTGACCATGTCCAGCAGAGAATCCAGGTTTCTATATTGCACTTTGCGGTCTGTGGTCTGTTCACCAGCTTTATCTCGTTTCCCAGGCTGAATCGTGACAACCAAGACCAAACCCAACAGTGCAGCCAGCACCATTGTTGACATGTAATAAATAATGGCCGTTTTTATGCTAGAGACGTTAATATCGTCTAAGACGTTATTATCGTCTCGAGACGATATTAACGTCTAGTATAAAAACGGAATATAAGTCAGACGACTTTAACGTCTGACGATATTAACGTCTTCTGTTAAGTGCGACTGAACGTCGAACTTAACAGACGACTTTAACGTCTGAGACGTTAAAGTCGTCTAGCATAAAAACGAGACGACCTTATCTGGGACGAATTTAGCCCTAAAGCGCTTTATCGTTCCAATTTAGTTAGCCGTTTCTCCACCACGAAGAATCCCTCCGTTCATCTCCTTGTTCTTTCCTTCCTTTCTCTCTTGTTGGCCATGACGTACAAGCCAAGTGCTTCTTCCAAAAACCGCTTTCTTGACTGATTTAGCCTTTTTAAAAGACATCTGCGTTTCCATGTCTTTTATTTTTCGACGACGTCGAGAAACAAGCCTTCAGAAGCTGCGAAGCAGTTAAGCAAAGTCTCCGCCATGTTTACATGCAGATGGTTTTGTTGTTTTGCACACTTTATTTGATTTGCCGCCGAGTTTAGTCGCGTCTAGTGTCTTCCAAGAATAGAACCCAGTCCTTTTCTTATAAAATCTTGGGGTTTTTCTACTTGTTCGTCTACTTTAATACGTCCCGTTTTTATACCAGACGACATTAACGTCTGAGACGTTAAATACGTCTAGACGACTTTAACGTCTCTAGCATAAAAACGGTAAAAAATATTCATCAGCAGCTCGCCCGGGAAGCCCATAAGCATGACAGTTGTTGCCTTCTTCTCCGGGCTTGATATGCGATTCACTGCAGGGTTGACCAGCACTCCGATCAATAGCCCCACGGCTACGCCACTTATGAGCAAAACTAAAAGCAAGTGATTCCTGATTTTTGCTCCCAAGTTCTTTCGACCACATCCTCTTCCACAAACAGCCATGTTTTGTTTCGTTAAAATCGTTTTCGCTGGGTAAAACAACCACTTAGGTAATGGAACTGGCTTTATAAGCAGCAGTCACCTAAGCTTAACTTCACTGCTTATAAAATAATTTATTATTGAACAAGCTCAGTCAACCTTGGTAGATTTAACACTGGGTGGAATGGAACACATTGTTTTCGGGTCAGATGGGCGTTTTGCATAAGCCCGGATTCGGGCCGCTGATTATGCAAAAACGACAGCCGTCTTTCAGGTTTTCGCAGTCTTAATAGTGTACTTAAACCGGAGAAACATTGTAAAAAGCTTTGGTTGGTATCAGCGTACTGCTAGCCCCTTCAAATTAATAGAGAACACATGTCCTCGGAGAGTTTTCAGCTTGGAATCTATCATTCTTCACACCACAGAAAAATGTTTACTAATTCTTTCGTATGAACACAGCTTTGTTGTTTCACCATCGTTCTCATTTTTTTTGACGAGATTGCAAACAATGGCAGCCATTTTGTTTTGCCCTGAGACCGGTTTCAACAGAGAAGACATCAAAAGAAACTATGGAATTTTTAGAGTTTATAGAATTCTTCTGGATTTGATTTACGTGCGCGCATTATTGGAACCTACAGAAGCCGAATACTGGTGTGTAATTCACTTTACGACCTTAGAATTCCAAAACTAACAGGCCAGTTACTTTTTAAAGTAACTAATCGAGACTGCTAATTCTAATTGGCAGTAACAAGGGTTCGCAAAATTTCGGTTAGTAGCTACTTCCGGTGCCTGTTACTTTCGGTGACACATTACATTCGGTAGGCGTTACTTTCAGGGGCCGTTATTTGAGGAATTCAGCGGTAACTGAAAAATGAGGTATACATTTCGGGCCTTGGACCTCCTGAGGATTCTTGAGGTCTTTTTCGGATAAAAACAGGAAAGTAAATTGCACATGAGTTTACTCTGTTATATAAACAGCCGTGAAATTGAAGCAATCTGTATTAACTAGTTCAAATAATTTATATTACGCCAATTCATACAATTGAAATCTAGCTCATAAAAAGAGGGAACAAAAACGCTGGATTCTACAATGAGGTAATTTTCTCCAATCAAAACATTCAGCGGTGAAAACGAACTTAGACTTAAACAAAATGTAAATGATTTGTTTTTCAAGAGGACACGTTTTGACACCCAGTGTTGGGGAAGTGACTCCCATGTATCAGCCGTATGGGTATGTGCCGCTATGAAGGGTTCCATAGGGTATAGAAATCAGGGAGGTTTGGTCTCGAATAGGATATCAGTTATCGGAACACCAGGGAGTGACATTCGGTGAGTCTGTGCTAAGGTAGAGATTTTTGTTGTCTAGACTAGAGTAGGGTTGTACCCCGGCGGGGAAACAGGTAGACGTTTTGATTGATGGTTTAGTTACGAGGCGTTTTAAGCCGGTGGTATAAACACTTACATTAACCCTAAAACTTGCAGACAAGTTTTTTTATCGTGCGAAAATTTTACACTGCTCAACCAAGATTGTGGACTTGTGAGTGGCACGTTTCACTTGGGAGGCAGATTGTGGGTAAGGCTTTTTGGGGGAGTAAGGTGAGTGCTTTAAGAACTTCCACTGCACTTTTAATTTAAATAATGAATCGTAACCATGTACATCTTTCTACGATGTATCACTTGGCGTCCAGTGTGGTTGTTTTGCTGTTCCAAGGCTGTTTTGGTGACTTATTGCATCCTGGAGTGTGTTATAAAAGAAAAAGTGAACGAATCGCGAATGTCGCGTTATAAGCTTATCGTTGTTGTTCCCATCGATTCAAAGGCCAGATAACTTTAGCCGTTGGGTAAATAGCTATCCAGCGGGTAAAATGTGCTCCAGCCAATGCATTTTATCCGTTTGGATAGTTGGCCAGCCTGTGAACAATCTGGGGCCTGGGTGAAAAGGGCCAAGGCGTGCAGATTGCAAGTCAAGTCGTGTGCAACGTAGAAATTCGATGATTTTGTAACTGTAAATTTGTAAATTCTTCGCTCTTTGTAGAAGCAACGGTGTACGCTTTGTACGCCGAATAATAATTTAAGCGTATGCCATCTTTACTGTTCCTCAATACTATATGTTACGAAGATGTCCTCAGAAAGAAGTAAAGATCAAAGTCTTTTATTTCTACCATAACGAGCCAGACGCTCTTAGCAACCAAAAATTACCTTGGGATCCCGCAGAGATACATGTCTTTAAGACACGTATCTCTGCGTGAAGCCCAGTAACTTACTAGCATTCCAATGTAATTAAATCAGTTTTGATGATCGTTTCTGTTCCACTTACGCGTTAATTTTCGCGCGAATGTGTTATAATCTTTAAGCGTGAAATTCTTTCTTGCTTGTTTTAATTGATTCTAATGTTATTCATGGCGTTTGAGAGATACATAAACAGGTTTTAATTGCGATGTGGCAGGAAATCGCTTAAAAACGTATAGCCTTGAAGAAGAAAAATTTAGGCTGTTGACCACGCGACGGATCTCCATCGGCAAATCGAAAAAACTACACTCTACTCAAGCACACTGTCCTGGCGTTAGTTATACTGCAAAATAATTAAAAATTTCATCCCGCTTCACTCGATCGGCAAAGCCTGAAACAAGGATATCAACGCTGAAATACTACGTGAAATTATCAGCCGCTTAAATTTCTTCCAGACGAGCTAATACTATCCTTTTCCGGTAGGAGATTTATACCGCGTTTACATATTCCGTTTTTGCGACGATGAGCTCCTTCTGCCATGAAATAGTAAGACAAAGACTGAATTTTACCGACATCGGATTCTGGACCAGTATCTAGACTACGAGCAGTCTCTTTTCACTCAAGAATAGTCAGGCAAAAAGAAAACCCTGACATGTCGAACGTGAACATGCTTAAACGCGCGCATCACGTTTTCACGCCCCAGGCGATTTTCGCGCTCGCTCGTGTCTCTCGCGTGTCCTTTGTGCTGATGTCTTCTTGTGTACTTTCCGGCATCATGTAAAATAAATACAGAGCCAATCAAAATAAACTCACACCGGTTCGGAAGTCGCGCCGGAATAATTATAAGCACCTCCAATTTTATTCTGGTTCCAACTTGCGAAATACGGACAACATTTGAGAGCGCAGGGCTCCTGACTAACTGAGGTGTTTGGTGGTTCTTTTGGTGCACTGAGAATAGGCACAAGCATCAGAAAAAGGAAATGTTTAGTCAAAAGAAAATAAAGTGACCATTAAGCAGGCGGGCGTGAAATACACAGGCTTTGCGTGCGATAATAAAATAAGGCAATAATTCCAAACCGTTTTTTCCGGGGCTTATCTTTGAGGTAGGATTGTTTTTGGGGGAGGGGGGTTATTGATAATAAGACAAGAATCACTTTTTTTCTCATTAAATTGGAGGGCGATTCTTCAGAAAACGTACGGAGAGTGTGTGACCTTTATCCCGGAAGTGCCTCTAGGCATACGGTGATGTCAGGACTCCAACTTGGGTAAACCAGAAAGGATGTACGACATTTGTCTAAAATTCTGTCTCAAAATGTTTGTTATGTTGCATATCCCAGAAGCGCTCAGGCATATGGTGATGCCATGGACTCCAACCTGGGTGAACCAGGAAAAGATATCAACATTTGTCTAAAATTCTGTCTCAAAATGTTTTTTATGTTGCATATCCCAGAAGCGCTCAGGCATACGTTGATGCCATGGACTCCAACCTGGGTGAACCAGGAAAAGATATCAACATTTGTCTAAAATTCTGTCTCAAAATGTTTTTTATGTTGCATATCCCAGAAGCGCTCAGGCATGTGGTGATGCCATGGACTCCAACCTGGGTGAACCAGGAAAAGATATCAACATTTGTCTAAAATTCTGTCTCAAAATGTTTGTTATGTTGCATATCCCAGAAGCGCTCAGACATACCGTGATGCCATGGACTCCAACCTGGGTGAACCAGGAAAAGATATCAACATTTGTCTAAAATTCTGTCTCAAAATGTTTGTTATGTTGCATATCCCAGAAGCGCTCAGACATACCGTGATGCCATGGACTCCAACCTGGGTGAACCAGGAAAAGATATCAACATTTGTCTAAAATTCTGTCTCAAAATGTTTGTTATGTTGCATATCCCAGAAGCGCTCAGACATACCGTGATGCCATGGACTCCAACCTGGGTGAACCAGGAAAAGATATCAACATTTGTCTAAAATTCTGTCTCAAAATGTTTGTTATGTTGCATATCCCAGAAGCGCTCAGGCATATGGTGAAGCCATGGACTCCAACCTGGGTGAACCAGGAAAAGATATCAACATTTGTCTAAAATTCTGTCTCAAAATGTTTGTTATGTTGCATATCCCAGAAGCGCTCAGGCATATGGTGATGCCATGGACTCCAACCTGGGTGAACCAGGAAAAGATATCAACATTTGTCTAAAATTCTGTCTCAAAATGTTTGTTATGTTGCATATCCCAGAAGCGCTCAGGCATACGTTGATGCCATGGACTTCAACCTGGGTGAACCAGGAAAAGATATCAACATTTGTCTAAAATTCTGTCTCAAAATGTTTGTTATGTTGCATATCCCAGAAGCGCTCAGGCATACGGTGATGACATGGACTCCAAACTGGGGGAACGAGAAAAGATATTCAAATGCGCGTGTCAACTCAATTATGTTATTTTTACTACAGAGTGTATAGCAGGGCTTCTTGTTTACTTGTTTATTTTCTCACGAAAGAGTTCATAGATGTTTAGTTTATTTATTTCGTTAAGGACCTCTTTGAAAACCGCATTTGTGAAAGAGCTACTTTTCTTTAAAAATAAATATAAACGTGGCGTGCGCTTTCAGTAGCAGCTCATCACGCGCGGCCCACGTTTCCACGCGGCAGGCGATTTTGGCGCTCGCTGCTGCTGTGTTTTTTTCGCTCGATTATCCCTGAAAGGAGAGAGTGCGAGCGAGCGGACGCAAGCGTTTACCTTATCTAAAGAAACGATCGAAGGAATAACTTACCTCGTTGTACGGTTATTTCGCTAGACTACCAGTTACATGTTACAGTGGATTCCTTCCATTACCTGAAGACGTTTCGCCGTAGTGATTTGTAATCTGTACTGCATTGTTTGTAGGTAATTTTCGCCGATATCACGCTTTGCTTGCTTTACATTTGTAACGCGGAATGGCAAAAGCAACACCAAATAAGAAACAGCTCTTCTTTGGTAACTCTCCGATCAGAAAGATCAGAAAGCCCGCCATGTCTACGAGCTGGTACTTGGCCACTTCATTCATAAAACTTGCCAGTGAACGGACTACACTGAAACGCCACATTTCACACATCTTCTAATTTAGTTAAAAACACTCCCTGAAGCGCTTGTAGAGAGCTCGGACCCGCTGATTATCGAGAGCATCCATTCGCAGAAGGAAAGGAGTGAAAGATTGAATAATCGAATTTTACCGCTCTTGTCAAAATATTTATGAAATCCAACCTCTTTAGAACTTTAAGTCAAAAGAGCCCGATAGAAACGGTGCGGGTGTGAAACCGCAAGTCAAATACGGTGACGGCTAACTTGCAAGCTCGTGACGTCACTCCCTAGCAACCAGACCTTGTGAATTTTTAAACTTCCGGTTCTCTCTGGCTCGTGATGCATGTTCTCGAAAGCCAGGGGCGTTCCTGCCTTTACGCCAAATACGCGAGTGCGTACTAGAATTTCCCACCCTTAATGTGCTGTTTCTTGACTTCGTGGTTTATAATACAGAAGAACTGAGGAAATTAAGAACTCATATAGATGGGGCGATAAATAAAGGTAAGGGCTATGCAATTTCAACATTGGCATCTTCTTCAACACAATTGCGAAGAGTGCGTCTGTGGGTGTTGTAATCTCTCTTCCAGTCCCAAGAAACCGTTAAAAGCGCGACTTATTTTGTTTGAAATGTATTCCAGTGCTTATTTTCTCTGAAATGGATTCCAGTCAGTTGTAGACTCGTTGTTAGTGAAGATTGATTCATTAGGTACCGATTAGAAATTCAAAATCACAAAAATTTCCGCTATTGGGATAACTACAACAACCATATCTGCACTAACAGTTATTAGTATTTCCAGAAAACTCTTCAGCAACAAAACACGATGAAACATTACAGCAGAATCAAAATATATATTAAGGAGGAATTCGGTGCTCGTTTCAAACGCGACAAAACTGACAGCTGATCTCTTATCCATGCTTTTCACTTTCATCTTTTACCTTTATTCGCGACTATTAATCCGCCGGGGGATTATTTGGTACCCAAATGCAACAATAGTTCTCAGTATTCTTCCTCCAATGCCTGAGTCTACCGCTACGACAGAGTGGCCCCCAGTTTAGTACCTTGCGCAGGGTCTTGAAAGACCTACACGCGCTCAAGCGATCAGAACTGAACGGCTCTCTTCTCTGGTGCTTACGGAGGCCTATAGAGATACTCCGATTGACACCGAAAGTGTAGAGCGAAAATTTTGCGCTGGGAATAGCAGGTTAGCTTTTAAATTGTAGTTTTCGTATGTGTGATTGTCTCGAATTAATTTTCATTTACTAGGAAACAAGTACTATTACGTTATGAAAAAGACTGTTATAGACCAAACATCAGAATAATATCGTTATCACAGTGCCAGAGTCTTCAAAGTAGTGAGTTCTTGCATCCACGCCCAGACATCACAGGATTATACATGATTTCATTGTCCAATCAGAAGAACCATTTAACCGCTCAACGTTTACTAGTATATTTCTTGTAAAACTGACTGTCGTGCCTGCAGTTGTATTAGACAGGAAATCCGAACACTGCTGGAATTAGGGCAAGTAGCCGAAGTTAAAATGTGAGAACGAGAATACAATCCAAACAACAAATTGTATTTCTGACTGTTGTCATATGTGTAACTATGTTTGTCTCCCTTCGGCTAAGTATCAGCCTGACTTTATGCGTACTCCCAAAAAATGTGTGGAAATGCCACTGAAAGCGAACGTACTCGTAAACCTCCTAGAGCCGCTCTAAAGCCCCTCAGGGTAGGAAGCACTTGGGTCGTTGCTAGGAGATTTGTGCCATTGGCCATTCGTAGGGCCGAAAGGACAATCGCTATTGTTTTTTAAATTCGTCTTCAGCTGGTAAGAGCAAAAAGCATTTTCCAGTCCCCCGACAGAACCTAATTTGAATTGTAACTTTTTAATCCGTTGAACGGCGACCGTCGGAAGTCCGTTGTGCAATGTTCTTACGGGCTCGCCGTAACCATAACCTGGAAAAGATGGCCTACCCAGGGGCTTTAGAGTGGCCTTAGGAGGTTTTCCAGTTAGCTGCGTAGAACTGGCAACGAGTGTTTTCTCAAAATGGCGGGCGGTAAAAGTAAGCATATCAAACCCAAAGAAGAATCGGGGAGAAACAGGGTTTGCAGAAGATGAAGTAGAAATGAAAGACAAAGGACAGCAGAACTGACGGTGAGGTGATAGTTTGATTGAATCGTCGACATATTTCATCGCTGTTTGCTTGAAACAACGTTCGGTGAGAACTCAAAATCCACGTTTCCTATAGCTCACGGTGTATGGGGACAAGAGGCCCATTTCTGGAAGCTCTTGATACTACCCGGAAAAAGTACTTTATGTGCGTAATACTCTTCAACACAGGTTCAAATTTTTGCTGCTTTAGAAGGATTGAATAAATTGTTATAATTTCATAGGTATAGCGGGCTGTGGCTAAAAGTGGGACGGGGACACGGGGACGCGTGTTTGGGGACGCGTGGGGACGGGAGATAGGGGACGCTTTGGGAGGTGAGATCGGGTACTCGTGCTGATGTAGCAAAAAAGCAGAAAAAGTGACAACAAATAGATTGAGAATGCTGATTTCTTCCAACGAAACAGCGCAAAACAACGGCTATTTTCCTATCAATCCGCATAGACGACCCAAAACTGTGTACAGAGAAAGTTGTAAAATGATATTTCTCTGGAGTTTATAACTGATCCGTTTTAGGGAATGTTTCTAATGAAATTTTCATGTTTCCTAGCCGCAGAAACACGATCCTCAGGCTTTCTTCCGGGAAATTACCAACAAAGTCAGCTCTCCCCTCTGTCGTTCGATCGGCCACGTTATTTCCACCTTGGTAGCCTTACCTTTTAGTCTCCAGTCTCTTTATTGTGTTCACTGGCCGCTAAATTTCACAAGGGACTTTCCTACTAGACAGTGCGAAAATCCAATCAAACGTGCAGACACTGAAATGACATGACGTTTAGACCGTTTTATTTTTCAGAGATGCCCGACAAAACGTTACGCGAGTGTGTGACGCTATTTTTGTCACGATAAGTGGCGTGTTTGTTCCCTCCTAGCCAAAAGCGTGCAAGTATGTATTTTCCGCGATTGTCAGGCCTATGCAGATTGATAGGAAAATAGTCGATGTTTGCACCGTTCGATCTATGTATAGCCAGTTTTTGCCGCTTTTCGGCTATGTAACCCGCTTCCCCGACCTTACCTCACAGCGTCCCCGTTTTCACGCCCCCACATCCCCGATCTCACGTCACCGCGTCCCGATCTCACTTCCTCGCTTCCCCTATCTCGCCTCCCCTATCTTGCGTCCCCACGTGTCCCCGCGTCCCGCGCCCCAAAACGCGCGTCCCTGGGTCCCCGTTCCCACGTCCCAGTCCCACTTTTAGCCAAAACCAGTATAGCGCCCGATAATTCAAAGCAAGTACAAGCTCGAAGGGGGAGAAAACGAATGCGAAAGAGACACGATAATTTCACACCTTTTTTAAGTATGGTTGAGAAAACCGCGCTTTTAAACGAGCACAGAGCATACCGTGCAGGAGTTAAATTTTGCGGATTGGCGATTTTTTGTGTTTTGGGGGAACTAATTTTGGCGCTTGGAAAAGACTGGTGTTTCTTGCTGGAAATTAATTTTTGCGATTTTATGGAAGTTGCGTTCAAATAGAAATGATAACATTTTCGTTGTTGTTTTTTTTTTAATTTGAACACGTGCAAAAGAAAGACGGGAAAAGAAAACAAGCGAATGTAAAACAGACTAATCAATGTCACTCTATTACGGTGGATCGACGATAACTAGAGTACCACTTGATGTATTACCCACCGAGTTATCTATAGCATTTTCTCCTCCAAACCAGTATTTTTGTATTTAACTTCTACGCGGAGGAGTACATTTAATTTTATTTTGCGGGAACTTTTTTTGGCGGATCACGCAAAAACCCGCAAAAATGTTTGTGCCACACGGTAGTAAATTGCAGAAAGGATGAAACTGCGATTTTACTTAGGGTAGTATAAGCCCAGGCCGGTCTAAGTAGTTACAGCTAATAAACAAACCCTCGCTATCAATGCAAGAAATCTGAACTTTTAACCCTTTAATGCTTTAATCCCCGGATCATATATTACATGCATTTAGTCTTATACGCTGAAGAATTATTTCCTTGACCTTAATTAACAAAACCTTCTTTAAATCACTGATTCTTTATCTTGGTGGATTACAAAGTTGTTATCGAAATCACTTTAAGATAATACTCGATATTATACTGTATCAAACTGCAAACTGGCCGTTGAGAAGCCTGCGTATACTGACTTGATATCTGTTGATACCCTGCGCTGAAACTTTATCGAAAACTACTTCCGAAAGATTTTTCCCTCTGGCTCTCGTGCTAAAATGAAAAGCATCCTTTCGGTCAGGCAGCAGCACTTCTTCGGCGGCCTCAATTTGATGCAGCCCACATCGCGCCTAGGGCAGGCTATCCAACCAGCAGGGCAAGCCCTATTGGCAGGTGAGCATTTGTTTGAAGGCCCGTGACACTGGTACCGGGGAGGGGGGAGTCTGTCAGAAACTGAAACTGAAACTGAAACAGAAACTGAAACTAATTGTTTTTAATGACCATACCATTTGATATTAACTTTGTCACTTGCGTTAACACACACTGTCAAGGAGATTCGATCGCAAATCAAAGGCCTTTAATTATCTGGACTGATAGATGTTCCGATCTCCATGATCTCGATCGTCAGGCCTAGTTCGAAGGATCAGGGATCGCGCTGTCGTCCAATTTTTTGCGAAGTCGTGGATCAAAATTTCAGAAATTTATAAAGCTCAGACGCTGGGGTGCAGAAAATTGGATTTATGTTGAAAAAACATAGAGAGACAAGGCGGTTCAAAGACATGAATGTTATTTTCGAGTGGTACAATATTCTCTGAACGAGCGCAGTGAGTGTGTAAAATATTATTTTTTACCACGAGAAAATATATTCATATCTTCAAGCCGTCGTGTAGTTAATTCTTTTTATTACATAGCCGAGAGTGTTTTGAACAAACAACAATGTAAAAGCGTTAAATGACGTCATCGATATCCTCACTAGTAAGGATACGGAAAAAACGCTACTCCTATCCTCGGCTCGCCATATAAAACATTAACGAGGTGGCAACCATTTGAAAGCGTTTAATCCCGACGATCAAACGTTCCTCTTTTGGTGGCTATGAGCCGGGTCCCCTGAAATTGGTCAAAGGTAACATGCATTGTAAAACTTTAATACATAACATGGGCTTAAAACGTGACTGTAAGATTAGATAAGGAAATCTAATATGACACTTCAAAAACGTACAACATTAAGCAGTTCTTACCTTCTGCATGATACACAGCAGCCAATAGCAACAGCATCACGCAAATCTTGAGATACATGGTTGCTCTAGAGAAGAAACACAATATGTAAAGTTCTGTTACAAACGAACGAACAAACAAGAGCTCATGTGTGCTGTATGGGGTAGGGGTGGTGTGCTATGTCACGCTAAAGCTTAATGTTCAGGGCGTGACTGTACCAGTCCAGAGCAGAAATAAACAAGAAATTCTGAAGAATTTAAAGGCGGAGCATAGTCTCTCTCACCCCCCTCCCCCCTCCCCTTTTCTTAAGGGAAAAAGGTTTAACTTTAGTTGTTCGTGGTTTCCGGTGACCTGTTATGGACAATTTGCACTTCCGGTTTGTAAGGAATTAAATATACGTATGCAACTTGAGAACTTTGTTTGTTTGTAACCAGTGACCTCTGTACGACTCTGATATCCTTAAGCTACAACAGGCGGAAACGCTTTTTGCTCAAACAGCTTTACTTCTCCTCTTTTGAGCTCAAACTTCATTTTGTCTGTGTTTCTAGAGACATCTGGAAGACATATTCACGTCAATGCTGAGATAGCTAACCGACTCGTGACGTTTATATTTTGGCGTGTTAACCCGTGCTCTAATACAGACTAAAATGAATGAAACTTTATTAAATTAGTTTGAAACCGTGGAAAGACATAAACGAAAGACTGAGAGGTCTTAGACAAGTTTAGACAACCAAAATTCTAAAAATTGGGCAGAACCGAAAAGCAGAAATGTATTTCTGACCTGGTGCGACGAAATCAATTTAGATTGGCGATACTCAGGCCTTGTTTGTTATTTGATTGAGATTTCATTACCACCGAATTTTTTGTTTTTGTTTTTAGTGTTATAGTTTTTTGGACGCTATTTATTAAACTACAGAAGTTATTTCCAGCTTTGATTCTGTAAGGCCGGGTTTACAGTGGCAGGTATAGATTGCTTTCCGTCTCGTGCACTGAGAGAACGCACGTGAGCGCGGATGGGCATTGGACGCACACAACTCCCAAGTTCTCGCCAGCCTTTGTAAACGCTGCCCCTTAAAAACGAAATGTCCTCGAAAACAGAGAAATAAACATTTTAACGCTTACCTTTACTCAACTTCAATAACAACAAAACAACAAAATTACGCTTCACATGCAAGAATGGTCATGTCACCAACAAATCGTCCGGTATTTGAAACATTAGCTTTCAATCTCGTAACATTCACGTCGTTATAACGAGCCTGATTGTTTAGAGCCCGTGCGGAGACTAAGTCTACTGACTTCCGACAATTCAGGAATGTGCCTTGCATTTTATGAGACGGCAGCGACGTGCCTAGGCACGTCGCGCCGCCTAATAAACTTTCTGATTCAACAGCCGAATGAATCCTTCAACTATCATTAAAAAAGATAATGATTATGGACGACATGAAGTCCTGCTACCAGTTTACATCTTTTACATAATCCGAAAAAATAGCTTTTCGGAACAGAAGGATGAAGGTGTTTTCAATTTTTTCTCAAAAATCCACGAATACCAAACTTGGTCAATTGATGCGTACTATCCAATTACTCAGGCTTAGCAAACTGTGCTCGCTGATTTTTTTTTTTAAGTTGTCGTTGAAACTTCAGCGCAGACAACCGGTAAGGAAAGTGATCTATCGAGTTCTATAACAAAATTAAAACAGGATTCACTACGTACATTCAAAAGACTAAATTCTGTAATAAAGCCCACCAGCGCAATTTTTCTTGCTCTTCGCACGCTCCCGTTGCACAATGTGGAGTGACGTTGTGACATCAATTGCGTGTGCGACAGGAATATACGCGAACAATTTGTTCATCTGATTGCCGTGCACGCGACCTTCAGGTGATCCTTCAGATGGGCACATGTAGAGTCTGAATACCCTTCTCAACTGTTGTAGTTTGGAATATGAAGCAATGGCATTTATGGGCTCAAAGAAATATATGTTATTCACCGGCTGGGAGGTCCGTATAAGGAAAAACTGTGCCTTTGGTCTTGAGTACGGCCCTCGGCCTGCGGCCTTGGGGCGTACTCAAGGCCTCCGGCACAGTTTTTCCCTATACGGACCTCCCAGCCGGTGAATAACGTGTTTATTTTTTTCTGCAATTTTGGAGGTGGAATGAGGCGAATTGGTTTGAGAACTGTTTGTACGTATGCTAGTTCCCACGATCAAAGTTAAGTTAAAATTATTAAGCTTACAAAAAAGAGCCGCTAGCAAACCGTGGGGATAAAGGATAGACTGACGATAAAACAGAACTAAAAATATATCACAAAACAGTAACCGTTAAGAACAAACCCGGACGTCTCATAGCAAGAATAAAGAAATAACCTTGTCTTGTTGAAAATGAAATCACACGCGAGTTAAATTTGGTTTTCAGTACCGAAAGATCTTTAAAACAAGTAAGATTTTTAGTGAAAACTAAGGCTTACACTCCACAAACTACACTGCATATCTCAGTATTTTAAACAGTTTTGTTCGTTCTTGGTCAAGATTTTCGCAAATCGATACTTTGAGAAAACTAAACTGTATAAAAAACCTGTTGACATGCAGCAGTTCTTGTCGAAGACACAGCGTTGCGAGGTTTCTTGTTTGAATATTTTAGGTAACAATCATTAATAATCATATTGCCTTGAATGGAGAAAAATGGGACGAGATTAGAAAAGAGATCTCCAAGGAAAATAACGAAATTTCAACTGAGAAACGGAAGTCAAAAGACTATCTTGCAGTTAAGCCGTGTTAAATCAAATGGCGTGTCAATAGGAAAACTACAACTCGAAAAAAGCAAGCCAGCAAAATTTTCTTAACAAAAACACAGAAATAGTCGCCTTTTTCGGAGAATAACCAGGCCTTTTATTCCATTGCTGATTTTTCCTTTCACTTTACAACGGTTAATAAGAGAAAAGTTCCATTTTAATTCGTTGTGCGGGAGTAAAATGATTTCACTTCAAGTTTTCCCACGGATTGGAGCGGTCAGATTCAAGGATTTTGGATTCCGGACCGCTGAGATGCTTCAGAAAAAAATAATACTGTATATTTTTCTTTTAGCCTAAACGCTCCCAACTGGTCAACTTGTTGAAATCAAAAGTATTTTGACGTTAACCTCTCATAGAAATGCAATGAGCAATAAAAATGTACAGCCAGTAAAGGAAGCGATCTCTGAGAACTGATCCTTCATTCGGTCAGCCAAGCAAAACTTCTTTTCCCTCGCTCCCCTCAGGCTTTCTTGAGCTCAAGACAGAGTAGGATAAATAGATGCCCTAAATGACTGCCGATTAGCCAAAACTTAATTTTCAAATAAAATAGTTTCTAGCAAACTCTTCAAAGAAATGCGATCCCTCCAGATGTAGATCTTGCCCTCGATCGAGCAACTAAAAAATATATATGCTCCTAAAGACAGGCTGTTATCGTTAATTTCCTTACCGGCGTTAATTCCTTGTACGTGACAGCCACCAAAGCCGGGATTGAGGACAAAGGGACTGAAACGTAGAAACAAACAACAGCTTGACGTAATCCAACTGACAACTGGCGATGCAACTAAGGTCGGTTCGCGTATATAGGCGAGGTTGTGGCTAAGTAAGTTTAAAGTTCAGACTTAGTTAACCGCGTGAAGTGTTCTGTACAGGCTGGTCCTTGGAACGAAATTGATCACTAGTTGCTGTAAAGCTTTTTTAGTTTGAAGGAAAGTCGATGAGTTTCGGTTTTTATTCAGTCGATAGACGTTTTAATCTTTTGACAGACAAATCTTCAGTTCAGCCTTCTCAGTTGAGTACAGCAAATTTGTTATTCCAACTTTGCTCACTTTGACAACTTGGTTTCTGCCAATCAAACTGATTGCGACATTCACATGAAAAAAGCCGTTCTATATTTTGAAATAATCACATAATATGCGAATGTCTGTAGTCCCCTCGTCAATGCACTCGTCACATAAAATGCTAGAATACTTGGCTCGAAAAAATCACGTTCTTCCGTCACGCATTCCCCAGCCAGAGGACAAATCTAAGCATATTTATTTCGCCCGCTCAGATGGATAATAAATCCGCTATCGCAGGATATTTTTACTCATCCCTTGTATTTTAGACTCGCCCTACCAGCTCGCTTAATATACAGCGTGACTGCTAAAAATATCCCACGCTACTACACACTCATCTATATTTTATTAATCGACAAACACGTTCTCACAGTTTTGTCACGCTGTTTTGTGCCGATGTTTAGTCTAGGTAAGACAACCTTGTGACGTGATCTGCAGCGGCAGACCCGTCAGTACGTGTGTCTAAGAGGGTTAATCAGCCAAACATGAAAAACGAACTTCTAGCATCCTGCAACAATAAGCCTTCTACATTATACACAGCAGTCCATCATGGCAACAGTAACACGCAAATCTTAAGATAAGATCCATGATTGAACCAGAAAAGAGCTATGACATGGGGGAGGGGTGGGGTGGGGTGGTATGCCACACTCTAGCCTAATGTTTAGGGCCGGACTGTAGCAGTCCAGTGATAAACAAACTTTCTGATTTAACAGCCGAACGAGTGCTTCAATTACAACTGTCATAGAAATAAATAATGCTTTCGGATAACACGAAGTCATGCTACCAGTTTGCATCTATCACATAATCCGAAAAAATAGCCATTTAGTTCTGTAGTACAAAAGAATGAAGACATTTGTTCTCGTGATACACGAACACGAAAGTCGTTTAAATGATGCGTACTGTCCAGTTACTCGGGCATGGCAAACTTTACTCTTTAAACTTTTTTCAAGTTATCATTGAATCTTTTTACAGGCTCAGAGAATTGGTAAAGTCTATCAACTGAAACTAACATACAAACAACTTGTTCATCTCATTGTCATGCACGCGAGTTTCAGATGGGCACAAAGGAGAGTCTGAGTACCTCCCCGCCTGGCGTCGTTTTGGATATTTTTTATTATTTTTTTTTTTTTTTTGGACCTAAAGAGCACCTAGCTATATAACGAAGACCCCCGTATAACGAACCATATTCTTCAACCCGGTAATAGCAAAATATATGAAAAAGAACCCCGATATAGCAAGGCCCCGTTATGACGAACACATTTTGCCAGCCCTCAGCACTTGGTTATATCTGGAGTCCACTGTCGTAGTATTGGTAAAACTAGAAACCTGACGTGGATCGTTTCCGCAAGAAGTGCTTTAGTTTAGAGAAAGACGTGGAAATCAATTCTAGTGTTTAGTACGATAAAATCGCAGGAATTATACCTTCGGAAAATCAGTACTATTAACTTGCGTCGCGCTCGTGAAAAGGAAATGGAAAAACACAGAAAATATCTACCAACAGAACAAGTCTTTTTCATTAACTAGAGCTTTATTAAACAGCAGTAGCGAAATTTACCGAACTCGGACAATTCTAAAATAAACTGACGCAGGTATTGGTGATAAGACATGCAACCATTGATTAGGAAGCTGACTGCCATGAAATACTTACACATGTACCATAACTCTAAATGTATGGTCTCAATACTCACTTAATAGACTACTTAAACATTGTTCTATTTATCCAATATAATTTCCAATTTTATTTACAAAAGTATTTTCTGTCACCATCGCCGCATCGTTCAACATCCCTCTCTTTGTCACAAAGAGTAATCAGACATGATAACACCTGAACACCGTAAAACTGAAGTATATATACCCTCCTTGTAATTTTGGTTATAAGAATATTATTCAGTTTATCATCTCCAACTGTACTTACACTGTAAATTCAGAAGTTCTGTTTTAGCCCCCAAGATGGCGCCGTTTCGGTGAGTAAAATACAGTGCCATTTTTGGGGCATACTTGGACCTCTATTTTAAGGCCATAATAGCCCTATTTAGAGGGGCTGGGCCGGTACCAAAGGGCCAAGTTGGGTCTCACTGTGGGCTGTTTCGACTTTCATTGGGGTTAGTTTTGTCCCAGCTGTGGCTGAAATAGCCCCACAGCGGATTGATCAGCCGGGGCTGAAATAGATCTTCTGAATTTACAGTGTACTAAAGTATTCCTTGTGATGCTTATTATGGTCACATCGTACAACTTTTCTGTACTCTCTTGGTGATGGCCTAGTTTACAGAATCTCAAACCACTTCATTAACTTTTCTCTAAGGAGCCCATGTACTCCCATGTACTACTATGTACTTTGCCATGCTCACACGTAAGAGGAATACATCAGCACAGCTGAATTGTCTCGTTTGCGAGGCTGGTCTAATGGCATGATGTGGAGTGACGTTGTGACATCAATTGCATGTGCGACAGGAATACACACGAACAATTGTTTCATCTGATTGCCGTGCATGCGACCTTCAGATGATCCTTCAGATGGGCACATGTAGAGTCTGAATACCCTTCTCATCTGTTGTAGTTTGGGATGTGAAGCAATGGCATTTACGGCCTCAAAGAATACTGCATATTTTTCTTTTAGCCTAAACGCTCCCAAAATGGTCGACTTGTTGAAATCAAAAGTATTTTGACGTAAACCTTTCATACAAATGCAATAAAAATGTACAACCAGTAAAGAAAGCGATCTCTGAGAACTGATCCTTCATTCGGTCAGCCAAGCAAAAATTCTTTTCCCTCGCTCCCCTCAGGCTTTCTTGAGCTCAAGACAGAGTAGGATAAATAGATGCCCTAAATGACTGCCGATTAGCCAAAACTTAATTTTCAAATAAAATAGTTTCCAGCAAACTCTTCAAAGAAATGCGATCCCTCCAGATGTAGATCTTGCCCTCGATCGAGCAACTAAAGAATATATATGCTATAAAGACAAGTTGTTATCGTTAATTTCCTTACCGGCGTTAATTCCTTGTACGTGACAGCCAACAAAGCCGGGATTGAGGACAAAGGGGCTTAAACGTAGAAACAAACAACAGCTTGACGTAATCCAACTAGCAAATGGCGATTAACTAAGGTCGGTTCGCGTATATAGGCGAGGATGTGTCTAAGTAAGTTTAAAGTTCAGACTTAGTTAACCACGTGAAGTGTTCTGTACAGGCTGGTCCTTGGAACGGAATTGATCACTAGTTCCTGTAAAGCTTTTTTAGTTTGAAGTAAAGTCGATGAATTTCGGTTTTTATTCAGTCGATAAACGTTTTAATCTTTTGACAGACAAATCTTCAGCTCAGCCTTCTCAGTTGAGTACAGCAAATTTGTTATTCCAACTTTGCTCACTTTGACAACTTGGTTTCTGCCAATCAAACTGATTGTGACATTCACAGGAAAAAAGCCGTTCTATATATTGAAACAATCACATAATATGTGAATGTCTGTAGTCCCCTCGTCAATGCACTCGTCACATAAAATGCTAGAATACTTGGCTCGCAAAAACACGTTCTTCCGTCACGCATTCCCCAGCCAGAGGACAAATCTAAGCAGATTTATTTCGCCAGCTCAGATGGATAATAAATCCGCTATCGCAGGATATTTTTACTCATCCCTTGTATTTTAGACTCGCCCTACCAGCTCGCTCAATATACAGCGTGACTGCTAAAAATATCCCACGTTACTACACACTGATCTATATTTTATCAATCGACAAACACGTTCTTACAGTTTTGTCACGCTGTTTTGTGCCGATGTTTAGTCTAGGTAAGACAACCTTGAGACGAGATCTGCAGCGGCAGACCTGTCAGTAAGTGCGTCTAAGAGGGTTAATCAGCCAAACATGAAAAACGAACTTCTAGCATCCTGCAACAATAAGCCTTCTACATTATACACGGCAGTCCATCATAGCAACAGTAACACGCAAATCTTAAGCAGTCCAGAGTTAAACAAAACTTTCTGATTTAACAGCCGAACGAATGCTTCAATTACAACTGTCATAAAAATAAATAATGCTTTCGGATAACACGAAGTCATGCTACAGTTTACATCTATCACATAATCCGAAAAAATAGCCTTTTAGTTCTGTAGTACCAAGAGATAATAAGGGGACAGAGAGGGACACTGCCAGTCCAGGCTTTGGGATATGCCAAGTTCGGTAAAGTTATTTTTAGACGGCCATTTGGAACGGAAGTCCGTTTTCAGGACGTCCGCATAAAGGCAACCTCCATCTGTTGTTTGAAGAACCATTCAAAATTTTGCTTGTAATGGCGGAACAAGTGATGTTACGTTTTGTCGATGAAAACGACTTCGAAAAACAAGGGAAATTGTATTTATGCGGACGTTTCGGGAAACAGACTTCCGTTCAAAAAGCCAATCTATAATTAACCTTTGTGGAATTGACATATCCCAGCCAACGCCCTCAGAGTCTCTCTCTGTCCCCTTATTTTCTCTTGGTAGTACAAAAGAATGAAGACATTTTTTCTCGTGATGCACGAACGCGAAAGTCGTTCAAATGATGCGTACTGTCCAGTTACTCGGGCATGACAAACTTTACTCTTTAAACATTTCTTCACGTTATCATTGAAACTTTTTAAAGCTCAGAGAACCAGTAAGGAAAGTCTATCAACTAAAAATAACAAACAAACAACTTGTTCATCTGATTGCCATGCACGCGACCTTCAGATGGGCACAAAGAGAGGGGAGAGGTCCCTCCTCGCCTGTCGTCGTTTTGGATATAAAGCAGTGACATTTACGGCATGAACGAATGAAGTAAATTTTACTTTGAAATTGTTTACTTAATTAATAACAATCTAGCAAAATCTCGATTTCGCGGCAGAAGTTGAAAAATCGATTTCTTTTTTTTATTTATTTATTTATTGATCGATTTATTTTTTTTTTTACTTATAAATAGGTACAGTGGAACGCGATATATCGAATCCCTAGCTATATAACGAAGACCCCGGTATAACGAACCATAATTCTTCAACCAGTAATACTAAAATATATACAAAAGAACCCCGATATAACAAACCCCCGATATAACCAACACATTTTGCCAGTCCCTTAGCACTTCGTTATATCTGGGTGAATTAAAAACGATTCTAGAGGTCGGGACCAGAAAATGGCAGAAATTTAACCTTGAAAATCAGTACTATTAACTTGCATCGCACTGGCAAACTTAAGTGCATAGAAAAACATAGACACCATCTATCAACAGAACAAGCCATTTTTAGTTACTAAGAGATTTATTTAACAGCAGGAGCGAATCAGTTACCGAACTCGAATAATTCTAAAATAAAACGCAGGTTTTGATGATAAGATAAACATTGATATGGAAGCTAACCTACATGGAATAATTAAACATGTACCATATTTCTAAATGGTCTCAGTCCTTAATAGGCAACTTAAACATTGTTCTATTTAGCAAGTGTAGTGTCCAATTTTATTTTCAAAAGTTTTGTTACGTTGCCATCGCCACATCTCTTTGCCACAAAGCGTAATCAGTCATCATAACACCGTATATAAAACCAAAGAAAGGCTCAAAAGAAACATTTTTAAGCTTCTTATAATTATGTATCCTAGAAGTTTTGTTGTCAAAGCTTTAATGATCTTGGAGTTGAGGAGGAGGGACAAAGTGCTACCGTACCCCTCCCCCCACCTGACTCATTAACACCAAAAAAGCCCGGGCTGAATAGAGTTAATTATACAGCGAATTACGCCACATTCGTGTTCTAGAATGAAACCTTGAGTCATTTAATATGGTCCAAACTTTCAAGACTTTAAGATCACTCAAATGAGCAGTACTTTCGTGTGGTGCAGTTATAACGCATGACCGTCAAAATCGAAAGTTGTTCAGCTCAATTTCGCATTTTGTTAATCATTATGCTGTGCAAGGCAAACTCCTAAATGCTGACTATAAATCAAACGAAAGCTACGTGAGCACTACTTTTTGCATTTTGCGAAGACTTCTTCTTTTCCCCAATTTTGGCCCTTTTTGGAGTCGAGCTTCAAACCTGGAAGCGATCGATGCCAAAAGCTGTCATTAAGGCGTCACTCACACCTTTCATAATTGTATATGATTCTTTCCAGTGAAAATGAAAAACACGAGAGGTAACACAATTAGGGGGTGGACGGACAAACCACCCAGGATGTACAGTCCTAGATTTCCCATTGTTTCTAAAATGTCATCCATGCCAGCGCTTCGAGCTGCAGCCAAACTGCATACCCTTATGGAAGCAAGCCTAAAAAAAGGAAAGGCACAACTTGTTTGTTGATTTCTAGTTCAAAAAAGACATATCACGAGAATAGATCGTGTTAATGAAAGACAGAATCAGATATAAAAAGGGCAACAGTGAGTTATTTAAAAATCCCAACGAATTACGTTACTTGAAAAGGGTTTGCCAACAGAGACTCAATTGCTGTTTTTGTTTGTGTCATAATCAGAACCATCGACTGGAATTGCTACCCGTCTCTTTGAGCTTACCACATGATAATAAGAACAATCATCATGATTGCATCCTTTAAGGCAAAAAAGAACACTACCAGCGGTGAAGAACACAGTCAGCCCAAGGATATTCATTCCACCTGATGACGTCACTCTTGCTGGCACGGTATCTGAGCCTGCGTGCACCTGCTTTCTGATGGTCGTGACGTTGATGTTGCCATTAGTGTGGACAGCGATACAGTTTTTTCGTCAGGTTCAAGATGAATGGATTCGCTTGTTACGTTGTATGTCTTGAATTTGCAGACACTGAGATGTATCTTGTCTTTTTCTGTGGCCTTGATAAATGTGGCCAGTTGTTCATATAACAACATTCGTACATGAATTACTGCTGCGCTAGCCTGTACGTACATGTTTACTAAATATATTTCCTCCCCTGGGCAGGCTACTGTGTCGCGGACCAGAAGAGTCATTACATAACCTATATCAACAAGAACACCTGTGGTTTATCAAAGACGGCCCCCTTGTAACGGGGCCATCCACGAACCGTAAAGGTGATCCCAAAGTGTCGCTATCCGCGAACCATAAAGTTAATCTGAAAATGTCACCATCCGCAGTCCATAAAGTGGATCCCAAAATATGGCCACCCACGAACCATAAAGTTAATCTCAAAATATGACCATCTCCGGACTATAAAAATTTCAATATTTTTCTAGGAGAATGACGGCGTTTTTCAATTTACCGAAAAATTCCGGACATTTCCCTGGAAATTTCCATCTGGTTAAAAACTTGTTCAAGTCGTGAAAGGGTTTGACACTGACTTGATTTTTTAAACTTTCTAAAAGACGTTTCGGCTAATGCTTAAGCCTTCATCAGTTTGAAAAGAGATTGTTATTACGCGTGATTTAAAATTATGGCACATGCATGCGAGTGCTAGAAAGCTGTTAAACAAGTTGCGCGTAATGCATGTTTCAAACGTATCGCGGGACTTAAGCGCGAGCCAGAGATTTGTACACCTCTGGAATGGCGATGTGGTCGTTGCCTGCATTCTGTTCTTTAGTTGACAACCAGGCTTCTAGGAAAAGTCGCTCTTAAAAATTTGCTTCGTGTCTAGCAACTTTTACATCGTTAAAGTCCATCTGATGATTGTGTTCGTGAACATGACATGCCACCTTGGAGTTGTGGTCAAACAAAGAGACAGCCTTTTTGTGTTCCGCAATCCGCGTCTTCAGTTGTCTTTCTGTTTGACCATAGTATACAAACTCGCAATTTGTACAGCTTATTTTGTATACTATGCCCGATTGAGGCTGGTCTGCATCCTTTTGCTCTTTCGGGCGTAGCAAGTTTAAAAAATCAAGTCAGTGTCAAACCCTTTCACCACTATGTCAAGTCCTGACAGCTACTCAATTTGAACTCGTTCCATTCGTTCCCAGGCTCTATTCTCGCGCGATTTTGCCCGCCAAAATTAAAGATATGGCCGCGAATAGCCTGGAACTGGTGAAGCTTGTAAATGGAACACGAATTTCCATCGGAAAAGTTTCCGACGGAAAAACCGAACTACATTTCAGACTTTGCGTTGCTCTCGAAAATTTTCCACTGGAACGACACGAAAAGTCGTGTTCAATTTAATTTCCAACCGGAGTTTCCTGAATCTTAAGGTAAATGGAAAACGCCCTGAATGTTTTATCGTCAACAAATCATCAACTTTCAATTTTACATCCTTCCCACACCGTGCACAAATGCAAGAATACCTGCGCGGCAGAAAACACTCCTCGCACGCGAGAAATAATGGCGGGTGTTACAGAACTTTGCCTGCACTTTGAATTTTAATAATGAATCGTAACCGTGTACATCTTCTAGGATGCATTACTTGGTGTCCAGTGTGGTTGTTTTGTTGTTCCAAGGCTGTTTTGGTGACTTGTTACCTCCTGGAGTGTGTTATAAAAGAGAAAGTGAACGAGTTTATGAATGTCGCATTACGGGCTCGTCGTTGCTGTCCACCTGGTCCCAGTTATTCAAAGGTCAGATAACTTAAGCCGCTATCCAGCAGATAAAATATCCTCTAACCAATCAAAAGTGCATTTTATCCGGTTGATGGTGATTTGTCCAGCGGTTTAAGTTAGTCAGCCTGGGAACAACTGGGGCCTGGGTGACTGAAACAAGGACTAAGGTGTGCAGATTGCGAGCCGACGTGCGTGAAACGGAGACTTTCGATGATTTTGTAACCGTACATTTTACAAATCCTTCGCCTTTTGTGGAAGCAACAGTGTACGCTTTGTGCGCCGAATAACAATTCAAGCGTATGTCATTTTTACTGTTTCTGACTTCTTTATGTTACGAACATGGCCTCCGGAGGAAGTAATTATCAAAGTACTTTATTTCGAAAGCCAACGCACTCTGGACGTTTAGAGGCCCGTTTCTCAAAGCTCCCGATGACTATCGGACCCGAGAAATATTTTTTGCCCAATGAATATTCTTTAACGCAGGTTTAATTTGTATTGATTTTGAAAGATAATTTTTTTGGTTTAATAAGGCCCGATAAGTTATCGGGAGGTTCGCGAAGCAAGCCTTAGAATTCAAAGCAAGTAGGAGCTCCAAGCGGGGAAAACGATTGCGACAGAGACATGATTAGTTCAGAGTTTTTTATTGGTTTCTTCATTTCTTACTTTTTTCTTTGGTCGGATGGTTGAGAAAAAGGCGCTTTTTAAACGATCACAGAGAATCAAAGCACGTGCGATTTACTAGCCACTTTAAGCAGTTACTAGCTAAAAAACAAACATTCACTTTCAATGCAAGAAAGCTGAACTTTTAATCCTTTAATCCGCGAATCATGTTACGTGCATTTATTCTTACACGCTAAAGAATTATTTCCTTGACCTTAATTAACAAAACCTGATTTAACTTGCTGGATTACAAACTTGTTAACGAAAACACTTTATGATAATACTGTATCAAACTGCAAATTAGGCATTCAGAAACCTGTGTACGCTGACTTGATATCCGATCCTGCCCTGCAACGAAATCGATAAACTACTTTCTAAAGATTTTTCCCTCGTCCTGGCTGTTGTGATGAAATGAATAGCATCCTCAGGCTCCAGCAGCAGCACTTTTTCGATGGTACACTCATACAGCCCAAGTTGTACCGAGGGCAATCTTCCCAACGTGGAGGGCAATCTCGATCGGCAGGCCAGCATACCATTGAACGCCCGATACACTGAGGGGCGATTCTGTCAAAAGCTGCAACTAAGTACAAGGAATTATTTGTCAGTAACCCTCTTTTTAATGGCCACACCGTTTGATGTCAACTTTGTCACTAGACTTGTGTTTACAGGCAATGGCAAAGTAGCAATGTTCATGGGACTTGGATCAGAAACCGAAATCAGAGCAAGCCTTTAATCGCTCTGAGTCTATCAGAAAAAAACCTGCTACATTCTGGGGGTAACGGTAATTATGTGGACATCAATTCCCAGTACAGGTAAGAGTACGAAACCGAAACTGACATTATGACACGGCAGCTTAATATACGCCAGTCCTGTACTTTTCATCAGAACCACAGGTGATCCACGCTTGTAGTCACAACAGTTGAAATATGACGGCTTGTATTGGATAAAGCACGAATGAATTCGAAATGAAAATAATACCGTGCCTTGCCGCTTCTGTGTATTTCTTTGTTTCCTGTGTAGCTCACGTGCCGATTTGTGGCGCTTTCAGTTAGTTTTAGTTTCTCCATTTGCCTTAAGGGTCACTGAAACTGTAAAAGGGGGGCTCCCCAACTGTACCCAAACTCGTCTCCTCATTGTCCCCGGGTAGTTTTGTTTTAAAATCTCCCAAGGTTTAGTTCGACAAAAATAGAAACAATAATAAAAAAAAAATCTACCCTTTTCGTGACCCCAAGCCGGGAATCCTGAAATTGGTCAAAGATGAGGTGCATTTGTAAATCTTGTATATCCCTTAACCTTCAAGCCCCAGCATCATTCTTAAAATTCTCCTTACTGGTCGTCATACACGTTGTTGGGTACAAGTTAGGGGAACTTGTTGAAACATCAAGACAATTGATCTTTGGTGATCGTTTCCCTAATTCTCATGACCTGAACGTGTCTTATTGCACAGATACGATGAGGAGAAATTTGATGCTGATCACTATTGGAATTTAAATGGTTAACACATGGGCTTACGCAAATCAGAAAAACCTATATAAGGATATTACAATAAAATTAAAATTGAACGCCCTACTGACAAAGATGAAATAAGTTACTGTAAAATCGTCATAAAACTTAGGCAGGAAAATCACGCCTTTTAATAAGGCTCCTGAAGAAACGTACCACTAAGGTTAGTATATATACTTGAAAATATTTCAAGATGGAGGAAATCTAATACATTTTCCAGAGGAAGTATATATCATAGAGGGGTAATACGATCATGAAAAACGAATTTTTAAAACCTGCAACATTAAGGAGTTCTTACCTTCCGCACGATACACAGCAGCCAACAGCAACAGTATCACGCAAATCTTGAGATCCATGGTTTTACTAGAGAAGAAACACAATATGTGAAGTTCTGTTGCAAACAAAGGAACAGACAAGAGCTCATGTGTGCTGTTAAATATATGTATGGGGGAGGGGTGAGGTGCCATGTCACGCTCAAGCTTTAGGGCCCGACTGTACAAGTCCAGAGATCAGTAAACTTTCTGATTCAACAGCCGAATGAATCCTTCAAATGATGCCTACTGTCCAATTTCTCAGGCAGACAGTAGGGATACGAACAAACAATTTGTTCATCTGATTGCCGTGCACGCGACCTTCAGGTGGGTGTATGGAGAGTCTGAAGTTCCTCAACTGTTACAGTTTGGGATATGAAGCAATGACATTTTCGGCATCAATGAATGAAGTGTAGTTTTCTTTTAGCCTAAACGCTCGCAATTGCTCAACTTATGCTGCTATCAAAACTATTTTGACTTAATGCAAGAAAAAAGTACAGCACAAAGAAAGCGATCCTTGAGAACTGATCCTCCCTTCGCTCAGCCAAGCAAAAATTCTCTTCCCTCGCTCCCTTCCGGCTTTCTTGAGTTCAAATTTTAAGAAGACAGAGTAGGATAAATAGATGCCCTTACTGACTGCTCATTTGACAAAATGAATTTTGAAATATAATGGTTTCTAGCAAACTCATAAATGTGTCTCGTGATGTAGATCTAGCCCTCGATCAAGCAACTAAAAAAATATGCACCTAAGAGCAGATTGTTACCGTTGATTTCTTACCGGCGTTAATTCCTTGACATCTAAGGACAAGTTGTTATCGTTGATTGCTTACCGGCGTCAATTCCTTGTACGCGAAAATCAATAGAGGATTGAGGGCATAGGAGCTGAAAGGTAGAAACGAACAACAGCTTGACGTTATCCAACTGGCAACTGACGATGCAACTAAGGTCGGTTCGCGTATATAGGCGAGGATGTGTCTAACTAAGTTTATAACTAAGTCGATAAGTTTCGGTTTTTATTCAATCGATAAACGTTTTAATCTTTTGACAGACAAATCTTCAGCTCAGCCTTCTCAGTTGAGCACAGCAAATTTGTTATTCCAACTTTGCTCACTTTGACAACTTGGTTTCTGTCAATGCGCTCGTCAATGCACTCGTCACATAAAATGCTAGAATACTTGGCTCGAAAAAATCGCGCTCTTTGTCACACATTCCCCAGCCAGAGGACAAATCTAAGCAGATTTATTTCGCCAGCTCCGTTGAATAATAAATCCGCTATCGCAGGATATTTTTACTCATCCCTTGTATTTTAGACTCGCCCTACCAGCTCGCTTAGTATACAGCGTGACTGCTAAAAATATCCCACGCTACTACACACCGATCTATATTTTATCAATCGACAAACACGTTCTTACAGTTTTGTCAGGCTGTTTTTTGCCGATGTTTAGTCAAGGTAAGACAACCTTGTGACGTGATCTGCAGCGCGGGCAGACCCGTCAGTAAGTGTGTCTAAGAAGGTTTATCAGCCAAACATGAAAAACGAACTTCTAGCATCCTGCAACAATAAGCCTTCTACATTATGCACAGCAGTCAATAATAGCAACAGTAACACGCAAATCTTAAGATAAGATCCATGATTGAACCGGAAAAGAGCTATGACATGGGGGAGGGGTGGGGTGGGGTGGTATGCCACGCTCCAGCCTAATGTTTAGGGCCGGACTGTAGCAGTCCAGAGATAAACAAACTTTCTGATTTAACAGCCAAACGAATGCTTCAATTACAACTGTCATAGAAATAAATAATGCTTCCGGATAACATGAAGTCATGCAACCAGTTTGCATCTATTACATAATCCGAAAAAATAGCCATTTAGTTCTGTAGTACAAACGAATGAAGACATTTTTTCTCGTGATGCACGAACACGAAAGTCGTTTAAATGATGCGTACTGTCCAGCTACTCGGGCATGGCAAACTTTACTCTTTAAACTTTTTTCAAGTTATCATTGAATCTTTTTACAGGCTCAGAGAATCGGTAAGGAAAGTCTATCAACTAAAACTAACATACAAACAACTTGTTCATCTGATTGTCATGCACGCGTCTTTCAGGTGGGCACAAAGGAGAGTCTGAGTCCCTCCCCGCCTGGCGACGTTTTGGAAATTTTTTTTTTTTTTTTTTTTTTTTGACCTAAAGAACCCCTACCTATATAACGAAGACCCCGGTATAACGAGCCATATCCTTCAACCCGGTAATAGCAAAATATATGAAAATGAACCCCGATATAGCAAGGCCCCGTTATGACGAACACATTTTGCCAGCCCTTAGCACTTGGTTATATCTGGAGTCCACTGTCGTAGTATTGGTAAAACTAGAAACCTGACGTGGATCGTTTCCGCAAGAAGTGCTTTAGTTTAGAGAAAAATGTGGAAATCAATTTCTAGTGTTTAGTACGACAAAATCGCAGGAATTAAACCTTCGGAAAATCAGTACTATTAACTTGCATCGCGCTGGTGAAAAGCGCATGGAAAAACACAGACAATATCTACCAACAGAACAAGTCTTTTTCAGTAACTAGAGCTTTATTAAACAGCAATAGCGAAATTTACCGAACTCGGACAATTCTAAAATATACTGACGCAGGTATTGATGATAAGACAACCATTGATTAGGAAGCTGACTGCCATGAAATACTTACACATGTACCAACATAACTCTAAATATGTGGTCTCAATACTCACTTAATAGACTACTTAAACATTGTTCTATTTATCCAATATAATTTCCAATTTTATTTACAAAAGTATTTTCTGTCACCATCGCCGCATCTTTCAACATCCCTCTCTTTGCCACAAAGAGTAATCAGTCATGATAACACCTGAACACCGTAAAACTGAAGTATATATACCCTCCTTGTAATTTTGGTTATAAAAATATTATTGAGTTTATCATCTCCAACTGTACTTACACTGTAAATTCAGAAGTTCTGTTTTAGCCCCCAAGATGGAGCTGTTTCGGTGAGTAAAATACAGTGCCATTTTGGGGGCTTACTTGGCTCTCTATTTAAAGGCCATAATAGCCCTATTTATAGGGGCTGGGCCGGTACCAATGGGCCAAATTGGGTCTCACTGTGGGCTGTTTCGGCTCTCAATGGGGCTAGTTTTGTCCCAGCTGTGGCTGAAATAGCCCCACAGTGGGCTGATCAGCTCCAGGGGCCTCAGGGGCTAATTTGGCATTTTGGGGCTGAAACAGATCTTCTGAATTTACAGTGGACTAAAGTATTCCTTGTGATGCTTATTATGGTCACATCGTACAACTTTTCTGTACTCTCTTGGTGCTGGCCTAGTTTACAGAATCTCAAACCACTTCATTAACTTTTCTCTAAGGAGCCCATGTACTCCCATGTACTACTGTGTACTTTGCCATGCTCACACGTAATAGGAATACATCAGCACAGCTGAATTGTCTCGTTTGCGAGGCTGGTCTAATGGCATGATGTGGAGTGGCGTTGTGACATCAATTGCGTGTGCGACAGGAATACACACGAACAATTTGTTCATCTGATTCCCGTGCACGCGACCTTCAGATGATCCTTCAGATGGGCACATGTAGAGTCTGAATACCCTTCTCATCTGTTGTAGTTTGGGATATGAAGCAATGGCATTTACCAGTCCGGGCCACAACCAGAACTGGATATATGGTTTCCTGCAATTTGATTGGTTCAGATATTGAACCAAAACATTGGCTTGGCCGCGAAAGGACTAAGTTCCAGATAAATTTCTCGTGCAAGAAATACAGAATGCTTGTAGGATTACCGTGAAAATCAACCTTAGTACGGATAAATCTAGACGATTTCATTTGTCCAAGGATTCGATTCACAGATATCAAGATGCTGAAGGCCCAGGAATCTTTTTGTACAAGCGGTACGCAGGCGACCAGTGCAGTTAAACGTTTGGACGTGCGTGAATATTTCAAGAGACCGAAGCAATAAGCCGAGAAGAAAACACCGATAGAACGCATGTTTTGCAGTGAAAACGGCTTGAGTACCGATACATACGCAGTCGATGAGCTTTTAAAAGTTGAGTACTAGTCTATATGTGAGTTGTGAGCGATGATAATTCGGCCTGGAGTGGTTCATTCTATTCTACACCGGACGCATTACCCCACTCGCTTGAATACAACCTTGATCGAACAAGACTCCTGAAGTATTTTAGATCTCTTGCTAGACATTAATTTATCAGAGTTCGAATAGCTGAACCTGTGGGATGAAACATCTTGGACACACGGTAACTGGTACGTACACACGAATTGCACTTGCCAGGTCACATGCATGCAACGCTTACGAGTTTCTGTCTTTCGTTCACTGTAATGCAGGGTTCAATTCTACCTGTTACCATCCCCCCCCCGGGCACACCCCCGGGGATTTGCAATTTTTTTCTTACTTGGCGGTCTATTCCCCACCCCCGGGCATCCAGAAAGAGACAATTCCCGACCCCCGGGACTCCTCATCGACCACAAATACGTTGTTTTGTGTTCAAAATTGATTTCCGTACAATAGCACAACCAGACGTTTTGACAAGAACTTAAACGCTTTTCTAGAGTTTACTGAACGAAGGATATTACATAGTATTAAAAACATGGACACTACATTGAAAAAGAAAACTGAAGAAAAAGTCTAACCGCTTTGGCATTCGGCTGGCGAGTAAAGAAATGTTCTTCACCGCGTGTTTTATTCTAAATATAGCACATGCACAAAAGAGATCCGGTGAGCAAATTGATGACAGCATTTTAAAGGAGTTTTTCTTAGCTTGTTTCACAAGAACACTGGACTGAGATCTCTGTTTAATATAAAGCCCTGCATTTGTTTCATACAAATACGCTGAAGAAATATTTCTCTGTTTGTGATGAATGCCATCCATTCGAGTACGCATCAAACGCACCTTCATTTAACAATTTATAATAAACGTGCCTTTGAATACAGATTTTAATTTCGAGAGATTATTCTTCTCCAACCAGTCTGCTACAAATTCCAGAGATTTTCCCTGGAAATAGGCAGTCTTCTCTACGCGGTCCGGCGCCATTGTGTCAACTGAGAAGTGATAAGCTAGTGACGTGCTTCACAAGAAAAACGAGAAGTTATTTTCGATTTGCCCCGCCCCCCTACCCCCGTTTCAGACAATTCCCCACCCCCGGGCCCGAAGGACTGGACTTGTCCCGGGGGTTGCCCGGGGGGGGATGGTAACAGGTAAAATTGAACCATGCATAAACCCAATGTAATTGGCAGTAATGGCCAGCTTGGGTTTAGATACCGTGTCGACATGAACAAAATTTGACAAAGGCATTTCACATGGCAGAAATTGAGATTTTGAAACAACCCTGAGAAACTGAATCCTTTACCTATCAAAAATGAAAGGGATGTGCAGAGTGCATTGTATGTTGCAAATAATAATACTAATAATAAATAAATATGTAAATATATAAATAAATAAATTGGTTTTCACAGGAGACAAGAAAACAAGTTTATTTTTATTTGTCCCTTCGCTTATTACTCACATCTTGTTAAGTGAAAATAGTCTGTCAATATAGGTGATCCAGATAAACCAAAATTTGTGATAGGCACATGAAGCCTCCAGAGTGTTGGCAGTGTATGCTCGATTAGATGGTATGCGAATATTCCATATAAAATATGAGAGCATTTTTATACCAGTAATTCCATATTTTCTCAAATAAGCATCCCCAGTTTTTATAGATGAGTGTGTCCAACTGACATTAATTTGAAGGAAACCTTTATTTGAGGTGTATTTTTAGGCATATTTGACAGCCCCATTCCTTTTCCTCATATGTACTAAACACACAAACAAAAGCAAACTGAAAAACATTATTTAGCTGTAACTATGTCAAATGGACAGCAAACATAATTTCAATATTTATAGGATGAGCCGGCGAGCGCTTATTCAAAGGAGGCTTTATTTGAGGGGAGGCACTTATTTAATTTTTCACAAATCATGACCAGTTGGATAGTAATTGGTGTAATTGGCTTGTGATCAATCTTATCTACATAACAGAGTGGCTACTCACAGAGTGGCTATTAACTACTCAGCATTAATTTCAAGTCGTTTGCATTTGCTGCAGTTTGCAGTTTGTTTTTGTTTTTTTTTAAAAGCAGTTAAACATTCAATTAGAATTACCAATCACTAAAAATGACAAGAGATAAACATGACGAACACTACACTCAACCTTTGCTGTCTCATTAGTCGTCTACAAAAAGCAGGCCAGGGGAGGGTGGTGCCTACTCGAGGGGAGGCACTCATTTCAAATTTACAATAAGGCTGGGGGCACTTATTGTTTTCAAAGGAACCTCAAACACCGGGACACCAAAAGAACTATTATTTTTTAAACCGGCCTCATCCAACTGGCATTATAAGTAATCAACAAAGCCAGCACATACTTATCTGGGGTCTAGCAATTAAATCTAGGAAACAAAATAAGAATTTGATACAAATTGAACTGCAATCATTTCATATTCAATTTACTAGATCAATATTAATATGGTTTTCATGAGTCATTTTTGGAATTCAGACCATTTTCATTCACCTGTACTGACAGATGGTTGGGCAAAATATAATTTTACTAGAAAAAGCCACATATCAATTTCGAAAAATATGGATGTCGTGAGTTGAAAGTTCATATTCAAAGTAGCCTGTTCCAGGCGTTCAGATAGTTCTCTTTCGCTCGCTCTATTTTTCGCTCGCGCTTCACTATCTGAACGCCTGGAACAGGCTATATTCAAAGTAAATTTGAGATTTTATCAGGTGGAAAGAAGGAAGCGATTCCATTAATTCATTTCATATTTTTCCTCAATTGACTGTGAACATTTTCACCATTTATAAGTTTTAATGAGCTTATTCAGTGTCCCAGTGTTTAACTGTTACAATTCATTTAGAGCATAAATTCAAAGTTCCGAAACCATGAAAATATGAGTTATCCGTCAGCCATGTTTCACACTTTACATCTTGCAGGTCATATCCTAAAGTAAAAGAAAGAATAAATTAAAACATGCCAGTAAGAAGGTTAATGCATTTGATATCACAGAAAATACAATACAGAATCACCAGGGTATACAGTAGCCTGTATTCTTCTAATCACAGAAATGAAAGGGATATCATGAAGGGATAGCCAGTGCACTAATTAATACATCTCTGTTTTCATTTTCTAAAATGTAAATTGCAAATTTAGACTAATGCATAACATAAATGGTAATGGTTCATACATTAGTGAGCTGCTTCTGTGATAGGCAATAAAAAAGTAAGCTTATTGGTATTATTACAACAACACTGGTAGTAAGTACAAGTTTTATGATAAAAGCCATTCTCGTAAGCGACCAGCTCTAGTTGTAACCAATTGTATGAATTGCCGAGGTGGTCGTTTACGAGAGCTTCGGTTGTATTATTTCTGTTGTCAAAAATTGATGTTTTTGAAGATGGACTCGCTCCCATCCCAATCTGTGTGCCCTTTCCCAGAACACAGATCACTTGCAAAATGAACATGGCGTGAGCAGTCCAGTCGATGTATCACTTTACAAACAACACATAGCGCAACTCATTGTTACATCTTCAAAAGCACAGCACTATGTGAAAAAGTCTTGCACTACAACGAAAATACTACCAAATACAAGCAAATTTTATGTAGATTTCAAAAAAATTTTTTTGAAAGACCAGAAAAATTGTTACGCACCTTCTTTCTTTAGATGTTTGGCACCTGGTCAGGCAAATTTGTGCGCTGAGTAACCCCCAATTTCAATCGTTTCACGTCTAAATCGCATGCGAAACTTCAACGGACGCCATTTTTTTCACTCTGGTCTGTTTCGTTATTGTTCAAACGCACGGTTCCCAAAGTACTGCGGGAAAAGGGCACTTCAAGGCCTAGAAAAGAGCTGAGAAGTGACCCAACATCGTGTCCCTTCGTGTGGGCGCCATCTTGGAAAGTTCGATGACGTCACCATATATCCAGTTCTGGTTGTGGCCCGGACTATTTACGGCCTCAAAGATTACTGCATATTTTTCTTTTAGCCAAATGGTCGACTTGTTGAAATCAAAAGTATTTTGACGTAAACCTTTCATACAAATGGAATAAAAATGTACAACCAGTAAAGAAAGCGATCTCTGAGAACTGATCCTTCATTCGGCCAGCCAAGCAAAAATTCTTCTCCCTCGCTCCCCTCAGGCTTTCTTGAGCTCAAGACAGAGTAGGATAAATAGATGCCCTAATTGACTGCCGATTAGCCAAAACTTAATTTTCAAATAAAATAGGTTCTAGCAAACTCTTCAAAGAAATGCGATCCCTCCAGATGTAGATCTTGCCCTCGATCGAGCAACTAAAGAATATATATGCTCCTAAAGACAAGTTGTTATCGTTAATTTCCTTACCGGCGATAATTCCTTGTACGTGACAGCCAACAAAGCCGGGATTGAGGACAAAGGGGCTAAAACGTAGAAACAACAGCTTGACGCAATCCAACTAGCAACTGGCGATGCAACTAAGGTCGGTTCGCGTATATAGGCGAGGATGTGTCTAAGTAAGTTTAAAGTTCAGACTTAGTTAACCACGTGAAGTGTTTTGTACAGGCTGATCCTTGGAACGGAATTGATCACTAGTTCCTGTAAAGCTTTTTTAGTTTGAAGCAAAGTCGATGAGTTTCGGTTTTTATTCAGTCGATAAACGTTTTAATCTTTTGACAGACAAATCTTCAGCTCAGCCTTCTCGGTTGAGTACAGCAAATTTGTTATTCCAACTTTGTTCACTTTGACAACTTGGTTTCTGCCAATCAAACTGATTGCGACATTCACATGAAAAAAGCCGTTCTATATATTGAAACAATCACATAATATGTGAATGTCTGTAGTCCCCTCGTCAATGCACTCGTCACATAAAATGCTAGAATACTTGCCTCGCAAAAATCACGTTTTTCCGTCACGCATTCCCCAGCCAGAGGACAAATCTAAGCAGATTTATTTCGCCAGCTCAGTTGGATAATAAATCCGCTATCGCAGGATATTTTTACTCATCCCTTGTATTTTAGACTCGCCCTACCAGCTCGCTTAATATACAGCGTGACTGCTAAAAATATCCCACGCTACTACACACTGATCTATATTTTATCAATCGACAAACACGTTCTCATAGTTTTGTCACGCTGTTTTGTGCCGATGTTTAGTCAAGGTAAGACAACCTTGTGACGTGATCTGCAGCGGCAGACCCGTCAGTAAGTGTGTCTAAGAAGGTTTATCAGCCAAACATGAAAAACGAATTTCTAGCACCTACAAAAATAAGCACTTCTTACCTTCTTCATTATACACTGCAGCCAATAGCAACAGTAACACGCAAATCTTAAGATAAGATCCTGATTGAACCAGAAAAGAAATATGGTGTGGGGGAGGGGTGGGGGGTATGCCATGCTTTAGCCTAATGTTTAGGGGCGGACTGTAGCAGTCCAGATATAAAAAAACTTTCTGATTTAACAGCCGAACGAATGCTTCAATTACAACTGTCATAAAAATAAAGGATACTTTTGGATAACACGAAGTCATGCTACAGTTTACATCTATCACATAATCCGAAAAAATAGCCTTTTAGTTCTGTAGTACAAAAGAATGAAGACATTTTTTCTCGTGCTGCACGAACGCGAAAGTCGTTCAAATGATGCGTACTGTCCAGTTACTCGGGCCTGACAAACGTTGCTCTTTAAACATTTTTTCACGTTATCATTGAAACTTTTTACAAGCTCAGAGAACCAGTAAGGAAAGTCTATCAACTAAAAATAACAAACAAACAACTTGTTCATCTGATTGCCATGCACGCGACCTTCAGATGGGCACAAAGAGAGGGGAGAGGTCCCTCCTCGCCTGTCGTCGTTTTGGATATAAAGCAGTGACATTTACGGCATGAACGAATGAAGTAAATTTTACTTTGAAATTGTTTACTTAATTTCAATAACAATCTAGCAAAATCTCGATTTCGCGGCAGAAGTTGAAAAATCGATTTCTTTTATTTTATTTATTTATTTATTTATTGATCGATTAATTTTTTTTTTCTTTCTTATAATTAGGTACAGTGGAAGGCGATATAACGAATCCCTAGCTATATAAGGGAGACCCCTGTATAACGAACCATAATTCTTCAACCAGTAATAGTAAAATATATAGAAAAGAACCCCGATATAACAAACCCCCGATATAACGAACACATTTTGCCAGTCCCTTAGCACTTCGTTATATCTGGGTGAATTAAAAACGATTCTAGAGGTCGGGACCAGAAAATGGCAGAAATTTAACCTTGAAAATCAGTACTATTAACTTGCATCGCGCTGGCAAACTTAAGTGCATAGAAAAACATAGACACCATCTATCAACAGAACAAGCCATTTTTAGTTACTAAGAGATTTATTTAACAGCAGGAGCGAATCAGTTACCGAACTCGAATAATTCTAAAATAAAACGCAGGTTTTGATGATAAGATAAACATTGATATGGAAGCTAACCTACATGGAATAATTAAACATGTACCATATTTCTAATTGGTCTCAGTCCTTAATAGGCAACTTAAACATTGTTCTATTTAACAAGTGTAATGTCCAATTTTATTTTCAAAAGTTTTGTTACGTTGCCATCGCCGCATCTCTTTGCCACAAAGCGTAATCAGTCATCATAACACCGTATATAAAACCAAAGAAAAGCTCAAAAGAAACATTTTTAAGCTTCCTATGTATCCTAGAAGTTTGTTGTCAAAGCTTTAATGATCTTGGAGTTGAGGAGGAGGGACAAAGTGCTACCGTACTCCTCCCCCACCTGACTCATTAACACCAAAAAAGCCCGGGCTAAACAGAATTAATTATACAGCGAATTACGCCACATTTGTGTTCTAGAATGAAACCTTGAGTCATTTAATGTGGTCCAAACTTTCAAGACTTTAATATAAGATCACTCAAATGAACGCTACTGAGCAGTACTTTCGTGTGGTGCAGTTATAACGCATGACCGTTAAAATCGAAAGTTGTTCAGCTTAATTTCGCATTTTGTTAATCATTATGCTGTGCAAGGCAAGCTCCTAAATGCTGACTATAAATCAAACGAAAGCTACGTGAGCACTACTTTTTGCATTTTGCGAAGACTTCTTCTTTTCCCCTATTTTGGCCCTTTTTGGAGTCGAGCTTCAAACCTGGAAGCGATCGATGCCAAAAGCTGTCATTAAGGCGTCACTCACACCTTTCATAATTGTATATGATTCTTTAAAGTGAAAATGAAAAACACGAGAGGTAACACAATTAGGGGGTGGACGGACAAAGCACCCAGGATGTACAGTCCTAGATTTCCCATTGTTTCTAAAATGTCATCCATGCCAGCGCTTCGAGCTGCAGCCAAACTGCATACCCTTATGGAAGCAAGCCTAAATAAAGGAAAGGCATAACTTGTTTGTTGATTTCTAGTTTAATAAAGACATATCACGAGAATAGATCGTGTTGATGAAAGACAGAATCAGATATCCCAACGAATTACGTTACTTGAAAAGGGTTTGCCAACAGAGACTCGATTGCTGTTTTTGTTTGTGTCATAATCAGAACCATCGACTGGAATTGCTACCCGTCTCTTTGGGCTTACCACATGATAATAAGAACAATCATCATAATTGCTTCCTTTAAGGCAAAAAAGAACACTACCAGCGGTGAAGAACACAGTCAGCCCAAGGATATTCATTCCACCTGATGACGTCACTCTTGCTGGCACGGTATCTGAGCCCGCGTGCACCTGCTTTCTGATGGTCGTGACGTTGATGTTGCCATTAGTGTGGATAGCGATACAGTTTTTTCGTCAGGTTCAAGATGAATTGATTCGCTTGTTACGTTGTATGTCTTGAATTTGCAGGCACTGAGATGTATCTTGTCTTTTTCTGTGGCCTTGAAAAATGTGGCCAGTTGTTCATATAACAACATTCGTACATGAATTACTGTTGCGCTAGCCTGTACGTACATGTTTACTAAATATATTTCCTCCCCTGGGCAGGCTACTGTGGCGCGGACCAGAAGAGTCATTACATAACCTGTATCAACAAGAACACCTGTGGTTTATCAAAGACCGTAAAGGTGATCCCAAAGTGTCGCTATCCGCGAACCATAAAGTTAATCTGAAAATGTCACCATCCACAGTCCATAAAGTGGATCCCAAAATATGGCCACCCACGAACCATAAAGTTAATCTCAAAATATGACCATCTGCGGACTATAAAAATTTCAATATTTTCTAGGAGAACGACGGCGTTTTTCCATTTATCGAAAAATTCCGGACATTTCCCTGGAAATTTCCATCTGGTTAAAAACTTGTTCAAGTGGTGAAAGGGTTTGACACTGACTTGATTTTTTAAACTTTCTAAAAGACGTTTCGGCTAATGCTTAAGCTTTCATCAGTTTGAAAAGAGATTGTTATTACGCGTGATTTAAAATTATGGCACATGCATGCGAGTGCTAGAAAGTTGTTAAACAAGTTGCGCGTAATGCATGTTTCAAACGTATCGCGGGACTTAAGCGCGAGCCAGAGATTTGTACACCTCTGGAATGGCGATGTGGTCGTTGCCTGCATTCTGTTCTTTAGTTGACAACCAGGCTTCTAGGAAAAGTCGCTCTTGAAAATTTGCTTCGTGTCCAACAACTTTTACATCGTTAAAGTCCATCTGATGATTGTTTTCGTGGACATGACATGCCACCTTGGAGTTGTGGTCAAACAAAGAGACAGCCTTTTTGTGTTCCGCAATCCGCGTCTTCAGATGTCTTTCTGTTTGACCATAGTATACAAACTCGCAATTTGTGCAGCTTATTTTGTATACTATGCCCGATTGAGGCTGGTCTGCTTCCTTTTGCTCTTTCGGGCGTAGCAAGTTTAAAAAATCAAGTCAGTGTCAAACCCTTTCACCACTATGTCAACTCCTGACAACTACTCAACTTGACTCGTTCCATTCGTTCCCAGGCTTCATTCTCGCGCGATTTTGCGCGCCAAAATTAAAGATATGGCCGCGAATAGCCTGGAACTGGTGAAGCTTGTAAATGGAACACGAATTTCCATCGGAAAAGTTTCCGACGGAAAAACAGAACTACATTTCAGACTTTGCGTTGCTCTCGAAAATTTTCCACTGGAACGACACGAAAAGTCGTGTTCAATTTAATTTCCAACCGGAATTTCCTGAATCTTAAGGTAAATGGAAAACGCCCTGAATGTTTTATCGTCAACAAATCATCAACTTTCAAGTTTACATCCTTCCCACACCGTGCACAAATGCAAGAATACCTGCGCGCCAGAAAACACTCCTCGCACGCGAGAAATAATGGCGGGTGTTACAGAACTTCGCCTGCACTTTGAATTTTAATAATGAATCGTAACCGTGTACATCTTCTAAGATGCATTACTTGGTGTCCAGTGTGGTTGTTTCGTTGTTCCAAGGCTGTTTTGGTGACTTGTTGCCTCCTGGAGTGTGTTATAAAAGAGAAAGTGAACGAGTTTATGAATGTCGCATTACGGGCTCGTCGTTGCTGTCCACCTGGTCCCAGTTATTCAAAGGTCAGATAACTTAAGCCGCTATCCAGCAGATGAAATATCCTCTAACCAATCAAAAGTGCATTTTATCCGGTTGATGGTGATTTGTCCAGCGGTTTAAGTTAGTCAGCCTGGGAACAACTGGGGCCTGGGTGACTGAAACAAGGACTAAGGTGTGCAGATTGCGAGCCGACGTGCGTGAAACGGCGACTTTCGACGATTTTGTAACCGTACATTTTACAAATCCTTCGCCTTTTGTGGAAGCAACAGTGTACGCTTTGTGCGCCGAATAACAATTCAAGCGTATGTCATTTTTACTGTTTCTGACTTCTTTATGTTACGAACATGGCCTCCGGAGGAAGTAATTATCAAAGTACTTTATTTCGAAAGCCAACGCACTCTGGACGTTTAGAGGCCCGTTTCTCAAAGCTCCCGATGACTATCGGACCCGAGAAATATTTTTTGCCCAATGAATATTCTTTAACGCAGGTTTAATTTGTATTGATTTTGAAAGATAATTTTTTTGGTTTAATAAGGCCCGATAAGTTATCGGGAGGTTCGCGAAGCAAGCCTTAGAATTCAAAGCAAGTAGGAGTTCCAAGCGGGGAAAACGATTGCGACAGAGACATGATTAGTTCAGAGTTTTTCATTGGTTTCTTCATTTCTTACTTTTTTCTTTGGTCGGATGGTTGAGAAAAAGGCGCTTTTTAAACGATCACAGAGAATCAAAGCACGTGCGATTTACTAGCTACTTTAAGCAGTTACTAGCTAAAAAACAAACATTCACTTTCAATGCAAGAAAGCTGAACTTTTAATCCTTTAATCCGCGAATCATGTTACGTGCATTTATTCTTACACGCTAAAGAATTATTTCCTTGACCTTAATTAACAAAACCTGATTTAACTTGCTGGATTACAAACTTGTTAACGAAAACACTTTATGATAATACTGTATCAAACTGCAAATTAGGCATTCAGAAACCTGTGTACGCTGACTTGATATCCGATCCTGCCCTGCAACGAAATCGATAAACTACTTTCTAAAGATTTTTCCCTCGTCCTGGCTGTTGTGATGAAATGAATAGCATCCTCAGGCTCCAGCAGCAGCACTTTTTCGATGGTACACTCATACAGCCCAAGTTGTACCGAGGGCAATCTTCCCAACGTGGAGGGCAATCTCGATCGGCAGGCCAGCATACCATTGAACGCCCGATACACTGAGGGGCGATTCTGTCAAAAGCTGCAACTAAGTACAAGGAATTATTTGTCAGTAACCCTCTTTTTAATGGCCACACCGTTTGATGTCAACTTTGTCACTAGACTTGTGTTTACAGGCAATGGCAAAGTAGCAATGTTCATGGGACTTGGATCAGAAACCGAAATCAGAGCAAGCCTTTAATCGCTCTGAGACTATCAGAAAAAACCTGCTACATTCTGGGGGTAACGTTGGTAATTATGTGGACATCAATTCCCAGTACAGGTAAGAGTACGAAACCGAAACTGACATTATGACACGGCAGCTTAATATACGCCAGTCCTGTACTTTTCATCAGAACCACAGGTGATCCACGCTTGTAGTCACAACAGTTGAAATATGACGGCTTGTATTGGATAAAGCACGAATGAATTCGAAATGAAAATAATACCGTGCCTTGCCGCTTCTGTGTATTTCTTTGTTTCCTGTGTAGCTCACGTGCCGATTTGTGGCGCTTTCAGTTCAGTAGTTTTAGTTTCTCCATTTGCCTTAAGGGTCACTGAAACCGTAAAAGGGGGGCTCCCCCCCTCCACCCAAACCCGTCTCCTCATTGTCCCCGGGTAGTTTTGTTTTAAAATCTCCCAAGGTTTAGTTCGACAAAAATAGAAACAATAATAAAAAAAAATCTACCCTTTTCGTGACCCCAAGCCGGGAATCCTGAAATTGGTCAAAGATGAGGTGCATTTGTAAATCTTGAACTTTTATATCCCTTAACCTTCAAGCCCCAGCATCATTATTAAAATTCTCCTTACTGGTCGTCATACACGTTGTTGGGTACAAGTTAGGGGAACTTGTTGAAACATCAAGACAATTGATCTTTGGTGATCGTTTCCCTAATTCTCATGACCTGAACGTGTCTTATTGCACAGATACGATGAGGAGAAATTTGATGCTGATCACTATTGGAATTTAAAGGGTTAACGCATGGGCTTACGCAAATCAGAAAAACCTATATAAGGTTATTACAATAAAATTAAAATTGAACGCCCTACTGACAAAGATGAAATAAGTTACTGTAAAATCGTCATAAAACTTAGGCAGGAAAATCATGCCTTTTAATAAGGCTCCTGAAGAAACGTACCACTAAGGTTAGTATATATACTTGAAAATATTTCAAGATGGAGGAAATCTAATACATTTTCCAGAGGAAGTATATATCATAGAGGGGTAACACGATCATGAAAAACGAATTTTTAAAACCTGCAACATTAAGGAGTTCTTACCTTCCGCACGATACACAGCAGCCAATAGCAACAGTATCACGCAAATCTTGAGATCCATGGTTTTACTAGAGAAGAAACACAATATGTGAAGTTCTGTTGCAAACGGAGGAACAGACAAGAGCTCATGTGTGCTGTTAAATATATGTATGGGGGAGGGGTGAGGTGCCATGTCACGCTCAAGCTTTAGGGCCCGACTGTACAAGTCCAGAGATCAGTAAACTTTCTGATTCAACAGCCGAATGAATCCTTCAAATGATGCCTACTGTCCAATTTCTCAGGCAGACAGTAGGGATACGAACAAACAATTTGTTCATCTGATTGCCGTGCACGCGACCTTCAGGTGGGTGTATGGAGAGTCTGAAGTTCCTCAACTGTTACAGTTTGGGATATGAAGCAATGACATTTTCGGCATCAATGAATGACGTATAGTTTCCTTTTAGCCTAAACGCTCGCAATTGCTCAACTTATACTGCTATCAAAACTATTTTGACTTAATGCAAGAAAAAAGTACAGCACAAAGAAAGCGATCCTTGAGAACTGATCCTCCCTTCGCTCAGCCAAGCAAACATTCTCTTCCCTCGCTCCCTTCCGGCTTTCTTGAGATCAAATTTTAAGAAGACAGAGTAGGATAAATAGATGCCCTTACTGACTGCTCATTTGACAAAATGAATTTTGAAATATAATGGTTTCTAGCAAACTCATAAATGTGTCTCGTGATGTAGATCTAGCCCTCGATCAAGCAACTAAAAAAATATGCACCTAAGAGCAGATTGTTACCGTTGATTTCTTACCGGCGTTAATTCCTTGACATCTAAGGACAAGTTGTTACCGTTGATTGCTTACCGGCGTTAATTCCTTGTACGCGAAAATCAATAGAGGATTGAGGGCATAGGGGCTGAAAGGTAGAAACGAACAACAGCTTGACGTTATCCAACTGGCAACTGACGATGCAACTAAGGTCGGTTCGCGTATATAGGCGAGGATGTGTCTAACTAAGTTTATAACTAAGTCGATAAGTTTCGGTTTTTATTCAATCGATAAACGTTTTAATCTTTTGACAGACAAATCTTCAGCTCAGCCTTCTCAGTTGAGCACAGCAAATTTGTTATTCCAACTTTGCTCACTTTGACAACTTGGTTTCTGTCAATGCGCTCGTCAATGCACTCGTCACATAAAATGCTAGAATACTTGGCTCGAAAAAATCGCGCTCTTTGTCACACATTCCCCAACCAGAGGACAAATCTAAGCAGATTTATTTCGCCAGCTCCGTTGAATAATAAATCCGCTATCGCAGGATATTTTTACTCATCCCTTGTATTTTAGACTCGCCTTACCAGCTCGCTTAATATACAGCGTGACTGCTAAAAATATCCCACGCTACTACACACCGATCTATATTTTATCAATCGACAAACACGTTCTTACAGTTTTGTCAGGCTGTCTTTTGCCGATGTTTAGTCAAGGTAAGACAACCTTGTGACGTGATCTGCAGCGGCAGACCCGTCAGTAAGTGTGTCTAAGAAGGTTTATCAGCCAAACATGAAAAACGAACTTCTAGCATCCTGCAACGATAAGCCTTCAACATTATCCACAGCAGTCAATCATAGCAACAGTAACACGCAAATCTTAAGATAAGATCCATGATTGAACCGGAAAAGAGCTATGACATGGGGGAGGGGTGGGGTGGGGTGGTATGCCACGCTCCAGCCTAATGTTTAGGGCCGGACTGTAGCAGTCCAGAGATAAACAAACTTTCTGATTTAACAGCCAAACGAATGCTTCAATTACAGCTGTCATAGAAATAAATAATGCTTCCGGATAACACGAAGTCATGCAACCAGTTTGCATCTATTACATAATCCGAAAAAATAGCCATTTAGTTCTGTAGTACAAACGAATGAAGACATTTTTTCTCGTGATGCACGAACAGGAAAGTCGTTTAAATGATGCGTACTGTCCAGCTACTCGGGCATGGCAAACTTTACTCTTTAAACTTTTTTCAAGTTATCATTGAATCTTTTTACAGGCTCAGAGAATCGGTAAGGAAAGTCTATCAACTAAAACTAACATACAAACAACTTGTTCATCTGATTGTCATGCACGCGTCTTTCAGGTGGGCACAAAGGAGAGTCTGAGTCCCTCCCCGCCTGGCGACGTTTTGGAATGTTTTTTTTTTTTTTTTTTTTTGACCTAAAGAACCCCTACCTATATAACGACGATCCCGGTATAACGAACCATATCCTTCAACCCGGTAATAGCAAAATATATGAAAAGAACCCCGATAGAGCAAGGCCCCGTTATGACGAACACATTTTGCCAGCCCTTAGCACTTGGTTATATCTGGAGTCCACTGTCGTAGTATTGGTAAAACTAGAAACCTGACGTGGATCGTTTCCGCAAGAAGTGATTTAGTTTAGAGAAAAATGTGGAAATCAATTTCTAGTGTTTAGTACGACAAAATCGCAGGAATTAAACCTTCGGAAAATCAGTACTATTAACTTGCATCGCGCTGGTGAAAAGCGCATGGAAAAACACAGACAATATCTACCAACAGAACAAGTCTTTTTCAGTAACTAGAGCTTTATTAAACAGCAATAGCGAAATTTACCGAACTCGGACAATTCTAAAATATACTGACGCAGGTATTGATGATAAGACAACCATTGATTAGGAAGCTGACTGCCATGAAATACTAACACATGTACCATCATAACTATGTGGTCTCAATACTCACTTAATAGACTACTTAAACAATGTTCTATTTATCCAATATAATTTCCAATTTTATTTACAAAAGTATTTTCTGTCACCATCGCCGCATCTTTCAACATCCCTCTCTTTGCCACAAAGAGTAATCAGTCACGATAACACCTGAACACCGTAAAACTGAAGTATATATACCCTCCTTGTAATTTTGGTTATAAAAATATTATTGAGTTTATCATCTCCAACTGTACTTACACTGTAAATTCAGAAGTTCTGTTTTAGCCCCCAAGATGGAGCTGTTTCGGTGAGTAAAATACAGTACCATTTTGGGGGCTTACTTGGCTCTCTATTTTAAGGCCATAATAGCCCTATTTATAGGGGCTGGGTCGGTACCAATGGGCCAAATTGGGTTTCACTGTGGGCTGTTTCGGCTCTCAATGGGTTAGTTTTGTCCCAGCTGTGGCTGAAATAGCCCCACAGTGGGCTGATCAGCTCCAGGGGCCTCAGGGGCTAATTTGGCATTTTGGGGCTGAAACAGATCTTCTGAATTTACAGTGTACTAAAGTATTCCTTGTGATGCTTATTATGGTCACATCGTACAACTTTTCTGTACTCTCTTGGTGATGGCCTAGTTTGCAGAATCTCAAACCACTTCATTCACTTTTCTCTAAGGAGCCCATGTACTCCCATGTACTGCTATGTACTTTGCCATGCTCACACGTAAGAGGAATACATCAGCACAGCTGAATTGTCTCGTTTTTGAGACTGGTCTAATGGTATTGCATCATACTTTTGCTCCATAACCCTTAAATCGTCACGTGACAGGTAATTCACGATCCCAGTCCCTATTGCGTCTCCTAATACATTCACTGTTGTGCGTCCGCGGTCCCTGGGAAAATTAAAGGGCAGCATAAAATTGTTATCATATACCGTGCATTCTGATTTGGTGAACAGCCTTTTTAGACAAGTTTACGAAACTTGCGTGTGAGCTCCTCACATTTGTATATGTTATTTTGAGTAAGATCCAGAAAATTGCGTCTTTCAGAACTGTTGTTGTTATAATATTGTAGTTGTAAGTAGTAGTTTGTACCAAAATGACAAATAATGGGCAATACATGACACCTTGCTTGCTATGCAGCTATTCGTCACTTTTTCCAGACTGTAAATCACAAAACATTTGTCAATTTTTGTAGGCAGTTAAGGATTAAACTATTCGTTGCTACTCACAGGAACCAATCAACTGTCATTAAAAGTCCAAAGTCGTGCAGGGGAAGATTGACAGCTTGAAGAGCAATGATGGTCATTACTCCTGAGCCTGGTATCCCTGCGGCACCAATAGCGAGCGCAATCGACATCAAACTGTGGAGAAAAATTTTAACATAATTTTTATCTCACGTTGAGGCAGGTGGAGCTAAATGCCTGTCTATACCAGTTTTGGATTGTCACGTAATGCTTTTCCCCACCGGGAGAACCGTTGCGTGACGGGCCACATAACGTCTGCAAGGTAGAATAACGATCGACAGAAATTTCTAGTGCCGAGATCACAACAACACGCTGTTTGCTAACTTACCAGGTAACGACAAGTCTTCCAGGGCTAAGAGGAATGTTGTTCAGCTGTGCGACAAAGACAACTGAGACTGCGCGATACAGCGCTGAGCCGTCCATGTTCACAGTGGCACCAAGAGGCAGCATAAAACGACTTATGTGAGGATCAACATGATTGTTTTCTTCCACGCAGCGAATTGTGGTGGGAAGTGTAGCTGCGCTGAAAATAAAAATTATTATGAAAATTTGCTTAAAATTATATCCCATACTAAGTGCCACAAGAAACTGTCTCTCCACCCAGGTGTATAAAATGGGAACCGGCGACATAATGCTGGGGTAAACCCTGCGATGGACTAGCATCCCATCCAGGGAGAAGTAACAATACTCAATACGGGGGGGAGGGGGGTAGGAGGGTTAAACCTCCGGCTACCCGTACCCGGCAATACCCTCAGTTACTTCATGCTACTTGATTTGTGTTTATTGGATATGAGATTGTTATGACCAACTCAGTGCTAAGCGCCTCATATTCAACGCGTGCTCGTGGGATAATTGCTAGTTAAAAGAGGTTTGGTTGTGGAATACCTTAAGGTGATTCCATCGAAAAAGAAGTTGTAATGAGAATTTGCTGAAACTTTGCACAGTTACTAATTACACCTAGCACATTAAAAAAATAAAATAAAAAGATGGGGTCACCGTGTCCGATTTCACGCTACGGGGCTGTAGTATATAGGTACTTTGCTATCTTTAGACAGCAATATTAAAAAACCTATCCTTGTACTAGAGACATCCATTACTTCAACAAAGTTATTACTAGCAATGAAATATAAGCATTATTCTTATGATAGAAGAACAACGTTACAGTAAAACGTCTTAAAATTGCCGAAACAACTAAACTACTTTGAAATAATAGGCAAATCGAGCGTCTGCACGGTTGCAGTGAAACGCCTAAAATCTGACTGTAACAGTGAATCAACCGGAATATTTCAAAATTGAAATATGAAAAATTCTTCAAATTTGAATATATCATGTAAAGTCGTATTTTCCTTAAATAAATGGAATAAAAAAGTAGGGTCACCGAGTTCGTTTGGGAGAAAACGACCATTTATTTCTCTGAACCGCTCAGCTTCCCTAGGAAACCTATCAAGTTCCGAACGCGCGCGCGCTCGTGCGCGCGCTAATCACGCAAAAAATGATGCGCAGAAAGGATGCGCAATGCAATTGAATGGAGTCACCTTAAATTCCTCGTTTCCTCTTTCAAATATATTATTGAAGTCCAGGTTCTTGAAGTGGTGAGAGTACTTGCCCCCCCCCCCCCCCCCCACCGGATTGAATCCTGGTCTTGACGTCAAAACATGTTAAGTTTTTCTCATTCTTGCTCCGAGCGTTTTTCTCGTGGTCACCGGTTGTCGTCCCTCCTCGAAACCGACGCTCCTAAATTCTAATTCGATCCGGAATCCAAGGACCGCAATTTTGTCAGTTGCTTAAGTTAAATTATAGGGGGAGGATTATTAAATTGTAGGGAGAGGACCCGGCATTTTATTGCTATACGAACCTGGAAGAGATACCAAAAGCTGTCATCAAGGCGTCACTCACTCCTTTCATAAACGCATAGGGATTCTTCCGGGTGACAGCGAAAAACACGAGGGGTAACACGATAAGGCCGTGGACGAGCAAACCACACAGGACGGTTACTATGAACAACCCCAGTTTTTGAATTGCTTTTAAAATGTCATCCATACCAGCTATACGGGCTGCGACCAAACTGCACACTCCTACAGGAGCAAGCCTAAGAAAGACGAAAATTAAAAACACAAAATTGAACGGGATACTGGACATACTTAGATAGGAGAAAGATGGCTTGTCTAAAGACGAACTATACAAGAGAACCGGAATTTTCCCATTCATTGGTGAAATAAAAAGGAGCAGATGAAGGTGGACTGGGGGCTTGTTTGAGGATGCAGTGAAGGTTCTCAGATTGAGAAAAGCTCTGATATGCCTTCGGATTGATAGTAGGGCGGGAAGACAGAATAAACCTGGCGAAAAATGGCTAAGAAGAAACGAGTAAGATTTGGGGATCCCTGATATAAAAATGCATATTCTCCTTACTGTTCTCCATACATTTCTTATGGAACTAGTGAGGAGAATTTGCCTAACTATCAAGGCTTCTCATCCTTGATGATCACTTACTTTATTCTCATCACTTGAATGTTTGAACAAGTATTGATCAAGTAAAGAGAAATTTCATTTTCATCGCTGTTAGGGCTTAAAAGGTTTACCAGGAGGTGAGGCAGAAACTCGTTGAAAACCTATGTGCCACTCAGCATGGATAGGAATGATGATGATGCGTATTAGCCACAAAATAAGACTGTCTCTGCAATAAATATCACCTCCGCCGCATAGACGTCAAATTGTGTAGCAATGTAACTCCTTTTGGTGTTAAGGACACTACTATTGAAGTAGGAGAAAGGAATCAAATACAAGTGCGACGTTTAAAACCTAATGGGCGTTATGTAATTACCACATGATAATCAGAACTATTATCATAATTGCTTCGTTCAAGGCAGAAAAGAACTCAACCAGCGGTCTTCCTTTCTCGCGCAGTCTCCCCAGGACAATGCCCAGCACAATGGAGAACACAGTCAGCCCAAGGATATTCATTCCGCTTAGTGACGTCACTCCTGCGGGAACGGTGTCTGATCCCGCATGCAACTCTTTTCTGATGGTGGTAATGTTAGTCGTGCCATTGGTATGGACAGCGATAATTTTCTCGTTTGGTTCAAGTTGAATGGAGTCGCCCGTTATATTGTAAATTTTGAAACTTGCAGGCGCAGTGATGTATTTTGTCCTTTTCTAAGAAAGAAATTGAGTTTATGTAATAGCAGAGATATAACAAAATCCACGTAGGAAATAATGCCTACTGTTCAAAATCGTGCGGCGCGTCTAATGCCGAACTAAGACGTTAGTTCACGAGACACCAGTACTCGTCGAGTTACACTGACTGTCTGTATGTTATTGTCTGTATCGAGTGACACAGTCTGTAATTTTCAAAGCTCTATTATTAGTTTATAAGGCTCTAAATGGCCTTGCTCCCAAGTATATTTCTGAACTTTTGAGCTATCGAGATCCAAAACTTTATCTTATATCTGTGTCTCATGACAATTTTTACAGTAACTGAACGAATTCTCGCGTCTTCGTTGGCCAAAAATCAATGTTGATAAGTAAATTTATGATGTGACGTCATGGATCACGCCACCTACCCCCTCAACACGCAGGAGAATTAGTTGAAGCTTGAAAGAATTCCGATAATACTTGATGTTTCTCTAGCGATGTAGTTTTTTTAATGCTCTTTGAAATATTCTAGATGCTTGAATAGTGCTGGAAATTGGAAAGTTCTGACCAACCTGGCTAACAGCCGCCTCTACAAGGTTACTAGGGAAACAGCTCCTAGAAGTTACACAAAACACGTCATGAGAAAAGATGTACATTCATCATTTCGCGAAAATCTGAGTCCCCGACGGGAATCGAACCCATGACCATTCGTACAGCGGACAGATGTTCTAACCACTGAGCGATAGTGAGTTTTGAGACGACCGAGGTGGTTAGAGTGTGCGACTTGTGTGTGGAGGAGAGGTCATGTGTTCGACGTCCGTCGAAGACGCAGATTTTTCAGTTGTCCCAAGTTGGAGACATGCTGGATATTACATGTTTGCTCATTTCATACCGCGCTTTTAAAATGTTGCCTCTTTCTTATCACACGTTTCGTAATAATCTGATCATGCGATTAATTCAATATTCATTCCATCGCTCTTCGCAGGAAAGGTACCCAGAAGTATCCTTCATTCCTTGGCTTAACCCTTAAAGTTGTAGTTGTACACCCAAAATGATGAACTTCCCCGCACACTCCATCTCGCACTACTTTTCTTCGTAAACCTAATTTTCTCGGGCAGCCTTCGCTCAATGAGTACTTTAAATTTGCTTTGAGGTCTGGGTTGGGACGCAATGACATCAGTATCTACAAGTGACACATGATCCGACACCTAAGCAAAGAAATTGTTTCGCAGACTCGTACTTAGAGATCGAGAGTTCTCTTCGGCACAAGTGTTTGCCAATATATACTCTTTTCAAAAATATACACTTTCTTTAAAAATATGATCTTTAAAAAGAAAGAAATAAAAGAGTCCAACACGCAGTAAACAATCTCCTTTCGAATTTGGTGTGACTTTAGTAGTCACTCCATGCGCACTTTAAGTGTAAGTCAAACAGTAAGAACGGGCTTGTGTTCAAAAGCAAGCCAACTCAGAAAATATCTATCTATATATTTAGGTCAATGACACTGTCATACTTTACCTTATCATATCAAGTAGCGAGTCCAAATTTCTATATTTTACGCTCCTCTCGACATCGTTTTCAGCGCCATGAACACTACTCACACCAGGACGAATTGTCATCACAAGCGTCAAGCCTAACATGGCGGCTAACGCCATCGTTACAATGTAGTAAATCATGGTCCGCCGTCCAATTCTTCCCGCCACGTTAGGATTCAAAGTCGATACGGCAGTTATCAGACTGGCGATAACCAGAGGCAGAATTATCATCTTCAGCATGTTCATGAACAGTTCTCCTGGGAAGTTGATGAGCATTATAACAGTGGCTTTTTTCTCAGGGTCGGTGATGCGATTCACTGGGTCATTAATTATAGCGCCAATGGCGAAGCCAATGATTGCTCCCATGACCAGCAAAACAAACAAAAGATTTCTCTTCACCGTGTGATAAAAGGCATTGCAGCATCGCCCAGAAATGGCTCGACGATTACAAACGCCGAGATTTGGCCTGCAAGCCATTTGGATAGCTTATTCGAAAGCCCCCCTTTGGAAAGCGCAGCAAGGGTAGAAGCAAATAGGGTTATGCTTCGTAGCTTTCGTGACATTCATATACGAAATTCATTCATGTGTTGACACTTACAAGATTAAGTAAAAAAAAAATTTGACCTTATGAGGCCTTTTGGAAATCCAGGCCGGTATACAGTGGAGAGAGAAGAAGCAGCACTTATCGCAATTCCAACTAGCTCTGCGACAAAACTGAGATTTTACAAGGTACTTGTTTTTCTGTGAGAGACGGAAGACGAGAGAACTGAAGAAAAAGCCAAGTGTGTTCAGCTAAACTTATCTAGAACAATTCAGCTCATTGATGTAGGAGGTATATTCCCCTTTGATTGACAAGGTTCGTTGTAGAATTTTTTAAGGAGGATGACTTTTTTTTTTCAATGGGAGCCTGCCAGCTGAATTTTCATGAAATGAGTTGTGAGTTGATAAAGTTTTAAAAGATGGATAAATACAAGTTTCTGCACAAACCATCAGCTGTTATCTCGGTACACAAAAAAACGAGATCAGTAGAGATGCCATTTACATGGACAGAATAAAGACAGACACTTTTATTAAACGAGGTAGCCCGGTATAAAATACTGTTATAACAAGGAGTCCTGTCGAAGTAATAATGTTATAAAAGGATGATAACGGAAGCTAATTTAAATCAAATAATGTAACGCCACTATATATAGATGAACTATCTAAACAGATAAAGGATTTAAAGCATTTTTTTTTTTGTAAAAACAAATTACTACCAAAACAAAATTTAATATAAGTATTACATAAAAACTAAAAGCCAGGCCATGTTAACCACGAGTCTACACTGTCACGGTACAGCTCAAACAGCTCAGAACCAAGATTGGAGTGTGACTGAAAGCTTAAACGTGAATGGCATTATAGATGGGAATTTTAAGAAAGAATCTAAAAGCCCACGGCTTATAATAGAGATTTCACTGTATCAGTTATAAAAACGTTTCAAATAACCTTTCAAAAGAAGCTGCAAGACGACAAAATAAAAGCTACGAAATATATACGCGCGGATATTTTACGAGTTTCGTAGAAATATGCGAGCGATGAGCAATTATTCCACTACATTTTGTTTTTGCTTCCTCCTCCTTCAGCAAACTGGTCAAACCAGGCTTGTACACTGTAATACGCTGGCACTGATATTTTACGCGTTCACTTGCCCTTGTACGGTACAATGACACAGCAGTGGAATAACAAAAGATGATAAATAAGCAAAGAGGTGCCTAGCGAAGAGTTGATAACAATCACCTCACATCTAACAAACGCGAGTGGCATGTCTTGGACATGTGCAACTATTGCTACCCAGCAAAAGCCCTTGAACGCCACGCAGGGTTATTTGCTGAAAACTATGTGGAGGGGGCTGAACCAATGAAAAGCTAGAAATTCTATAACCATGAATTGAGAAATTAATAAAGGGGAGGTTCCTTCATTTCCCGTCGTGGACGCTGCTGAATCTCCTTTACAGTTTCGAAGACAAGGTCATCACAGCCTCGGGATTATCGTTGCAAGGCTCACTCAATAGTATTGCACCATCGTCTTTAGCTCTGGATTTCAAGTCGTCACGTGACAAGTGCTGCACAATACCGGTTCCCATTGCGTCACCAAGAACATTTACGGTGGTAATGAAGCGGTCCCTGAAAAAGGAAAAAATAATTTCTAACTGAAGGATTAGGCGCTTAAATGAAAATACTAACGCGCACTAAATACTAAAGTCACATTAGCGTTTTGTAACTAATAATTCGTTACAGCCGATTTTACTGCTATGTTCCAATGTGATTCACGGGCCATTATTCTTCCGTCCTGATTTTCCCTTAATCACAAAATGGTAAGAGAAATTTGCAGATCTTCTGGCTCCCTACGACTAGCAAATCATAATTCGCCGACTATAATTTGCCTGCCACGATTCACCCATGGTCCCAAATTTGCGCATGAAAGTGAGTTCACCGTGGAAATCTTATTTCTTGAGATATAATCAATCAATCAAAAGCAAAAGATCTACAAATTGTTTTTAACCGATTCGCGACGGGTGAAACATAACTGGCGAATCATGCTTCAAAAACCCAGGTACATACACAGCAGTGAGAACGGCTGTAAAAAGGAGGCCATAAAAATGGACGACCTGAGGTCATGGCATGCAGATGTGGAAACGGCGAACAGCTTTCATCCAAATTTTCAGAGCAAGCCTTGCAAATATTAAAATGGAATTTATATATCCTACCGCTATCTCAAACCCCCCATATCTAAAATCCCGGCTTTCTCGAGCCCTGCTATCTTGAATTCCCCAATATCTAGATCTGAAACCCACTTCCCATGGTGAGTGTGGCGCAGTATTTTTCTCACATTTTCGCCGTTAATTTTCTCTTTCGAGTTCTGCCTGCAGGAAGAAGCAACTACGGCTACTGCCCCTCCCCTGTCAGGATGCTAGTGCAACACACGGTTATCCCCAGCATTAGTTTGGCCTCCTATACGAAGCCGGAGCCCACACGCCGGGTTAGAAGGAAACAGGGTGGAGTAAAGCTTCTTATCCAAAAAAACAACAGCGAGGCATTATGCAACACAATACAATGTAGAGAGCAAGCATTGAACTACAGTCCTTACGCTCTCCCTCTCAGGTGTATTAAGGACTGGGTCTGCAAGTATCTGATCCAGAAAGTAATGGGGGTGGTCTATCTTCGAAAGGAAACATGTGATGAGTATGAGACTTGGCCATGGCCTTTATCCTGTTGATATAGTATTTTTGACATACACATTTCCATGGCAACACAATGCGTGACCAATTAAGGTTTCGAAATTCCAACGTGCTAACCATCACACCACCTGGCTTCCGCACTTATTAGGAAATCACTAGGGTACGAAAGTGCATGGTTCTGGCTCAAATTAACAACTCCCTAACAAAAAAGAACAATTCCAAGCCAAAACGCGTTCTAACGTCGGACAACAGGCATCCTTAATGGAGTCAGGTCGCGACGACCACCTTTACAAAAGAAGGACGTGAAGAGGCATTCACCGTTTGCTAACCGGAAAAATAAGAATTAAGGCATTGGTAATGGAAAAAAATTGCTTCTTAACAGATAGAACAGGTAAATTCAAGATTCAGCAGTATTTACAAATTCAATCCTTGAATTTGCTCGTAAGTTTCTCAATGGCTATCTACTTACAAGAACCATAGAATACTCAGAATGAAGCCCATGTCATGCAGAGGAAGATTGACAGCTTGGAGGACAACGATTTGCATCACTCCGCTGCCCGGTATCCCTGCGGCACCAATCGAAACAGCAATGGCCATTAAACTGTGGGGAAAAAATGATTGCTAGCGATCAGACACTTCTGGATTTTTAAGCGAAGACACGCTATAGTTTCAAACTATCTGTTTTAGCCAAAAAAAATCTAGCCGTTTCGGCTGATGAAAATACAGTTTTTTTGTTCTTCTGATTAAGGTTAAAGTAGTCCTCGCTATTTCAAGGGGTTAAGCCAGCATCGAAAGGCTAGGTTGGTTCCAGCGACACAAAGGGGTCGGATCAACCCTAAAGGAAATCAGATCTTTTGAATTTACATTGCAATTTGATTTTAGAGTTCTTATTTCTTGCAAGCTGACTGGCCACGGCAGAGTTAGCCATTTTTCTAGGCTAAGTTTTTGTTATTACAAAGATGATTTATTCAGTGTGGGGCATTAAAAAATCTGAGCCCCCCTAACGGAAACGAACTCAAAACCCGGGTGGGATGAGACTCGTGGCGACCTACGTCATATCTTCTAGGTTTATCGCTACACGCCTCTTGTATACTAATAGGATCAGCAGTAGTGTGAACATATACAAAGGGGCGCAGGACTCAGGTTTAGTGATGAGAGCTTTTGCCTCCCGGCTTTGATTTCCGGAGTCGGTCGCGGTCATTTATGCCGTTGGTACACGCTTTTCTTATTTTCAACAAAAGTCTGTTTTCCTCTGGTTTCTCGGGATAGCTATCCCGAGTTCGAGTGGCTTATCAGAGCACACGAAAAACACTACTCACTTGCACCATATACTAATCATGGTAATATTAATAATATATATTCATCTTTTCGAGGAAATAATGAACCGCGAAAACTAGCTTTCACTGTCGTCGACAATGGTCGTACAGCGATTGCACCGCAAATCTCATGAGTTCGAATCCCGTTGATGAGCCTTTTTTCCACTGGTTCTATTTGCATATTCTTACCAGAATTCTCCTTACTATCCTTCATATATTTCTTATAGTAAGAGTTGGGAGAATGTGTTCAAAAATCAAGGCATTTTATTCTTAGTGATCATCTCCTTTATTCTCGTGACCTGTATGTTTGGTCGAGTAGTGATATCGTAAGGATTAGGGCTTAAAATAAAGGGATAGGTTGTTTGATAATACCGATGATCTCGCCCTCGTAAATAATATTTTAAGGGGTTTTTTTACCTTTTGGCATCGTGACATTTACTTACCAAACAACAGCAATTCTTCCAGGGCTGAGAGAAATGTTGTTTAACTGAGCGATGAAAATAGTGAGAATCACGCGATCAATAGCCACACCATCCATGTTTAGAGTGGCTCCAAGAGGCAACATAAAACGACTGATGCGCGGATTGATCTCATTGTTTTCCTCCACGCAGCGAATTGTTGTTGGCAGCGTGGCTGCACTGAAAGCAAGAAACAACCACAAGTTTTTAAGAGAAAAAAGCTTAAAGCTGGGACATCGATTTTGTGACAACTCGATAGCTGATCAATCCCACAATTTTAACTAAATGCCTTGTAGTTGTTCAAGGTGACTTTTACCACTGTCAGCTAAAAACAGCTGTTTTCTTCAATCTTACAGTGATTTGCACATTACCCTGTGGTTAACTAATTATTCCACTTAAGATCTTCACATATTTAGGTAAGGACTAGTTGCGAGTGAAAGAGTTGTGATTTCTCGGGATCTCGATGACCCCGAGACGAAAGTCGTGGGAAACACCGGAACCATTTCCTACCTTTCACCTACTCTAGGCAAGTGTGCAAAAATATAACATGATGGAATCACATGTTCATACATGACCAAGAGAAAACATGTGACGTCATCAGCTCAAAAGAAACATTTTTGAGCGTACTATGTATCCTCGATGTTTTGTTGCCATCGCTTTAATATTTTTGGAAGGACAAAGTGCTACCACCGGGCTCATTAACACCAAAAAAGACCGGCCTAAATAGAGTTAAGTATACAGCAAATTACGTGTTCTAGAATGAAATCTTGAGTCATTTAATGTGGTCCAAACTTTCAAGACTAACACGATCACTCAAATGAACGCTACTGGGCAGAACTTTAGAACTTTCGTGTGGTACGATTATAACGCCTGACCGTTAAAATCAAAGTTCTTCAGTTTAATTTCTGCTTTGCAAATCATTATGCTGTACAAGGCAAACTCCTAAATGTTGACTATAAATCAAACGAAAGCTACTGAGTATTACTTTTTGTATTTTGCGAAGAAATCTTCTTTTCCTCTATTTTGGCCCTCTTTGGAGTAAGAAAGAAAAGATATTTTTCTGTGCTACAAACCTGGAAGCGATGCCAAAAGCTGTCATCAAGGCGTCGCTCACACCTTTCATAAAAGTATATGGATTCTTTCGAGTGAAAACGAAAAACACGACGGGTAACACGATAAGGGCGTGGACGAACAAGCCACACAGGACGGTTACTATGTACAGTCCAAGCTTTCCCATTGTTTTTAAAATGTCATCCATGCCAGCGACTCGAGCTGCAGCCAAACTGCATACCCCTATGGGAGCAATCCTAAAGAAGAAAAAAAGGCACAAAGGTATAACTTGTTTGTTGATGTCTAGTTTAAACAAGACATCACGTGAATAGATTGTGTAAATGAAAGACAGAATTAGGACTAAAAAGAGCAACAGTAGGTTATTTATAAATCCGAAAGAATTATGTCACTTGTAAAGTGTTCAATAATTAATTGTAATTTTTGTTCAAAAGTAAAACACTACAATTGAGCTAATTTAACCGGAAATCTGCGACCTAAACTTGATAGCTAATTATACAAGGCGAAATTCGAAAAACCTTTCATTGGAATACTTAGCTTTCATTCAGAATAATCCATGTATTTAGGTCTATGTGCATGTCATAATCAAAACCATCGACTGGAATTGCAACCCGTGTCTTTAAGCTTACCACATGATAATAACCACAATCATCATAATTGCTTCGTTCAAGGTAGAAAAGAACACCACAAGCGGTCTTCCCTTCTCGCGCAGTCTGCCCAGCACAATGCCCAACACGATGGAGAACACAGTCAGCCCAAGAATGTTTATTCCACCTGATGACGTCACTCCTGCTGGCACGGTATCTGAGCCCGCGTGCACCTGCTTTCTGATGGTCGTGACATTGGTGGTGCCATTGGTGTGGACAGCGATAATTTTTTCGTCAGGTTCAAGGTGAATGGATTCTCCCGTTACGTTGTAAGCTTTGAAACTTGCAGGCACTGAGATGTATCTTGTCTTTTTCTGTGGAAAAATGCGGCCAGTTATTCATATAACAAAGTTCGTACATGAATTACTGTTGCGCTAGCCTGTACGCAAACGTTTACTAAATATATTTCCTCCCCTAGGCAGGCCACAGCAGCGCGGAAGAGTATGAACTAAAACGTCAACCATTTTTTTCCTTGCATAATCTGTATCAAAGTGCTTTGGAGTGAATACTTCTGTAGGCCTGCCTGAGCCTGAGCAAACTTTGTTTATAATAAAAGTAAATTGTTTCCACAAATGCACTTAGTTTTCCTTTTTAAAGATTAATATACCTTAATAAGTTTTCCTTCATAAATATAGAATTCCCCTTACTTTTAGTAAGGGCATCTGATGTAACGATAGCTGTCTGTTTTATTCTGATCTGTATTTGATGAAGACATCTGTTGTACGAAACTAAGCTGATTTTATTCAACCGTCCTTTAACGTTTACCTGGATTTTGATGCAATCAAGCAACCTTCATTATAAGAGCTTGTGACTGAACACTCGGGAATTGATTTTACGTCTTGAAGAATTTAAGTGCTGTTGAAATTACTCCTGGAGTTTGCAATATATCTCTCCTTCGTTGCCAGAAGTGGAATCACCTTATCATCACATTGTATTTATGTTAATAACGGATTGGATGCATGGCGCAATCTCGTTGGCTAATAGGACTTATTTTATGACAGGTACTGTAGATATATTCACTTTAAAATTCCTTTCCAAAACTTAAAATCAGAAGAAACATTTATGGCAAATTAATCTGACGGGGTCCTTTAGGAAATATGACAGAATGTGAACTTTCAGTAAGAGGGTAGCCCTACAAATTCACAATCTACATGCAATTGTAAAAGTACTGAGACACTCTCCCAAAAAATGGATTTCCTTCCCGAAACGTGCTCTTGAAATCGAATGGAAAACCTAGATACGTTGCTGAACCCCCCCCTCCCCCACCCTCTCAATGTTGTTGCTTGTTAAATAATCCATAACAACAGTGATAAGGAGAGAAAGGTATAAAATGATGTGTATGGAGTCAGAAGTGACGTTCAACATAGCGAGTGTCTCAAGTCTTTCTGCAATTGCTTGTAGCTCTCACTGACCTTATTGACGGCCGCCTCAACAAGGTTACTGGGAAAACAGCCCCTAAAAGTCAAACGAGTCACGTCATTTGCTGATCAAAAGATCAACATCTCTGAACATTAATATTCTCATGATGGAGAAACACAACAACAACCAAAGCTAGAATCCATGAACTTAACCCCTAAAACATCTAATTAATGAATCAAAGGAAAGAAAGCCATTTGTAGTTGTGCACTCAAAACGCACTTTAGTGTGACTCGTGTTCAGGAGTATCGTAATTCAACTGAAACTTCTAAATTCGATGACGAACACTTAACTCCTAAGTTCACAATAGACCACAATATGACCAGTCACGCGCTTAGTCTTGAGCGGATTTTGAGTGGATTTATTTTGTTTTATTGTATACGGTTAAATTTCTTACTGTTTTTAAGCTTAAATAAATAGGGGTTTCACCTGAATGATTATTAAATTGGTTGTGATTAAAGATAGAAGTAAGTCCTTTAAGCCCCAGTTTAAACAAGCATGTTCTCCTCAGTCTGTGTTCTCCATATGTCTTATCGCACTATTTGGAAGAATGTGATTAAACTGGGTTAAAACATTAAGACATTTTATCTCGTTAACTGTATATTTATACAAGTAGTGATATTGTGAGGAGAAATTAGATAAGATACTTGTCACCATTGGGTTTGACTGACAGACGACCAATAACATCACAAGATCGTCAACCAATCAGGTCAACGACTAGAGACATAACATCTACTGACGATTCACAGTTCAAAATTTATCCAACCGTTAATAGAGCGAAATTTAATAAATTAAAAAACATTAAGCCCCTTATAAACGGAAGCAACATTTCTATTCAACAACATATAACGTTCAACATTAATTGTTGAATTCAACATGTTCCACACGCTTGGCCACCATGTAGAACGACTTTGTATGATGAATATGGTGAATGATGCTGGGTGAAGTTGAACGGAATTCGAATGCCGTAACTTGTTGAATCTAACAAAGTTGAACGTTATTGCATGGAAATGTTGCATCCATTATCCGTGCCTTGTAATTTGCATTCAGAATAAACAGGCAGAGACAAGAGAAATTCAAAGGTAATGCGCCGATCAATTCGAAACTTCAACATCCCCCCCGGGCATACCCCGGGCATTTGACTGTGCATCGTGCCTGGGGAGGGGGGAATTTGAACGTTGCGTTTGAAGGGTGGGGAATTTGAACCGGATTTATCTCTTGTTCTGACGTAACACGCCCGTGAGTTTTTTCGGTTTTTGCAGGGTTTGACGGATTTACAAGAGAGAATTTCCCCTTTGTTAGTGAATAACTCTTTCAAAAGGGTCTTTAAAAGACGTTCGAAGGTGTCATTACGGCATATCTCTCTGAAAAGCGTGTAAAGCGTTTGATTGAAGACGAAATTTGTCTTTGAGGAGAGGTATTTTAGTGGTAATTGGTGGGGCATTTGAACGGCTTTTTTGCCCCGAGGGGAGGGAATTTGAACAAGCCAATCTTCAAAAGTTCAAATGCCCGGGGGGTTGCCCGGGGGGGATGTTGAACTTTCGAATTGATCGGCGCATAAACTGTCATATTTACCTTATCATATCAAGTAGCGAGTCCAAATTTCGATACTTAACGTTCCTCTCAACATCGTCTCGGGTGCTGTAATCGCTACTCACACCAGGACGAATTGTCATCACAAGCGTCAAGCCTAACACAGCCGCTAATGCCATTGTTCCAATATAGTAAATCATGGTCCGCCGTCCAATTCTTCCCGCAACCTCAGGATTCAAAGTCGATACGGCAGTTATCAGACTGGCGACAACCAGACGCAGAATTATCATCTTCAACATGTTCATGAACAGTTCCCCTGGGAAGTTGATGAGCATTATAACAGTGGCTTTCTTCTCAGGGTCGGTGATGCGATTTACAGGATCATTGATTATTGCACCAATCCCAAAACCAACGATTGCTCCGATAACCAGCAAAACAAGCAGAAGATTTCGCTTCACCATTAGACAAAAGGCATTGCAGCATCGCCCACACTTGGTTCGTCTATTTGTTATCCTAAGGAGTGCTTGGCAAGCCATTTGAACTGCAAAAGTAATTTCAACTGGGGATGAATGCTATGGCGTTCCGTTACGGCCAAAATCTTCAATTCATAAAATAAGCAAAATGAAACGCACATATCAATCGAACTGCACAAAAATAAATGGAAAGAAGGTCAGCGGTGAAACATGCTACCGGAAGTGCTTTAAAAGCGAAAGCGAGGGTCCAGCATCCGGGACTGTCAATACACTTTGCGCGGGAATCGGCCGGTCGGTTTGGCAAAATGGCAGAAACATTCAGTCGCCCTCAAACGTTGTCTTCAGATAACATCGCAGACATAGTCAGAAGAGTGGTTGGTGCTTTTGGAAATCTTCCATCTAACCCTTCAAATGAAAGTGGGAGCGCTAGTAGCAGTGGATTTCTTATGTTGACACCCAACAGGAACTTCATGATAGGTTTCGCATTCCACGTGCTTCAGGGTCTGGAAGGGGGGTCCTGATCCCGCATTCCCGCTCACATCCCGCACTTTTTTCAACGCTATCCCGAATCCCGTATTTTCGCTCCCAAAAAATACATTAAATTAAAAAAAAGAGTAGTTTCTGCAAAAGCTTATAAATGTAAGATGTAAATTGGCCCTTTCAACGCCACTGCCTGTCTTTTGCACTCTAGCAATCATGACCTGGCGCTTTTTGGCTTTTCTCCGAGGCATTTGCTCCTTCTAACCCAGCGCAGGTTTTTAAGTGCTTCTGGAATCTGTAGAGCTCTTTGTGTTCGTCGCTTAGCGGAACATTGAATATTTCTTTGTGGATCGCCGCGGTACGTCTGGCGCTAGAAGCCTCGTCTGTGGCCGCAAGAAAGAACGACACCAAAACTCTGACTATCCTATTTAGGGGAGCAGAGCTGGCATCACTATTTACTATATCTAGCCGTTAAACTGTTAAACAAACACCTCAAGATTACAATAAATGTGAAGAGCTTGAGCACTTGAGCACTTCAGCCCCGGGGTTGGGAGGGGGGGGATTGAGCATCGAGTCAATAATTAGTGTGCTATTGTTACACCACGTGCCCTTTCCTGGCGTCCGGTTAAAACAAAATTCTTTCTGCTGTCTGCTCCTCTGTCGCTTACTTGATAGTTTTAATAAGATTACTATTAACCAGGCACACTCTATACCTTGATTTGAAAGGCGACACCACTTAGCGCTCGCCTGGTTGGTTCGCTTTTGCAGACGTCTCCTATTTCCTTTGCTTCCGGAGTATTTTGCCACTAGAACGTTTATTTGGGTCGTGAAGATTTCCCGAATTTCCGACAGACAGGCACAAATCCCGTATCCCGTGCCCAAATTTTGGCGAATCCCGCTTCCCTGGTAGCAGTCAAATGCCGAATCCCGTCAAGATATTTTGCGTTTTCCCGAATCCCGTACGGTATTTTGGTCAAATCCCGGATCCCGAGAATACCCTTCCACTGCCCTGGTGCTTCAACAGCATCATCATCTGGGGCTGGAAGAGTTCTTCCCAGAGCTAGATCGAGTGGTTGGTTCGTTCCTTACACAAGGGGAAAGGTAAATAGCAAATAGCTTTCACCAATCAATCATATTTACGGCTGAAATATCGGAAACAGAGATTACATTCTTGGTCACGAAAGTGTACAAGGGCGAGAGATTTCACAAGGAATCTGTTCTTGACGTGAAAACACATTACAAACCAACGGAGACTTTTCAATTCACGAATTTCTATTCATGTCACCCACCAGGCGTTACAAAAGGATTTATCAAAGGGGAGTCTTGAAGGCTCCTTAGAACAAATTCCTTAAAGGAAACATTTGAGGAAAACATCAAACACTTTGAATCACGCCTTAAGTGTAGAGGATATCCAACAGGTGTAATAAAAAAACACTCAGAAGTAAACTTCTCCGAGAGAAAAACTAAACTAAAAAAGAAAAACAAGGCTGCACGTAAGAAAATACTACCCTTTCTCACACAATACCTCCCAGCATTACCTGCCCTAAAGAAAATTCTGGTGGGAAAATGGCACCTCACTAATACAGAACCAACCGCAGCTTCAAAAAATCTTTAACGAGCCTCCCATCAACTCACATCGAAAAGGGAAATCCCTTCAAGACCTACTAGTAGTTTTAGAATTTCTTCTAAGAAAGCGGTAGTCGTGCAGGCCTGACAACATTTTTTAACTTGCAGAATATCTCTAACAATTTCGTCCAGGGAGCCATTGTCTAGGTCAGTAAAGGACGGTGCTGCGCTAGCAAACCCAAGTTGGTGCCTCCGCTTCCGCAAAGTTCTTTCAGAGACGTGAAGATATCTTGCTATGGCAGCCCAGCGAAATCCAGCTGTTACATAAAGTACCTCTAAAAGGACTTCCGAAATGTCGAGTCTTGGGCGACCAACACCTGATCTTACAATCCTGACACCCACCCTAGTGGTTGACTGTTTTTCGTCCTCCTCGTGCAAAGCAGCTTTTTGCAGCAGCTTAACCTACAAACCAGCCTTCTTCGTGGGGGCTCGCTTGTCTGGTTCTTTTTGTTTATCCTAGAATGCCTCGTGCTGCCAGAACTCGTCGCCAGGCTACACGCCCCACCCCACCGGCCATGCGTCGCAGCCAGAGGAACATCCGGCCTCCGGCCCGGTTAATCAATCCTGCGACTTCCTTAGATGCTGCAGCTGTGTCTTCCACCGCCACATCTGTGAGCAGCTTCAATGACAGTTCAGCCCACACCACACCATCTGTAACGACAACCAACTCAAACTCCATTCTGGCTAGCAGCTCCCTCATTCAGGACATCACTCAAGCAGTGACCCACCAGGTGCTGCAGACCCTTTCCACACACGGTGTGGTGGCTGTCGGTATTACGGCGCCCTTGGCTGCTCCACCTCCCTTCCAACTATCCCATGATGGGGCTCTTGCTGCAGCACTGGGGGCAACCGCGGGGGCAGATGCCAGCGTACAGGGGTCGGTGGCATCTGTCCTCCATAATCTTTCAGGTGAGCCTTTGGGGGTGGGGGCTCCCCCTCCAGGACAGGTCAGGCCCAGGGATGTTTTTACCCCCACGAGTCTTTCCATTGATTGCCGAGTCCCTGCTAAACTTAAAGCCAAAATATGGGCTCGTGAATATTTTGATTTTGGTTTGCTGTTTGCCAACTCCCCTACGGAGCCCGGTACCATTTGCCTGTCACCACATCGGCAGCCTCTGGTTCAGCAGGCCTTCCCACCCTGTGCCTGGAGCCCACTAACAAGGCAAAGCCCCTGACTTCTATAGATGCTTGACTTCTGCCTTTCAGATTTGGGGGGGGGGGGTATATACAACCAAATTCCCCCAGGAAGCCCCTGCCCTCATGAAGTATGGTGAGGTGGTTCGCGATTTGGCATCGCGGGGGGCCAACTGGCGGTATTATGACACTAATTTCCGCTATTTAAAGCAACGACAGCCTGCCAGCTTAGCTTGGAATGGCCATGGAATGGGGGGCTAACCCTGTTTTCATCCCCCATGGTTACCGCCGAAAGTTCCATCGTGGTGGTGCCTGTGCTGGTTGTAATTTCAAGCATGAGTGCCATAAGTGTCATCGGCTGCATCCGAGCTCCAAATGTAATTTTCGTCCTCCCAGTGCACCACCCAGCTCCACCTCTGTCGCTGCCAAATCCCGACCTACCAACTCCAGTCAGGCTAAATAGGTTAGCTCCACTACTCACAGGATATTCTATTGACGAGACTCAATTTTTGATGTTTGGTTTTCAAAATGGCTTTCCCATATATTATGATGCTCCTGGCAGTGCCACGATGGCACCTAATTTGTTATCGGCCCACCAGCATCCTGAGGTAGTAGACCAATATACTGAGAAAGAATTGTCCTCCGGGCGCCTTGCTGGCCCCTTTCCTAGTTCTCCGTTTCCATATTTTAGTGTGTCACCCTTTGGGGTGGTTCCTAAGAAATCCCCTGGGGAGTTCCGCCATATACAGCACTTGCCGTATCCCTAATGCAGGCGCTTCGGTGAATGATTATATTCCCCCAGAGCATACTAGTGTCACTTACACTCGCGTTGATGATGCTGTTCGGCTGATAACTCGGTCTGGGGTAGGTAGTTTTTTGGCCAAAACCGATATCAAGAGTGCTTTCCGCATAATTCCTATTCGGCCTGAAGATTACCATCTTCTCGGAATGCCCTGGCGTGGACTTTTTTACTATGCTCGTTGTGTGGTCATGGGCTGTGCTAGCTCATGTAAAACTTTCGAGTCTTTCAGCAGCGCCGTTGAGTGGATTGCCAGGACCAAACTCCACATACCTTACATGTTCATCTCTTGGATGATTTTCTCATCGTTGCTCCGGTCTCTGTGTTCCAGTCAGCTTTCTTGTTTTCTGGACTTGTGTGACTATTTGGCATACCTATGTCCTCTGAAAAAACTGTAGGTCCTGCGGTGGTTTTGTCATTTGCCGGTATTGAACTTGATACCATTCGCTCTGAGACCTGTCTCCCCTTAGACAAGGTACTGTGGTGTGTTAATTTACTTTCAGCATTTCTGACTCGGAAGAAGGTCGCTCTACAAGAATTACAGTCCCTTATAGGGCTTTTGAATTTTGCATGTTCTGTTGTCCTTCCTGGACGGGCATTTCTCCGTCGGCTTATTGATTTAACTGCTGGCATTAAACGACCACAGCACCTTGTCAGACTTAATTCAGCTGTTAAGTCTGACTTGCGGATTTGGCTCACTTTCCTGTCAGATTTTAATGGCTGTTCCTTTTTTATGCATGAAGGGTGGTTAACTTCATCCACTCTCCACCTGTACACTGACGCGTCAGGGGCATTAGGTTTTGGGGCTGTTTTTGGTGACCAGTGGTGTTACAGTGATGGGCCTGAGCCCCGGAAATCGTACAATATCGCTGTCCTCGAGTTTTATCCAATTGTCCTCAGTGTACTGTTATGGGGTCATAGGATGAAAAATAAGCGGGTTCTCTTTTTCACGGATAATGAAAGCATTAGTCCATGTTATTAAGAGCGAGTTTTTTTGTAGACCGCGTGAAAACAGAAAAATGTGGCACATGCTTACAACATCAACTACCTTCATTTTTTGCTCAGAGATACCTTATGGTGAGTCAATAAACGTGGTGTATTTTTTTGGTTTAAATCTATTTTCATTTTCGAGAAAATACTCAAAAACTGTAACGAGCGCCCGGCGCTATAAAATGCCCGAAACGAGAGCGACGAACATGGTCACACGAACTTTGCTCATCAAAAGCGCAAATTAAAGAAGGCCTTTCTCAAGATTGTATTTTTGTACAGGAGGCATTGACGAATGATTTGAGTCTAAAATCAGGATAATTAACTGAACTTTGAAATCCAGGCAGCGTTTAAAAATCACCAATTTTTCATTGTTTACAGATTTCATTTTGGAGCAGTTTTTCACGAAACACTTTTCCTATGCGGTATAACTCAGATTCACCTGAAATTACGGCTTAGATAAGTAGAAATGATGTACTTTTTAAGGATATAAAAATTTGCTTGGGGCTTTTAATTTCATCCAAGAAATAGCCCGTCCTATTTCGAGGAAATCACTCGACAGCGACTAATGTCAACAAAGCAAATAATCGAATTTAACGCGGTACGCTTTCTCTTTAATAAAGGCAAAATTCGAACAAAATCTTATCGTTTAGCTCCATACGAGTTTATTATTGAATGTTTTACCCTTACCTTGCAAAATCAGTGGTTGAACATTGTCTTCCCCCCTTCTTTCGTCGGCAAATTGTAATTTCCCACGGGCGAGCGGCTATGGTACTCATGGAACAATCAGTCACTATTAGCGAAGGCCCTCGTAAACATCGTACTTCTTGACAACTTTAACCATATTTCAGGTTCCATACAGCCATCCATACAAGAGAGTTGATAACACGATGAACAGATGCACTTAACGAAGTTTAGAGCCTCAAATGAGACATCGAAATTCAAAGAACGGTTGCGTGTCATTACTCGTGGACCCTCGTGTTTGTCACGGAATGAGAGTCACGAACTCCTGGGGGCTGGGGCGGTGGGTACTGTACAGGGAGACTCCCCACAAAGGCTGCATTTTTTTCAGACTGGAGGCTTATAGAGATAGGATCTCACGAGCTGGAGTATGGAAAAGGATAAGGAAACTGTCATTTAGGTATTTGAAATGCTCTTGGAACAGACCCACCAAACGGTTGGTCGGTTGGGCTCTAGCCATGTTATAAAAGCTTGGTGAGAAGTAATAATATTAAACGCGACTAGATTGGCACGATGATTCTCGACTGAATTCAAAACTGCAGAAACTCAAAATCCTGTAGGGTCCTTCTGTTTCTGTACTATTCGTGTTTTCGCTGCCCAGATATCGTGGAAGTAATTTCCTTGGCGTAATTTAGCTTAGTCCATTCCCAAGTAAACAATTACGAAATGGTTATCAGCTGTATTTTAGGAATTGACATTTGCGAAGTTTGTTTTGAGCATCACGAAGAAGGTACTACTTACGCGGTAGTCAACTTCTACCCTTCGCCCTCTCAAAAATGTAAGTGAGCACGAACCCTGTGAGTTTAAATACGCACCTCGGAACATTCGCGTTTTTAAAAGTTTTCTCATGTTCCCTTGTACGTCCGCATGTGCAATCTCTCACTCAGTTATAAAAAAGCCGCTTTTAGAAACTCCAGTTTCCCTTTTATTTATTCAATACAAAGGGTCTACAGACTTGAAAATAAGCACTGCAACTAGCACCAACTAATTTCTTAGTCATAGTCATGTCTTGAATACAAAAACTGCGGTAATCCGTAGAGGCTTTTTATTCCTCTTGAAATGATTACAAACGATTCAGACGACTGTAATACTTGTCGGAAGCCCAAGAAGAGATCAATCTGGGCGTGGTTCAAGCTTTCTTGTTTGTCCCCTGGAGGATACCATTTCCATGCCTAATCGATCTAGACTGCCAACAAATCATGAAAGCGTTTTTTTTTCTTCAAGTGCAACTCAAAACGAAACCTTGGTGGCTAAACTCACTGGCAGCCCGTCCTGAACACCCTATGCGTGACCAAAATCAGTAACTTACACACCTGAGCGAGAAGACGAGCATCTCTTTAATATGGGAGTTCTCCTCCTCGCCTCTAGTACGCAGAGGAGTCTGTCATAAACGTTTTTACATTCTTCAGCTTGCTTTAAGGCCATGTTACACGAGGCAATTTTCCTTGCAACTTGAAACGCAACGATGACGACTGAAAAACACTGCAAGTTGCAGAGAGGGTGTCACACGTTCGCAATTTTTGTTCGCAACTTGCAACGCACGCGCTGGAGATTATTAAGTTCAAATCTTGCACAAGCGAAGGACGCGCTCTGATTGGCTCATTTTAATAAAATTGCGTTGCAAGTTACGATTGACATGTCACACGCAGCAGCTTGTCTCGCAACGTTGCGAAAAGAAGAGGATAGTTCTACTTTTCCTGTAACTTGCAATGCAACATTTTGTTGCATTGCAGGTTGCGAAAATGGGGTGTTACACGTGCCATTTTTTTCGCAACTTGCAACGCAACGTTTGTTGCGTTGCAAGTTGCAGGAAACATTGCGTCGTGTAACATGGCCTTTAGGGGGCCATTCAAACTTGTCAGTGCGCCATCACTGGGCACGGACCGGGCACTTCAAACGAGGTCGCGATAATTTTCGACTGCATTCACTCGAATGCGGTGCTAGTGTTTCAGCATATTATCACGTCAAGTGTTACAAAATCAACCGCTGGTATCAGACGAGTCGCTAAGTTCGATTTCATATCCGCCACCACCGTCGCCACCGTCGCCCGATTTTATCATACCAAAAGAGAGAAAAAAACCTATCCACACTGTGTTAGGTCCCTCCTTTTTAAACCTAACCATATCACATTTTGTTTAACCTCAAACAGACCTTTACCGTTACTGGTTGTTTTCGCTTCACCACGATAGCAATTACGTAAAATTAAACGGAGAATTAACTAATAAATAAACCCCTTCTTGCTCGATTGTGATGATGATGACGCTCATTAATGAAAATAGCGCACTCAAGGCTTCACAGTTTCTTTTAAAGTTTCGCTTCTTGGACTATTGTTTATTTTTCGGACAATCTTTCGGCCTCGGGCATTATCATCCCATATACTTTGGAACTCAGTTTTTCTGAAACTTCCGATAATTTGATGCTGCCAAAAGCAGTTTCCTCTCCCTCACTCAAGCACGGGAAGTTTACCATCACTTTTTGAACTATTGATTTCTCGACAAGTCGGAACCAATGTTCTCTTGTAGGTTCGAGAAAGCGGGATTCCACTGTGTCAGCCGCCTGAACTGTTTTATTTAGCAAATAACAGTGTCGTGAATGTTTGGTACTTTCCGTGATCAGTTTACTGATGGCATTTGCAGCTAAGGCAGAGCGTCTCTATCCTGCTCACATAAGGCTGTTTGCGATACATCGTTATTACGGCGATATCAATGCCAAAAAATAAACAAATCTCTCTCAGCACTGGAACGGAAAAGTTCTTTAACTTGGACTTTGCTGCCATATCACACAAATTGTACGCATCAAAAGTGATGGGGTGTCTCGGGGCCAATTCGTGCAGAGCCATATTCCTAAGTTCATCCATTTCTGCTTCATGCGCAGCGCTTTCGAAGTCGTCATCAGACTGTTCCTCATCGTCTTGAAGAGCCTTTTTCGCAGAGAGACGGGAAAAGAAGCCGGCAATTTGCTGTGCAGTAAGAAAATCGTCGCCTTTAAGTCCCCCTTGTTATAGGTCCATCTAGCTGGAAACAAAAAAATACATCCAGTAATAAGCCCCCCCCCCCCCCGAATATAAGGAAACCTTCGCTGGATGACAGTACTCAACTGGCTACAAATGTTGCTTTATTGTGACTTTTTAACGTGAAAACGTATTTCCATCTACACTGCCGTGGCCTGTTTCGAAAGGTTTTTTTACCCCGTTTATAAGCCCTTTCGTTTATAAGCCCCACCAAAACCACTTACAAAGTTGCACAAGCCCAGGGCTTATATCCGGAATTTTACGGTATTCCTCAAAGTATATAGCCCACCAAGTTTAATTCAATCTGTAACCGAGCCTCCTCTCGAGTGACATGTCATTGCGTGACAGAACAAGGAGCGAAAGTCAAACCGCCATTTTCGCTGTAGTTGATCTCCTGCAACAACAACGGCCAAAACGTGGTTTTCAAAATGTGAAAAAAGTTTCTGCTTTAAAGTGGCCGTTTTAACTAAAATGTGGTTGGAACTGTGAAGACGGAAATGCGATGTTTTTTGGCAAGGACCTTCCAGCATAGTTATTGCTGATTTACTAAATATTGAATGTGCGATTTGGGAAACACCGTCCGAGTGCTGGTGAAGTATTTGAAACGAATGTAGGATACAAACCAATCTTCAACAAACTGTTACACCAGGTAAGCTAAATATGTTGAGTTTCGGATCAAGTAGAGTGCTAACTAATAAGATTTTGTTGGAATTTTGGCTTTGAGAAGGGAAAGCGTAGTTCGATTATTTGCGGTTGTTGACAAGGCGGTGTTGTGAATTCGTCCAAATAGAAAGGGGTAGTTCTTCGTAGCAATTAAAAGCCCCAGACTAATTTTTACACCATTAAAAAGAACGTCATTTCCACTTATCAAAACCCAAGTCTTAAGTGATTCTGAGTTATACCGCACAGGAAAAGTGTTCCTTGAAAAACTGCTCCAAAATGTGATTTTTAATCAATCAAATTTTAGTGATTTTTAAACAGGCTCCAGAAATTTAAATTAACCTTTATAATCCTCTTCTTAGACTCAAATCATTTGTAAATGCCTCCTTTACAAATTCACAAAATCGAGAAAAGCCTGCGTTATTTTGCGCTTGTGAGCAGCAAAGTTCTTGTGCTCTTACTCGTGGTATGAATTTCGACCATTTCATGGCTGTCGGCGCTCGTGACAGTTTTTAAGAATTTTTTGCAAAACAAAAATAGCTTTGAAAGAAAAAATCGCACCACGTTGATTGACTCACCATAAGGTATCTCTGAAATAAATTTGAGAGTAGTCTTGTTTTTCATCATGTGCCACCTCTCACTCGGTCACGGAAAAAAGTCGCTCTTAATAAGAATTCATGCCGGGACCCCCTCCTAATGTCCTTTGTACGGAAGCTTGTTCTTTCTTGTCTCAAGCATAATATTTTGTTTCGAGTCGGCCATGTTCCAGGAATTCACAATAATTTGGCGGATTCTTTGTCCCATTTGCAGATCCAGCTTTTCCAGCAGCTCGCCCCCCGCTCACATGCACCCAACTCCGACGGTTGTCCCTCCACCCATGCAGCCTCAACATTGGAGGATGTAGTGACCCACTTAATTAGTTCTAGTTTGCAGCCATCTTCCATTCCAACCTATCGCCGTGCCTGGAAGCTGTACCGCAATTTTATTTTCAGCACTGTCGGTAATCCGTCATCTGATTTCCCAGTCCCTCCCGCGACTCTGGCTCTTTTAATTGCCCATTTATATCAGCAAAATTACGCTTCTTCCACGGTCAATACCTATGTTTCTGCACTGGGTTATTCGCACCAGCTGGCGGGTGTTCCCGATCCCACCAAAGTATTTTTTATTCAAGAGATGTTAAAAGGGTATGGAAAGGTTGACCCGCGCTTTGATATGCGGATGCTGCTCTCCATTCCCATATTAACAAAGATTTTTCAGCAGTGCCCCAGCATGTTGGATTCTTACTACGTCTCCACTATGTTTAAAGCTATATGTGCAATGGCTTTTTATGCCTTTTTGCGCATTGGTGAAATCACAGTCACCAAACAATCACCAGCTGTATTACAGTTGCGGCAATTGGAAAGGTTGTCTAATTTCCATGGGAACACTGAGGCAATAAAGGTTACTTTTTATTCCTTTAAACACCATTACAATGAGCCACCGCTCTCCGTGGTTCTTGCGCGTCAGCCGGTCGTTTGCCCAGTCAACACTCTCCTTGTTTACCTCCAAGGGAGTCAGCCAGGACCCATTTTTCAACATCTGGATGGGTCACCTGTTACCTGTTCTGAATTTTGCGACTGGTTGGCAAGGGCAATCAAGAGCTGTGGTCTTAACCCAGACAGTTATAAGGGTCATAACTTTTGCATCGGGGCAGCGTCCCACGCCGCTCAGTGTGGCTATTCCGCAACCCAGATTCGTCTTTTGGGGCGATGGAAATCAGATGCTTTTAAAAAGTATATTCGCCTACCTAGTTTGCAAAGTACACCTACTTGTTTCAGCTCTCCTTCTTAGACAATTGTTGGTTTGGAATATGGCTGCTTCTGGGCCGTGACAAACCGGTCTACAGGGGTGGCTGTTTTCGTTGTCTGGCTGATTATTCTCTAGTGGTTACAGGAGCATAGTTTGCAGGGGCAACGGTGCTCACCATTTGATCTTTTAGTTAGTCCTAATCTAAACTTCCAAACAGTTTACAGGGGTAGCTTGTTTGGAATTTTCTTTACCTATATGCAGCGCAGTTTGCAGGGGTAACTGTTCTGCTCATAATAATCTGTATTCCTTCACCTCACTGCAGCAGCTTGCAGGGATAGCTGCTTGTCTTTCGGCTTTTTGTTGTCCGTGTTCCTTCAGAGACTAGTCCCTGTTGTCAGTGCTAGGGTGGGGCTGCCCACTTTACCCAGGTGAGCTTTGGCGGTTCATTGCCCTCACCTTTGATGGGCGTAGCTTTTGTTTTATTGTGTCGTTAATTTAATTGTGCAATGAATTTTGGAATATTCACAGCGGCTATGTGTTGCTTGCACATAGCCAAAATTATCCAGACAAAAGGTGTGTCTTTTCTTCTGGCCCATCAAACTGAGCTGCCGCTGACAACAGTAACTAGTCCCTGTTAAATTTGTTTGAGAAGATATGAACATTCCAGAGGGATAGCATAAATGTAAAAAGCCGAGGTTTCGGCGTCTCCATGACACCATTATCAAGACTAAGAAAAAATTACCAGGGGCACCCAACGAGAAATTTTCAGCTAAATACTTGAAATATTATTTTTAGCTCTCTTAGATTATTTCAGAGCTTTTTAAAGGTATATTTGTGTAAGCTAATGCAGATTGATCTGTTCCGCTTTCTTAGCTGAAAATTTAGGCCGCAGAAAATTTTAAGGAACAGAATCCCATCCGCCGAGTTTCCGAGCTGCTGATGGCTCTCCGAGAATGCTAGCTGACCTTATTTTGCACTCTAAAAGACATATTTTTTCCTATGAAAACAATAGGAACTAATGAGTCCTCTTGTTACGAAAGCCCGAGGTCATGTTTCGCCAAAGAAATCTCTAGCTTTCACTGCAACTGAATCCGAATATCTCAGGCGATTTTAGGCCTTCCGAACAGATATTCCCCGAAACGAACCGTTGGGTGCCCCTGAAATATGCGATGCAAAATTAAGAAACAAGTCGCTAAAGAATTAGCATACTAAGAGAATACTAACAAACGCTCTACAGCAATACTTAAACACTTTCGAGCGGACAGAGTCAGTTTGTGCGTTAAAATTTGGTTGAAGCTTGCGAATAAAGAGCATCTCTTTGATGAGGCGGTCAAATTTGTTGCTCAGCACCGGTTCGCGACCACGTGAAAGTGTTATAAAGAGCGTTCAGGCATTTTGGCCTTGTGTTCGCTAATAATTGGTCATAATATAGGAAATTTCGACAATATTCTTAAAATAGGAAATCGCAGAAATATGGGGTGCCAAACTCGTCAATATTCCATATGTATTTCTATGGCTTTTTTGACTTTTTATATGGTCAACTCGACATTTTATATAGTCAACTTGAATTTTCATGTGGTCAACTCGACTTTTTTTATGGTCAATTTGACTTTTTATGTGGTCAACTATACACTTTTTATGTGGTCAACTCGACTTTTTATATGGTCAATTACACATTTTTTATATGGTCAACTCGACTTTTTATGTGGTCAACTATACACTTATTATATGGTCAACGCGACCTTTTTACGGCCAAGTATAAACTTTTTATTCGACCTGGTAATGCCTTGCGAGACCAAACTCAAACAAAACTCAGAAAACTGTCCTCACCACGAACGCTGTTTGAAGCCTTTGAACTGTTGAAGAAACATGAGTCAAAACACAGCTAGAGAAAGAAATGAACACGGGTTGTTTCTATTCTTTGACGGTTTAAAGTTTTTGCTTTCAACAATAACATCATTCAAAGGAGCAGAAAGATCCCAGAGCCTGTCTTTGGACGATATTGAACAGGCTGCTGATCGACTGAGAACTGCAGCGGACACCATGCACTTGCTGATCTCAGATATTGAAAACAACAACAATTTTTCAGATGTAACATCAATCTTGAATGAGACTTTGACTAAAGTTAGGAACTTGATTGATCAACTACATCGATACAGAAACAGCTGGTCGGGTGTATTCAACGAAAATGCATATAGTAGCCCTACTGAATCCACAGGGCAGGGTCCTGGCCGCCCACGATATGTCATCGCAGAAGAGCAAATACGGTTTTTACGAGAACTGCATTTCCTGTGGGAAAAGATAGCTGACCTATTAGGAGAAAGTGAGAGTATCTTGAGGAGAAGGAGATCGATTTATGGCATGACTGGGGACGAGGAGCCAAGCTGGACCCAGATTTCAGATAATGATTTGGAGAAAATAGTCTAAGAAATCCAAGAACTGACTCCTAACATCGGACAGGAGTAGTTATAGAGTTGGCGGTTCTGGCGCAGTTTTATAAAAACTTCGCTAAAACCGAACCAACTCTAACTACTTTCCATCGGATGGTAATCATTTTTATGGAGACATACATATAATAACAATAATATGGAGATATACATATAAGAACAATAATATGGAGATATATATATTGTAAAATAATATGGAAATCTATATGTTTTTATTTCATGTGGAAACGAACGCATTTTCCATTGCGTGACATAATACAGGGAGTCTTAACATTCTCAGAAAAACAGGAAATGAGTCATCAGATTGCTATTGTTTTTAAGGACAATGAAGAAGAAGCAATTCAATGGGTTTAAATAATATTAAGCCACAAAACGCCACAACTGTGGCGTGACGTCATGTTTGTAAGTACATAAAATAATATCTCATATAATAGTATAGAATGAATTGTAATAAAGATATACACGATGAACTGAAAGAATCAGGAGATATTTTATGTCCTTTCTGTGACCAAAATTTGGATTCTAATGAAAAACCACGTTTAGCAAAGTATGAGTTATGTTGTGATTGTCAGGATATCATTAACGACAGCGGAATGTTAGTATGCCAGATTTGCGGCGTCGTACAAGGATATAATATAGCTAGCGAATATGTCGATTTCTATGAGAATATACATAGGTTCAAAAGAAAATCTGTTTACCATCGAGAGTATCATATCAATAATACAATAATGGATATCGAACAAAAGTACAATATAAAAATATCATATCACGATAAGCGTAAAATTGAACGAGCTTTTGCAGAGATAGGTAATATTATTGATCAAGTAAATGGTAATCGAAAGAGAATGATTAGTGTTAATTATATTATGAGAATGATATTCAAGATGATGGGAATACCTTACAAAAAAATTCCAATTAGTAAATCGAAAAAAACATTAGCTTTTTACAATAAATATTGGGCTAGTATTATGTCTCTTATTGGTGATAAAATAAGATCTATTCTTGGATGAATACCTTGTTGTATTTTTTTTCAAATTTGTCAGTTAATGGACACATATCAATGATTATATCATCAAGAAATTTGACATAATCAAGAAATTCTTTGTCATTATACTCCAGTCCTCTCATAAAGGACCGCAAATCAGTTAAAATCTTTTCATATGAGGTGTATGCGAATTTACACATCTCAATCTTCCCTTTTAGCCTCTGAATATGTTTTAAGCAAGAGCCCAGAACCAGATATTATTCCGAGAGGAATAGGGTTTAGTGTTACTACTGTTCCTGTTACTACCAATAAAGCAGATCCAATATTACATGTAAGTTCTGCTTTTTTGAAATATTTGAAAGTCATTTTGAAAAGCCAATATTTTTTATGATAGAATTTGTACAATGCTTTCAACTCAGATATTTGATCTTCCGTTAAATTTTCTGAAACATGGTTCCAATTGAATATGCTTCTACGTCTTTTAGTCATATATTATATGGTTACATTTTTCTTTTTGAATGACTCTTTAATATTGGAGTATAATGTTCTGATGTTTTTGATCAATCTTTCTATGCTTTCGAGAATTTCATTAATTAAAATAGCTGTTCTCATATATATAAATTAGATTATTCATCCTGGAAATGATGTTGAAACATCAGTCAGCTTTGAAGTGTTTGGTCGATATGTCCCACATTATATAATGAATGAAAAAATATCTATGGCACTCTATATTCAATCAATAGTAAGAGTTCTTCATTTTTTACAACTGACCCCAGTTCTACTGCCAAATGACCAAAAGCCAGTATTAAATTAATACTTATTGTCTGTGTTCGAGTTGCTTTGGTTGAAGTGTAAGTGATTGATTGAGTTAAATGGTCACTGTGTTTTACTTTTAAAGTAATAGGTGTATATTGACTTTTGACCTTAAAATAGAGCACAGTTATAGCTAATATGTGGCTATAATTTGGAATGATTATTTTGTCACACCCGTTTAATAAAAATGTGTTCCCATTTTTCGTATTTAAATACCCATTTATGTAATGAATGGAACCACTCAAACGATGTCCGTTTAAAGATAAATCTGTTTCCATCACCATTTTTCCATTCTCAATTACAAAAGCGGTGTCATAGACACTTGGGTCAACGTTTGAAATTGTTTCTTTTACACCATAAACAATAAGATGTCCAATTGTTAAAAGTGATGGAAAAGTAACTGTACCATGTAGATCGAGATAAATAAATTGTGGAGGTGAGCTACCCCATCGGTGAAAATTGATAACTGTTTTGGTGTACTTCTCGAATGTTTTTGTTGCATAATTAGAAATTGAAATCGTAGTGCCTTGCACTGCCACACTCAACTCACTCATTTCCGGCGGAAACCATTCAACAACCAAAGTATAGTAACCGACTGGAAGTTTAAATAGGTTAAAACCAAGGCGTGACTGGTACTGGTTGGGTGAGCTTTTTTCAAACAAGAGTTGGAGAGAGTAAGCTTTTTTATTAATTTGATGTGGAGAATTGGAAAAATCAACAATACCCAAAACCTTGATATTGTTTTCACTCGAAGATTCATCAGTGTCTTCCATCAAGTATCTGAAGGCGTCTCGTTTTTGCCCTGAATTAATGATCTGAGATTCATGAATTTTTTGAGTGACAAGATCTCTCATAGTTGTTATTTTATTTTCCATTAACTCAACATTAACTGCGGATTTCGAATTTTTTGAATCGGTTTGTAAGTTAACAATTTTATTCCCACCCATATCAAAATCATCAGTCATTGCTCTCGAACCGTCTATTTTCAAATATGTTGTTGTATCGATTTTTGCTATTTCACTGTCGACATAAAATCTATTAGCAGCGCTATCAGTAAATAGAGGTGACCCTAGGTTGTTAATTTGTCTTTGGTTGTTTGGTATTGAAGATAGGAATGCGATAGGATTTTCCAAAATACCCCCTTTCTTTTTATTCAGAAAGTCACCATTAATATAACGGAGGTTCACAATATCCGAGCCATTATGTGACCCTGAATTGAAATTAGGGACCTGTACTTTACCCTGAAATGTTTGTGTTGTTGTCTTTGAAAGGTCTGCTTTATTTTTTACTGAATTGTCAACATACTTTTTATTAACACAATGGTCTGAATTAACTGGATCTTTCACATTTGTGATGAAATTATTGTTCATGTTAAGAGTATTTTCCATTTGACCTCCTTCCTTCTTTGAAAGAAATATGTTTCTCATATCCTGATAGTTTATTACCTTTCTCAGATCACCACTGACAGGATAAGGGTTGCTTTTTAATCGCAAAATATCGTACTGATTTTGCATGTCAATATTAGCAGAACCGCTGGCACTACCCCGAGGTCCACGATCACCTTTGTCGCCTTTGTCGCCTTTATCGCCTTTAGGACCAGGTAACCCAGGCAACCCTCTTGGGCCTATCTGACCTTGTCCTTGAGAATCATCATGATTAATGTTAAACAATAAAAATACGAAATTTTTCAGAGTAACCTTCGCGTGATAAATTTTGAACATTCATATTTTATTCATCAGTTTTGACAATCCAAAGGTGTTACAACAACTGCAATTATCGTATCTATTGTAGTTTTTATCAATACTTATGTTGTGATATGCTTGATTCTTTAGAATAACGATTGTATAAGTTTTGAGTAAGATATTGTAGGTTTTTAGTGATCGCAACGTTTTCAACAGTTCGTTTTTGGTTGTGTTTTCGATATTTATTACTTGGTACGATTTTGGCGCGAAACAGATGTTTTCCAATGTTTATTTACACGTTGCTAGGAAATTAATCCTTATTTGATAAAATGTTCAATTGTTTTTGTATAGTACATCAATTTGCTTGTTTTGGTTTTGACCTTTAAGGTTAAACATTCGTGATTGTTTTCCTGGAAATGACTTTTCTATCTTACTTTTGGCATTTTAAGCGCAATCTCTTCGTGTTTCCTGCTGAATTCGTATCATTCAATATTCCGTGTCGTTACTGCTTTTTAGTCGGTTTGTTTTTAAAGGAAAACTTTAATTCACAAGTATTAAACAAGACAAATAGTCTATTGTTAGTGGTGTTATGTCAAATTCTGTTGTGCATGTTAATTTTACTCTCCAAGATAGCCGATCACGTACATTTTTAATTTATTGAAAAAGGCGGACCTTAAATCCGGAGAAGAAGCCTTTGTTCTAAAATTAGTTTACGTGTAGCTGACTGTTATGTAATAATATTCAACTTGCAATTTCACTTGTATTTAAGTAGAATGTGTTAAATTTAAATCGATAGAATTGTTCTTTGTAATTTTTATATTGCTCTTGTTACCTTATTTTGACCAGATACCTCGAGAACAATACCGAAAAGTTAGCTTAAAGTAGATTTTGTATCCACCTAGTTGCTCGAAGGTTTTTATGCTAATCATCTTCGTGCGCTTGCGTATTATCGTAATGGATCTTCTGCGCAGGTTATTGCGTCAGCTTTAATTTGCGTTTGAAGGGTAACTGACATGAAATTGACAGTTCTCACCTGGTCAAAATAAAAAGATGAGAGCGATAGTTTTTGTGTGATTCGAAGCTAGCTCTTGTACTGAAAAGTTCAGCAGTGTGCATTAAAAAAGAGAAAACTTGAGAGAAGAACATTAGTCTTCAGTTCTGTTATTGGTCTGTACGCTAATCCCCCTAAGCAGGCCAATTCAACATTAAGGATACCATTAGTATAACTCATATAATATTAGTTTATATTCTTTCATCAAAATTTTTGGTATTGAATTTTCTTATTTTATCAACATACAGAAAACTGAATGGGTCTTTAGTAGCCATTTGATAATCCTGTTTATTAACACCAAGATCTCGATAAATCATTGCCTGTTCATTTTTTGATGGGAAATTGAAAATACAATAATGTGTACTATTTAGTCTTATTGTTTTATCAGTCTCATAATAGCTTTGACTTAGATATATACAACAACAGTTTTTATTTCTGGAGTTGGTAAAATAGTCTCTTATCCTCTCGTCATTTTTTTTTCCAGTATTCAGATAGTCGTCAAATACAATCAGTTTTTGGTTTTCATCAGACAAATCTGTCAAAGGAATAATCTCATCGTTACTTGCTTCTATTACATCATAACCAGCCTCTTTTGATATTGGTTCGAGTGATTTCAACAGATGCTTATATTTGCTTTGTTGGAGATTGCGAGCGTAAAGATATATCTTATCAAAATAGAGAAGTCTATATATCATATCAAGCAAAAGGTTAGTCTTGCCACCACCAGAGGGAGCACAAATAAGCATCCTGAAACATCGGTTTGGCATGAAACTCTTTAATTGAACAAAATCGTTGTTTTCATCATCTTGAATGTCGTAATTTTGAATCTTCATATGATACTATGTTATATAATTTTATCGCATAGCGAGTTGCTATGCGACACGCTATGCGACACGCTATGCGAGCGTTTTTATATATGATAACCCTAATTTTTCCGAACAAAATACGAAATTTTATGTAAACAAATGATATAATGAGTTTACTCAAATGGAAAGAAATGGCAGAGAAACGATCATGAGCTGGGTGAAAAGATTAACACAGTAAGAGAGACAATAAAACAAAAAATGATATCTAATCAAATGGGTGAAGTTAAGGCAGAGAAACTTTTCAGGCCTATCACATCCGGATTAAAGGATCTCACATTACCTAAAATACCAATAAGAAGAAAACTAACAACTAAAAAAATGAAAGTTCCTGATTATGGAGTTCAAGCAGGTGATGATGAGGATGTCCCTGATTATGGATTGGAAGATCTATTTGGTGATCAAGTTCAACCAGGTGATGATGAAGAAGTACCTGATTATGGTCTTGAAGATCTATTCGGTGAACAAGTTCAACCACAAAACAACAAAAAGTTAGTTCCAAAGCCTCCAAGTTATGAAGATGTCCTTAAGGATTTAGCATCAGGTGAAAAACAAATATATATAGATCCAGAATATATGCCTCAACTTGAAGATCTTCCTCCAGAATACGAAGAAGAAGAAGTACCAGATTATAGTATTTTGGAAGAAGATAGAATAAATGAGGTTGTGGATAAAAGAGAACTTCCAAATTATGACGATCTAGAATTACAACTAAATCGAAAAGACATGACTAACAAATTGAGAAAACAATATCTTACCAGAACCCTTAAAAAGGCTAAAGAGAAACGGGACCAACTCCCAGGGCACTCAACTGCTATCACTAAAAAATTACAGAATGGTTCTTACACTAAAGCTGAGGCTCAATATCACAAAAAAAATATTCAGGATACGAGAAATGTTCTAATAGAATATATCAATTATATAGATCAAAAAATACAAGAGATCCCCCAAAAGAAACACCAACCTCAAGAAGAACTTGACTTACCAGTAGAGTATGTTCTTCAATCAAGGCTTGATAATGAAGTAATAGAAGAAGTTTTAGATACTTATAAACTTCCCCAATATAACTATTTAGAATTACAACTAAATACAATGGACACTAATACTAAGAAAAAAAAAGCAAAGTCCGAGATAATGCCATAACCCAAAAGAACACAATTCCAGATGACGTAACTATTATCACCAATAGATTACAGAATAATGAAATAAGCCAAGATACAGCTGAACTTCAACTTGATAAAACTAAAGATAAAGGTTTTATTTTAGACGACTACATCAAATATTTAAACGAAAAATTAGGTGATTTTACAGGATCTGGTTTGAGGAGGAGGGTAAAAAAAACAAAAAAAGGCGGACAAATTCAGTTTTTCAACAATCCAACAGAGATGATAAAAAAACTTGAATTAATAATTGGATCAATGGTTGCAGGTAATAATAGTATTGATCTTAGGAACACAGGTGTTGCAATACTCGATATTCTATTGAAAAACTCGAATTTAAACAGGCCACAATATAACAAAATATACAAAAAATATTTTATATAAACTAATCATATAATGGATAGACAACTTATCTTATCATCCCATACAGTAAAAAACCAAAATGGTAATAAGCCAGGTGATTTTACAATCAAATACAACAACCCGATAATACTCAATCCGAACAGACAATATGAAGTCGGACTAGACCGAATTATTTCAATGTCTTTCACTTGGTTTAATGTGACAAAGGAACTCAATAATCAGAAAATAAGATATTCATCTGATAGTGGTGCTAATTGGACAGAGTTGATATTAAGTCCTGGTGTATGGAACTATGTCGATTTCAATAATTTTTTAAAGGATAAAACTAAAACAGGAACAGCTAACAATCCATCATATCCGATCAGTCTCGAATTCGACGATACAATATTTCGAACAATAATCACATTAGCCACAAATTATAGATTAGATCTAACTGTATCTGATTTCAATGATTTAATTGGCTTCAATAAAAAGGTTTTAACTAATTCTCAAAATGTTGGTGATTACACCCCCAATTTATCACAAGATCGTGAAATCTTAAATATTCATAGTGACCTCATATCCGAAAGTCTAGTTGATGGTGATCAAACGGATATTATATATAGTTTCAGTACCTCAACTCTTACCCCAAGTTATAGTTTCACACAAGAGCCAAGACGAGTACAGTTCAATCCTGTCAATAAAAATACAATTAATGAAATTCGGATTTATATCACCGACGGTAAACGAAGAATCATAGATCTTAATCATAGTGACACTTCATTCAGTTTGATTTTAAGAGAGAAGAGAGATTAATCTAACTAATAGTTATTTATGTCGTCGTATGAATACAAGCATATTTATCATCCGAAACTTGGACGATTTGTTTATAAACATAAAGGGTCTGGGATCATTGTTGATAACATTTTCAAACCAGTTAGAAGGGTGTTAAGTAAAGTTCCAGAAAAGGTTTTAAAACCTTTTGCCAAAAAAGCGCTTGAATCGGGTATTTCACATGCTGGAGACAAACTTGGAAAAAAAGCAGCTGAAAAAAGCGGAGAGCTTATTATGAGAAAATTACACGGTTCAACTAAACAATCAATGAATAAAACCATGAAACCAAAACAAGAAGATTACAACACAATTTTGAATAGACTTATATCTGGTACTGGATTAAGGCGATAAAATGTTATTAAAAAGTGAATTTTATCTAAACTATTCATATAAATGAGTTTCAGAACAAATGCAAATCTGCAACGATATGAATATGTCAGATTTCATCTAGACAATGTCATTGAGCAACCTGCTAACAATCAAAGCCAGAAAAAGACAGGTTACAGATTCACAATCAACGATAGGTCGACTATGTTTGATTATTTTAATGGGTATTTTGAAGTAACTAAAGAGCTTCAAAAAGTGGCAGATGGTACTGGATATGCTCAAGCGGATCGCATCACTATGATAAACGGATCTCACAGTCTAATCAAAAATATGGTTATTAAATCGTCTGGTAAAATAGTATACGAGAGTGATAATTTGCATCGAATAACAAATGTAAAAAATCTTCTTGAATACAGCGATGACTTCAGTCGATCCGTTGGAAAGAATTCGTTCTGGTATCTTGATACTGATGATACAACAGCAAATACAAATACAGGTTTCGAGGCCCGTCGTATTTTAACCCAAGCAGCAGCAAACGACGGTAGTGGGGTAGCTAAGAGTATTAACGAGATAATTCCATTGAACAGATACAGTTTTTTCGAAACATTAGAAGAAAGAATGCTGCCCCCAATGCAGCTCTCATTTGAAATTACACTTAACCATGACAGTGAATTGATTCACATGGCAAATGGCACAGACGCTGGTCGTGTTGTAGTAAAGAGATTTTATCTTTGGCTCCCTAGATTAATCCCAAAAGACAGCATGTATAGTAATTTCGTTTCAGAGTTTCTTAAGCCGAAAGCCTGGACATATATGCGAGATCTCTACAATCAGTCATCAAATACAGCAGCTATTCAGAATATGTTTCAAATCAATCCAGCTATCGACAACGTTAAACACGTTTTTATATATCTCCAGAGGACAAACGGACCAAATAATACTGAAACCGAGAGAAGTCCGTATTTGTTTGACACTTTCAAGTTGAATGCTGCTAACGCTAATAGCTCTCTATCAAGCTGTAGGCTTGAATACGGGAATAACGTTTTTTACCCAGAGTTGGAATATGATACAGATTCTAAAATCAGAATATTCAATGATCTCATGAGTTATGCATTTCGTAAAAACGATTATAACACTGGGACGCAACTTAATGTCTCCAATTTCACTAGTTTGTATGGACTAATATATTTCGATTTGACATATCAAAAAGAGGTAGTGACGAGAGATCCTAAACAGTTGATTCTCCATTATCGTCTCAATTTAGCCCCGGCAGCAGACGTCCGAGCTCATAGCATCATATTTTACGAGAGTGAGGTTGTTGTTAAGACAGTTGGAAACGAATTGATGATAGTTTAAATGAATAAGTTTTTTAACATCGATGAAAATTTAAATGATGTGTTTTTTAAAAGAGAATTTATCTAACATATATAATATATGACGCAACTATACGAAATCAAAGTTAGTTTATCACCAAACCAGAAAAAGAATCTTAGTAACGCGTATCATAAAAGAGAAACAATAGTTCTAAGGCTTACAAAGGACTCTCTATCTGGTAATGATACTCTTTATGTTCCATCAAATATTGTAAAAAGATTGGATAAAAATAGAAAATTAAAAAAGGGAATGGACATTAAACTTTCTAAAACAAACATTCGAAAGCAAGTGGGTGGATCTCTTCTGTCTACAGTTCTAACACTTGGAAGAACTTTTGGTCCAACTATTGCTAAGACCCTTGGTTTGTCAGCTTTAGCTGGAGCAGCTAGTGAAGGAGCCTCTCAGATTGTTAAGAAGATATCCGGAAAAGGTGTTCAAACCGGTGGGTTTCTCATACCACAAAATAAAATCGATCAGTTGATAACATATAAACATCTTTTGACAACCAAACAAAAGAAGGATATATTAAATGCTCTACAAACAGGTTCTGGTGTTCATATAAAACCAACAAAAGTACAAACAGGTGGGTTCTTAGGTACTCTTCTTGCATCAATTGGAGTCCCTTTAGCTATTGAGGCAATAAAGAAGATGAGTGGTAAAGGGGCTCCTCAAATGGGACAGCCTAAACAAAGACCAACTACTGTTAACAATCAAGATGGTGGTTTGATAGTCCCAATGTATAGAACTCCACCTTTTTATGGGAATTGGCCTAATCAAACATTAGGTATGGGAATTTAAAAAAAAAGAAAAGCTCAGAAAAAGGGCAACGGTCTTCTACTAGGGAAAAATTCCCCCTTCAAAAACGTCCCACTGTTAAACATTCTGCTGTAAAACCAAAATTCCATAAGAATGTCCCATTAAGCAATTATGATTTAATAAAATGGTGCAAATACTTGAATCTACCAATTAATGATGTTTTATCGAGAGATGAAAATGTTCCTCACAATCATAGACAGGCTCTATTCATTTACAATCTTGAACCATCATATATGGGTGGGAGCCATTGGGTTGCTACATATGTAAAGGACAAAGTGATTAATTACTTTGATTCGTTCGGGTTGCCTCCCTTCCAAGAAATGGTTAATCATGCTAAAAAGAAGAACTTAACATTGCTTCACCAAAATAATCAGATCCGGAATATAAAGACTACAACATGTGGTTACTTCTGTTTATACTTTTTGAATGAGATGAATAAGGGCAAATCATATTTTGATCTGCTTCAGGTATTTGATATATATGATACAATGAAGAATGAGAGGTTTCTAGAACGGTATTTCAAAAATATCTAACTCATACATATATGAGATCGTATTGTGTGAAACAAAAAAAGGTCACAGAATGTGTACCCAGGAGTGAACGATATGAAAAGGCTAAAAATGGGAGGCTTATGCTTAAATGCAAATGCCCTTAATGTGGAATCACTAAGACAAAATTCGTTAAAAGCCGAAAGGGAGGTGACAATCCATTAGGTAAAGCTTTTGAGGCAGCCAAAATAGCCGAACAAATAACTCGCAAAGTAATTCCATAAACCAACCATGTATTTGACCGATATTGGTCTGGTGATATCTTGAAAGGTGCTTTCACAGGACCAACAGGTATAACCAGTAAGAAGTTTTGGACTCATCCTAAAAAAGGTACTGTCATGCGTTTGGTGAAAAATCCCAAAACTGGTAAATATGAAAACGTATACATCGAACCTTAATAAAATACATAAATAACTTAATCTAATCTAACTCATATATATAATGGTAAAAAGTTATTGTGTCAAACAGAAAAAGGTCACAGAATGTGTGCCAGGAAGTGAACGACATGCTAAAAATGGAAGGCTTATGTTTAAATGCACTTGTGCAGAATGTGGAATCACTAAGACGAAATTCGTTAAACAAGCGGGAAACGGGTTGGCCCGTCGAAAGGGGCGGGCGTACTAGATACAGTAACATCGACTGGTGCTGATTTATTGATTCACCATGGTATTCCTTGGCTTGGCAAAAAGGCAGTTGAAATGGGAAGATATTATGGATCAGAAGCCTTGAGAAACCCAAAACTGCAGAAAAAGGCTATCGATTATGCTCTGGATAAGTTGAATCCGATGATTCAAAATGTTGGAAGTCAAGCTCTTGATCAATTGTCTACTAAAATCAGGCCAAAGAAAAAGTATAAAACCAATAGAAAGGATTTGGATGGTGGGGCTTTGGATATACATAAAGCTATTGGGATGCTACCTAAACCAAAATCAGGCTGGACTTTGCCTGGGCATTGATATACAGGACCACACAACCCTCTCGATAAGCAGTTAGAGTACGATCCAGTGACAGGTGAAATATTAAAAATATATGATAAACCGACTGGTAAAACGGATGCAATAGCAATGCAACACGACGTCGATTATTCAGTTTGTAAAGATGACAAAAAATTCAAGAATAAAGCTGATAGAAAAATGGTTCAGGCTCTAGACAGTGTGCCTTACAATGAAAGACAATGGGGACATTGGCTGGCTAGAAATATGATTAACACAAAACAAAAACTAGGTCTTGGTGTAAAACAAAGGAAGACAAAAAACGGGAAAGGCCGTCGAGTGAAGAAAACTGGCAAAAAGAATTAGCTGATGAATTACACAAACCCATAAAACGAAATTTTACTCGACGGCGTTGTAAAGTTCTTTCTGATTATTGACTCAAGATGCATAGGATAAACACTGATTTAATGCAGACTCAGTCACATGGACGCCATGTTGGTGGGAGAGAGAGAAGAACACTTCCCATAATTCCTAGCGATACATAAATTCTGGATATCCGGTTGTTATACTTCCGGTAGCTAACATGAACATTACATCTCCTTCCTTCTAGTTGGAAACTCTCTATAGAATAAATAAAGCAACGATTAAAGTATACAGCCATAAGACAAAACGAATTAACTAGGTGACTGTTCACAGGTCTTAACTTCTCGTCATTAATCAAAGTTAAACGGAAACAAATGTTAAGTCCAAAAGCAAAGGCTTTCAGTTCAACAGTTACACCGTTGTGGTGTACAGTTCTAACTTAAACTCAAACTATAAGTCTAGAATCTTCCGGGGGGTTCGCTTCCTGGTAGATCTGCGCAATGGTAGCTGATTCTCGAGATGAGAGGCATGAGTCTGACTCTCTAGAACAGGAGCAGAATTACTTGAGCTCGGCAGACCAGTTTGGTCATGAGGAATTGTCACAACCTTCTGCCGCACAGGTTCCGGAGCATTCACAGTTGGGGCCACGGGCGGCGGCTCTTGTATGCACCCTTTGTCAATAGGAGAGCTGGAACCACTGCCCTGAGACTCGGCATTGTCATAGTTGGTGGCTGGTTGCTTCAGACTCTTAAAGAATGAAGAATTCCTTGTAACTGTGTGGTTTTCACTTTCAGCTGTAATCATACTGCCCTTCTTGCTCACAACAGTCATGGGGGTAGGATCATAAACGGATCTGCCCTTTGATACGGAAAATGGTCTCTTAACTAGCACAGTTTCACCAGGAGAGATAGTACAGGGTTTCACATAGGCTTTGCTGTCAGCATGAGCTTTGATCTTGGACTTCTGTGAGGAGTCACGTTTGCGGACGATCTCAGCTACAGGGTCTGCGTGGTTTGCTTGGAGTAGCTTGTTACGAACAGGACGCTTGAACAGCAGTACAGCAGGAGCAACGCCAGTCGTTGCATGGGGCGTTGTGCGGTAATTGCGCAAAATTACTTGCAACTTCTTCCTCCAATTTCTCCCTTCTGCTTTGGCAGCCTTGATGCATTTCTTTAGGGTTTTCACGAACCTCTCAACTTCTCCGTTAGCTCTCGGCCAAATTGGGGTGACCTTGCGATGTCTAAAACCAAGAACATGAGCAAACTTGGCAAATTCTTCTCCATTGAAGGGTGGACCATTATCTGACTTGACTACACTGGGAGTTCCAAATGTAGCAAACAACTGATCCAGCTTGGGTATAACGGCACTGGCAGACGTAGATGACACTGGTTCTGCAAACGGAAATCTTGAATAGTCATCAATCAACAGGAGCAGGGTCTCACCATCCTCATGCGCAAAGTCAATGCTCACTTCATCAAACGGGTTGTCAGGTAGTACAGACATTTGAAGCGGTTCCCTAGTGTAAATCGGGGTGACAACTTGACACGGTAAACAAGCCTTAACCTTCGTTTCCACCATCTTATCCATGCAAGGAAACCACACCTTCTCTCGCAGGAGGGCTTTCGTCTTAACTATGCCCAAATGGCTTTCATGAGCAATGTCAATGATTCGTTCTTGCAATGCAGCGGGTACTACAAGGCGATCAGATTTCAGCAAGACAGTGTCTGTGCAAGTTAACTGCTCCATCACTTGTTCGTAGCGTGACAGTTCAGATAGTGATACACCAGGTGGAGCTTTGTGCCAGCAGCCAGATTTGACGGCGGACATGACAGCTTGAAGTGCTGGATCCTTTGCAGTAGCAGATTCTATCTCAGACAGTGTGACTGCTTTTGGTACAGCATTCCTTGTGACAAAAGAAATGTGTTCCTCAGACTCTACTTCATAGTTGTGAGACTCTGGGTCTCCAACTGGGTGTCTCGAAGCATAGTCGGCTGGGTTTGAAGCACCAGGGCAGTACTCCACAGTGAAGCGGTATTGTTGTAGCTCCATAAGCCAGCGTTCAATCCTGGCTGACGGTTTGGAAGACGGGTTGTTGAACAGAGCCACGAGGGGCTTGTGGTCGGTGATGACCTTGAACTCCTTACCATAAACGAACAGGTGGAAGCGTTTTATGGCCCAGTAGATCGATAGGGCTTCCCGGTCGATTTGCGGATACCTCGCTTGAGTGGGAGTTAGCGGGCAACTGGCGTAGTGCAGTGGTGTCACTTCTTTGGTCGACTCATCATTTTGGGTCAAAACCGCACCTAGACCAACAGGACTACCATCAACAAAGATGGAAGTTGGTTTCTTGGGGTTGAAGTATCCCAGTGTCGTCTTGGTAGATAATGCTGCTTGGAGACTTTCAAAGGAAGACTGTTCCTCTTGTGTCCACTGCCACTTGATGCCGTCACATGTCAGCTGCCTGAGAGGCCTGGTTATCAGAGCAAAGTCCTTAATGAACCTTGAGCAGAACGCGGCAGAGCTGAGGAGGCTTCGCACTTCTGACACATTAGTTGGTGGGGCGACGCTTTGAAGTGCTTCGACTTTTCTTGGGTCAGGTGACATGCCCTTTTCAGAGAATACATGGCCGAAAAAGAGCATGGTTGGAACACGGAACTGACACTTAGGTAAATTGATGGTTAGTCCATTCTCATGGAGTTGGTGGAATACTTGCCGTAGATGCTGGTCATGAGTGTCCTTGTCAATACCGCCAACATAGATGTCATCGCTGATATTCTTTACACAGGGTATGCCTTGGATTGCATCACTCACTTTCTTCTGGAATATTTCTGCTGCGCAAGAGATACCGAAGTTGAGGCGCCTGTAGCGAAACAGTCCGACGTGGGTGGAGAAGGTAGTTAGCGGCCTGGAGTCAGGGTGGAGTGGGATCTGGTGATATCCTTGGTTAAGATCAATTTTGCTGAATACTTTGCACCCATTAAGGTCAGCCACTACATCATCGATGGTGGGAATGATGTGCCGCTCCCTGATAATGGCTTTGTTGAGCGAGCGCATGTCAACACAGATTCTAATTTCATTGGGCTTTAGTGGCTTTGGTACAACCACAATCGGTGACACCCAAGGTGTTGGGCCTTCGGCACGCTCAATGATACCATCCTTCTCAAGGTTTCTCAGCTTTTCTTCTACTTGCTTTCTGACGTGGAACGGAATGCGACGATGCGGCTGCGCGACTGGTCTGACAGATTCATCTACGTGAATGTGTACTGGTTCACCTTTGTATTCACCCATTCCATTCATTAGACTAGGGAAGTCCTTGAGGAAGTCTGGGACACCGGAAGGTAAATCTTTAGGGGGGTGCTCAACCGTGCTTACAGCTTTGATTAGGTTTAACTTCTGTGATGTCATCCAGCTGAGTATGGAGCCCGATGAGCCTTCTGCAACATAGAATGTTTCTTCCGATGAGCAGTGATCACTGACAACGTTGGCCTTGAGCTTACCACAGAGGTCTAGAGGTTTGGTAGACATGTATGGATACACCTTGACATTGGTATTAGTCAGCTGTGGTTTTGGTTTCAGAGTGTCAAAGTCCCTTTTGCTTAAGATGTTTACTGTTGCCCCAGAATCGGCCATTATACGGATGGGTGTGTCCATAATCCTGACTTGAAAGATAGGTTTGGCGGTTTGGGGTTCCTGTGTGCCAATTTCAAAGGTATATTCTTCACTGTTGACACTCTCAGCACCTGCTGGGGTTGAGATTTCACCACCAGAGGGGTCTTCTATATCCACAAACCTTGCGCGATGCCTTTGTTGTCTGCCCCCGGAGGGTTTTCTCGGTCGGGTAGGTTTAGAGCGAATAGGTTTACTTCGGCAAACCTTAGCAAAATGATTAAGTTTTTCGCAGTTCAGGCATCGTTTTCCTTGAGCCGGGCAGTTTCCTTGATGTGGATAATTTCCACCGCATAAACCGCACTTAGTATTGCGAGAACCAGATCTTGGTGGGCGGTCAGAGCTCTCTTTATTCAGACCATCGGTTGTTTTGCTACGGCTATTGCCAACCCAATGCGATTCCTGTCTTTGCATTTCACTGGTTTGTCCGTCCGCGGTTTCCATTGCCCGAGCAGACTTGAGCAGGTTTTCTAAGTCGAGGTTTTGCTCGATCGCTTTGCGCCTAAGACGAATTGATGAGGTACCTTGGATTATTTGCCGCTTTACTTCTAAGTTAGTATCGGCGAACTCACATTTTCGTGCCAGTAGTTGAAGACGGGTGTAAAACTCGGTGATATTTTCTCCGGACTTCTGCGTTTCCTGACGAAAGACGTAAACATGGTGATCAACACACTTCTGAGGTTCGAAATAGTCGGTGAGCGCTTTGACGGCGATTTTGTATTCGTCATTTCCTTCGGTTGGATCTGGTACGGTAAGAGTTTCGAAAACATCGCAAGTTTCCTCTCCAACATAATGCAGTAGCATTGCTTTCTGTTGGGACGCCTTGGTAATGTTCATCGCTTTGAACATGTTATTCAAACGCTTGACGTACTTCTCAAAACGGGTAGGTACTGTGTCCTCGGTTGAAGCTCAAATTCAGGAAAGGTCGGTAGGTTGATCACTGCGGCCATGGTAGAAGAAGATGTCGCAGAGGACGGTGATGTTGCGGAAGACGGTGGAACTGATTCGGTAGATGAAGAACTAGCAGACATAAAACCCAGTCGATCGGTAGGTTTTCCTTGTCAATTCGGTGCTTCAAAACGAAGATTTTCCTCTCCGATTAGAGCGATCCCATGCTCGTCGCCATTTGTAAAGTTCTTTCCGATTATTGACTCAAGATGCATAGGATAAACACTGATTTAATGCAGACTCAGTCACATGGACGCCATGTTGGTGGGAGAGAGAGAACACTTCCCATAATTCCTAGCGATACATAAATTCTGGATATCCGGTTGTTATACTTCCGGTAGCTAACATGAACATTACAGGCGTGTTATTGTAAATCATATTGACGAGATATGGCGCTCTGATCTTGTTGAGATGCAACAGTTTAGTCGATGGAACGATGGCTACAGATACCTTCTCATGGTTTTAGACGTGTTTAGTAAATATGGTTGGATTGTCCCTTTAAAGGACAAAAAAGGAGAAACCGTTATGAATGCTTTTAAAACAATCCTTAAAGAAGGTAGAAAACCGGAATATTTATGGACAGACAAAGGCAAAGAGTATTACAACAAACATGTTAAGGAACTACTTGATAAGAATAAAATAACCTTGTACTCAACTGAGAATGAGGAAAAGTCTTTAGTTTGTGAAAGATGGAACAGAGCAATTAAAACCAAGATGTGGAAACAGTTCACTGTTCAAGGTAATACACAGTATTTAGACATGCTACCTAAATTAGTAAAACAGTATAACAACACTAAACATAGCTCTATCAAAATGACACCCATAGAAGCCAGTAAAAAGAAAAATGAAGGGACTGTTTACTTTAACCTATATGGTAATTTGGAGCAAGTATCATCTAAACCGAAATTCAAAATAGGTGATAAGGTTAGAATAAGTAAGTATAAACGGAATGTGTTTGATAAGGGCTATACACCAAATTGGTCTGAGGAAGTTTTTACAGTTGATGAAATACAACATACGAATCCAATAACTTACAAACTAAAGGATCTCAGAGGTGAAGACATTCAAGATAGTTTTTATGAACCCGAATTATTAAAAGCAAAACAAGAGGTATTCAGAATTGATAAAGTCATTCGGAGGGATTATAAGAAGAAACAAGCTTTAGTTAAGTGGAAGGGATATAGTAATGACTTTAATAGTTGGATTCCGTTAAAGGACTTGAAGGATATATAAAAGCGGTTTAAAGAGAATTATCTAACATATATTATATCAATCGATACAGTATATGCTGTTATTGCTGCTAATGGTAGCCAAAAATATAATTGTTTCTGGCTATCTTATTTAAACAGAAAATAATATATAGCATTAATACATACATATGGAAATTTTCACTTATGAAGGAAAAAAACTGAATATTATCAAAAAGGATGATGATATTTGGTTTCGTGGTAAAACAGTTGCTAGCATTTTGGGATATGAAGATACCAAGAAAGCGATTTTCAAACATGTTGATGAAGAAGATAAATGTTCACTTAAGAGGCTCAAATCCAAGGGGGACGATTCGTCCCCTTTAACACGGAACACCGGAAACACGATTTATATAAATGAATCTGGATTGTACAGCCTAATATTGAGATCAAAAATGGATAAAGCTAAAGATTTCCAACGAAGGGTTACTAAGGAAGTTTTACCATCAATCAGAAAAACCGGTAAGTATGAATTCAACAACAGGCCATACAAAATGCTGACATTCAATATCAACACAGAATATGATTTACATAAAAAGGTAGTCAACTTTATTAGAAACAATTATCCTAAAGCAATCCTAATCCCAACATTAGGTGAAAACCAAATTAATGGTAACATGAGAATAAAATCATACAACATGGGTTATCAGAAGGGAGCTTGTGATCTATTCATTGGAAATATGCATTTGAAGTACTCAGGTTTTGCAATCGAATTTAAAACACCAACTGGTTATGGAAAGCTTTCAGAAGAACAGGAGATGATGCTACAAGAGTACGAAAACAACATTTACAAAATATTAGTCAGCAACGATTATGATGAAATCATTAAAGAAATCATACTTTATTTCCAGGGTGTAAGAATCAAATGCAAACATTGTTCCAGAAAATTCAAGTCAACAGAAACATTAAGCAATCATTTGAAATTCATACACAAACACTTATAAAGAGAAAAATAATATATAGATTATATATATGGAAAATCAAAATGTAAAGAGAGGTCGAGGTAGACCAAAAAAGTATTCAACTGAAGAGGAGAAGAAGGAGGCTATAAAACAACAAAAATCGAAGTACATGCTAAATAAGGAATGGTATTGTGATATATGCAATACTGGTCGTAATTATACTCTAGCTGGTAAATGGTGTCATTTGAACACAAAAAAGCATATTAATAATAGCAGATAAAATTAAATTATTTCACAGTTTGAAGGATCTAATAAATCCTTTAAACTCTTACTTATATTTAAACGCACCATTGAAAAGGCTTAAAAGAATATCAATACTATAGTATATATATATGGAAATAAAAGAATATAATTATATAGAAATGAACAAAGCTAGTTTGAAGAAACTTAGCAAATCAAAACTTATCAAATTGCTATTAAAGCAAGAGAAGAAGCTTGAAAATATGGTGGCAAATATGAAGCCAGTGCCTACACCTATAAGTGTTAAGCAAATGGTTCAAGATTATGAAGACAATATACCAAAACCACCAGTTCCAGCACCTAGAACTAAGAAACTATTAGATAAACCAGTTCCAACACCTAGAACCAAAATAGAACAAACAAACAAAGCCTTGAAGGGTTATACTAAGTCATACGAAATAGGTATTAAACACAACATAGACCCTTTAATTCAAATGCAAAACACTAGAAAGGCTATAGAATATCATATTAACACACTATTGAATGAAATGAAAGGTTTCAAATTCGTAGAAACACTGAAAGTAACATTCAAAAAACTCACAGATGGTGAAACAGTATATAGGTCAGCATATTTTAACAGTTCAGCTCAAACAATAATAAACCAAACAGAAATCAATAACTCATTACAAATGTCTAAACAGCAGATACTAAATAAGATAGCTGAATGGATTTCTCAAGGATCCGGTTGGACAATTAAATCAGTTGATAGTCATTATCTTAATATTGTAAAATACAAGCCTATGAGTGGATCATCCTATATCCAACTACCTTCTGAATTAGGAAATGGTAAAAAAGGCTTGATTAATTTAAAAAACATGGATAATGAATGCTTCAGATGGTGTCACATCAGACATTTAAGCCCACAAGACAAGGACCCTCAACGTATAAAAAAGACTGACAAGCAATACATTGAAAAGTTAGATTATTCTGGTATTGAATTTCCGGTTAATGTCAAACAGTTCAACAAAATTGAGAAGCAAAATAAAATTAACATCAGTGTATTTGGATATGAAGAAAAGCAACCATTTTCCATTTATGTTTCCAAAGAAAAGTTTGAAGATCATATGGAACTACTATTAATAACAAAAAGACGAAAACAAGCATTATATCCTCATAAAAGATTTCAACACATTCATGTTCAATCAAACAAAACACGAACATAGGAAACACTTTTGTATGTATTGTCTACAATGTTTTAGCTCTGAAAGGGTATTAAATAATCATAAAGACAATTGCATTCAAGTGAACGGTACTCAAGCAATTAAAATGCCAACTAAAGATAACAACATACTGAAATTCAATAATTTTCATAAACAGCAACAAGTTCCATTTGTTGTATATGCTGATTTCGAAGCTATAACAGAGAAAGTGTATGGATGTATACGTATGCCTAGTGATGATAAATCATATACTGAAACATACCAAAAACATACAGACTGTGGATATGGATATAAGGTTGTGTGCTGTTATGACAACAAATATACTAAACCAGAGCAGATATATAGAGGTGAAAATGCTGTTTATCAGTTCATGGAAAATATGTTAGAAGAAGTTAAATATTGCAAAAATATTATGAAGAAACGTTTCAACAAACCATTGAGAATGACTGAAAATGATGAAGAGAAATTTCAAAAAGCGGAAGAATGTCACATCTGTGATAAAAGATATACTGAAAAAGATATTCGAGTTAGAGATCATTGTCATATTACTGGTGAATACAGAGGTTCAGCACATCAAGACTGTAATCTGAAACTTAGAATAAATCCTGAAGAAATAAAAATTCCTGTTATATTCCATAATCTAAGAGGTTATGACAGCCATTTCATTATGCAGCAGATTGGTGAAATAGTCAAAAAGCATACATACAAAAACAAACAAATGAATATCAATGCTATTCCCAACAACATGGAAAAATACATGGCATTCATGCTTGGTAATCATCTGACATTCATTGATAGTTTCCAATTCATGAGCTCAAGTTTGGATAAATTAGTCAGCAACTTACCTAGTGAAGCTTTAAAATATACAAACAAACAATTCAAAGGTGGAAAATTCGAATTGATGACGCGTAAGGGAGTTTATCCTTACGATTACATGGATAGTTTCGAAAAATTCAATAAAACAGAATTACCAACAAAAGAAGAATTTTACAGCATATTGAGTGATGAACACATAACAGATGAAGATTATCAACATGCTAAACATGTTTGGAACACTTTCAAATTACAATCAATGGGTGAATACCATAATCTATATCTTAAGTCTGATATCCTTTTATTAGCTGATGTATTCGAAAACTTCCGTGAGACCTGTCTTCAGTATTACAAACTTGATCCATGTCACTATTTCACATCTCCTGGTTTGTCATGGGATGCTATGTTGAAGATGACTAATATTAAACTTGAACTAATGACAGACATAGACATGTTTCAATTCATAAAGAAAGGAATGAGAGGAGGTATTAGTTATATAACCAATCGATATGGTAGAGCAAACAACAAGTACATGAAAGAATATGATGAGAAGGTGCCGTCAAAGTATATCATGTATCTTGATGCTAACAACCTTTACGGTTGGGCTATGTCACAGTATCTACCAACTGGCGGTTTCAAATGGTTGACGGAAAAACAAATCAATAAATTAAACTTAGCTGAGTATGAAGATGATAGTAAGAAAGGGTTGATACTAAAAGTTGATCTAGAATATCCTAAAGAACTACATAACCTGCATAATGACTACCCATTAGGACCTGAAAAGGTTAAAGTAACTGAAAGCATGTTATCCGATTATTGCAAAAAGATACAAAACAAATTTAATATTTCCACAGGACTAGTACACAAACTTATCCCTACATTATGTAACAAAGAAAAATACGTCCTACACTATAGAAACCTTCAACTATACCTCGATCTCGGTTTGAAAATAAAGAAAGTGCATAGAGTATTGAAATTCAATCAATCACCATGGCTCAAACAATATATCGACTTCAACACCCAAAAGAGAACTGTAGCAAAAAAGTCATTCGAAAAAGATTTCTTCAAACTAATGAATAACTCAGTGTTTGGAAAGACAATGGAGAACATAAGAAAGCGTGTCGATGTCAGACTTATCACAGATGAAAAGAAATTATTGAAAATGGCTTCCAAACCGACTTATGTGAGTAGTAAAATCTTCAATGAAAATCTGGTAGCAGTGCCTAAGATCAAAGAAACGCTAACTCTAAACAGGCCGGGATATGTGGGTATGTGTATTCTTGATCTAAGTAAGACATTAATGTATGATTTTCATTATAACTATATCAAAGAAAAGTATGGTAATAAGGCTAAACTACTATTCACTGACACAGACAGTCTAACATATGAGATTGAAGCTGAAGATGTGTATCAAGACTTTTGGAATGACAAAGATCGATTTGACAACAGTGACTATCCAGAATATTCACAGTATTTCGATAAGACAAATAAGAAGGTAATTGGGAAATTCAAGGATGAAGCAGCTGGAATACCAATCACAGAATTCGTTGGTTTGCGATCAAAAATGTATTCATATATTAAAGACAATGATGAAGGTGGAAAAACCGCTAAAGGCATCAAAAAGAATATCATAAAGAACCACATCAAACATGAAGATTATAAAAATGTATTAATTAATAACAAACAAATACATCATACCATGAAAACAATCAGAAGTATGAATCATCAACTAGGTAGTTACGAGCTCAATAAAGTGTCACTCAGCTGTTTCGACGATAAACGATATATAGCAAACGATGGAATCAATAGTTTCGCTTACGGACATTATGCAATTCAAAACTAAAATGCAGAAACTTCCGATAAATTTATTTGAAAAAATAATATCTGGGTACGTTTTTGATTGGGAGAGAGAGATCGTACGATCGTCTCATGACATTGACACAATAGCTATTAGTGATGACGTCACGCCACAGCTGTGGCGTTTTGTGGCTTAATATTATTTAAACCCATTGAATTGCTTCTTCTTCATTGTCCTTAAGAACAATAGCAATCTGATGACTCATTTCCTGTTTTTCTGAGAATGTTAAGACTCCCTGTATTATGTCACGCAATGGAAAATGCGTTCGTTTCCACATGAAATAAAAACATATAGATTTCCATATTATTTTACAATATATATATCTCCATATTATTGTTCTTATATGTATATCTCCATATTATTGTTATTATATGTATGTCTCCATAAAAATGATTACCATCCGATGGAAAGTAGTTAGAGTTGGTTCGGTTTTAGCGAAGTTTTTATAAAACTGCGCCAGAACCGCCAACTCTATAACTACTGACAGGCACGATTACTGGGTGCTCTTAGAAGTAGAGAACTAAATATTCAACGTTGACGGGTAAGGAATTGTCTTCGCACCCTTGATCCTATTGGTACAGCATTGCGGTGGCGTTCAGCGATTTACAGGAGAAAATACAGTGTTCCAACTCCAAACGCTTTGTGGCATATTGACAGTAATCACAAACTTATCAGGTGGAGGCTGATAACTCATGTATGTGTTGATGGATATTCCCACCTTAATAATTTATGCACACTGCTGTAGCAACAACAAAGCAGACACGGTATTTAATCAATTTGTTAGGGGTGTCAACGACTATGGACTGCCATCTAGGGTGAGAAGTGACTATGGTATGGAAAACTTCAAAGTGGCACAGTTTATGTTGGAGCAGAGAGGTGTAGGCAGAGGTAGCATCATTACTGGTAGTTCTGCACACAATTGTCGCGTGGAGAGAACGCACAGAGATATCTACTCTGGAATACTTTGTTTTTTCGCAAGAACATTTGCCCACTTGGAGGATAATGGGCTCCTTGATCCTCTCAATGAGTTGCACTTATTTGCGTTACATCGTACATACATCCCAAGAATTAACGGGTGTTTACAGGAATTTAAAGGCCAGTGGGAAAACCACCCCCTTTCTTCAGAAGGAAATCGTTCTCCTCTTCAGTTATATACATCTGGCATGCTTGAAAATGAGCTAACTGGTTACGCAGGAGTTGAGAGTGTCCTTGATTTTGAGAATGCACATGACTACGGATTTGATCCCTCAGGACCGTTCCCCGTAGAGGATGAAGACTATCAGGTGGTAGTTCCAGAGACTTTCTCATGAACAGATGGCAGACTTGGAAAATCGCTGCAATCCATTACAAGAAGATGATCGAAATGGTGAAAACACCTACTTGCATTGTCTGAGCATTATTTCCTCCATGATTGTTAAAAGCACCAGCACCTGTCTTGATAAACAGTTGCAGGGGGATAAAAGTGCAAACTGGTCAGAGAAATTCTCTGTTACGTTTAAGTCCCTGTAGGAACCAAAAGAGAACTGTACAGTCAAACTAAAAAACAATAACTTTATTAACAAAGGTCTCTTGCTTACTCAGGTATGGGTGTAATTCTCAATAGTGAAGGAACACAACAAAAGTGTCTGTTGCATTAAACTGATGCTTGCAACTGCTAACAAAGACAAAACAAACTATTAATTACCTTTAAGTTAAGTAGAATCACTCTAACGGCAGAGACGACTATTAGGCTACAGTTGGCTGGTTTTTCTTTTGCATGACAATTTCGCTTGCCCAAATGTTTCATTTTGTTGAGCTGATTAACCTACTGCCTGCTAATTGTATTGCCCAAAAAAACTAACGTTGAAAGAAAACAGCAATAAAAACGTTTTGTGTTGCAATGATATCATGACAAAAGCCACGTTGAAGTTATACTATGTTCGTTTCCCAACCATCTGAATTCAAAATAGACATGAACTCTTCTCTCAGATCACAAAAGCTGGAATAAGTGCTAGGCACTTCTGAGGTAAAACTACATGTATGAGCAACTGGCCTCCTCTGAAGACCCTCGTTATCTGTGAAAGATATTGGCAACGTATCGGTAACAAGAACATCTGATGCTGTAGTAAATGTCAAAAACGTGGCAAGTTTTGCTTCATCAAGCCCCCTTATGAATCTCTTCAAATGGGCTAGGGTCTCACCTTCAGCAGCAGTAACTGGACTAGCTTTAAGGAGGACAATGACTTTGACATTAGTTGGCACAATAGATGAATATAGCTCATCTAAAGAACGTACGTCAGGAAAATATATTTTAAGTCGGGAAACGATAGGTTGCCAGCAATCAGCTACATACTGTGGTTTTTGAACTACTTCCTTGTGAGCAACCTCTCTAATTATTTCCGCTATATTTTCAGATGTAACTCTCCGTTTACAGTCAAAAGCTGAAAGAAAGTCAAGTACCTCTTCACTGTCACATTGAATGCTATTAGTCAAACACCCTTCAATTACACTAGCCTCGGAGATAGACACATAACGCTTAAATGAATCTTGCAACATTTCACAGGTCACACTTCCCTCCCCAAAAGGACAGGCAGCAAGGAAAGCCTTGCTTATCTTATGGGGAAAATACTGTCTCTCGGTATATCCCTTTACAAGTATTCGCCCAACTGCCTCCCACTTTTTCCTGTCAAAATCATGCCTGATATAGGGAACTCTCTCAGTCTCACCTAACATGTGTGACTCATAGCACTCTTTCCAAAACAATGAAAACACTTCTCTCAAGACCCCACTACCCTGCCCAGCTTCTTCGTGGCCATGCTGATTTATAATAATTGCATTTAAATTCACGTGTAATATTGATGGCTCTGAAAAGATCTCAAGCATATCTTCTTTGATAAGAGACCTGTGAACTCTTATTATCTTTGTTGGAACTTCATTATCATTGGGTAGTGTAGTGGGCACTGCTATATCAGTACCAATAACTACATTTTCATTGTCATTAACAAGTTGATCATTCCATAGGCCTGGAAAGAATGGCATTTCTTCATTGGTTGGTAGTAGTTGCTCTGCTAGATCTAGGGATGCAGATTCTCTTAGTAGCTGCTGAGAAGATGAGGAGCTTGTTCCCACAGGATTTTCTGAGAGGTTGTCGGTACATTGAGCATAGGCTGGTTTCATAAGTAACTCATCCTCTTCATCTTTATCTTCCTCTTCAAGGGGTTCCAGGCATCTGATATACACACTTCCTTGCCCTGAGAGCTTTGTTATCCTTTCTCCATCCATCCTCACCCCTTTGGCCAGTTTTGGAGTCACCAGAGTTCCGTAGCATGCCTAAATGTATGTATATAAACATATTGTTAGAAGTCAATAGGATTTCAAATAGTACTTTTCTGAACAAGAAAATGAATATCACAGGCTGAGCTAAGACAAGGCCTGCAGTTAATAACTGGCCTATTTCTCCTCTCTTTTCCTGTGTTCAAACAGATCTGAATCCTGGTCTGAAAACGGGTAAGGTTTTACCCTGCCCCCAGCCCCCACCCATGTATCTATGTAATGACTGATTACTCGGAGGCTATTTTTACTCTTACCTTAAGGAATTCAAACAGAACATCATCTCTAGGTAGCTGGCTTTCTATGTTTCGTTTCAAGTTCAAGGGAGTCCACTCTTTGTTGAACGGAAACTCGTGAATAATGAGGCCCCGCTCCTCAAGCTTGACTTTGCTGCTATGACTTGGCACCTGGCTTGTGTTAGGGCAATCCCAGTTCCCATTGCATCTCCAAGAACGTTTACGGTTGTAAGTGAACGGTCCCTAAAAGATGAACATAGCAACGAAGCTGTGAGCAGATTTGTGTATTCTGCAAAGCTATGACTGCCACTAAATCTAAATGACGTACCTGTGAATAATGTAAGTAGCTTTGCTTTTATTTCTGATAATTGAGGTCCTTATTACAATTAAAATTATGTTGACCCAGAAAAAAATGTTTATCCTTTCTTCACTTCGTGAAATAAATAAACCAGTGCAAGGTTCAGAGGTTAGAATATGAGAGAAAAAGGCATTTTAAAGAAGTTAATTGAACCAATTCGATTCATATTCATTTTAACTCGCATCAAGCGAGGATGCTAATCTTGCTCGCATTCTACTCCCAGAATCAAACTCTGCCTTTTGCATGTACTTCTAACCTGAGAAACTGACATCCATATGAAGGCTACGGAGCTGTAATTTCCTGTGATACTGTTGGATTTAGGTTTTTATTCATCGCAACGAGTGAACATTAATTAGGAAAGAAAAGGGTCCAAGGGTGCCTCCGAACCGAGGCTATATTTCTCTTAACTGAGGTCGAGAGATCAATAATAGCATGGAAAGTTTGGGCAATAACCACTGACAGCACTGTTTCTGGTATTCTCTTTTTTGAAAAGAGCTCTTTTTTGATAATTACAAAAACCAATCAACAGCTAAAATGATGCCCATGTCATGCAGCGGAAGATAACAGCTTGAAGAATAATAATTTGCATGATTCCTCCACCTGGTATCCCTGCGGCACCAAACGACACAGCAACCGCCATTAAACTGTGGAAGAGAGTGGCAAAGAGCCACCAGACCCGTTAAATATCTTAATTTAAAGCAGTTAGATCCACTCGTTTAACGTACAATGGTAGTACAGCAATTTAATTTACGAGATTAGTAGACTTTCTTAAAGCCCTTTAATTTTTTTTTCTTGTTGGTTGGGCCATTTGGCCTGTTTGGCGCCAAATTCACCGGTCGAAAATTGCACCGGTGACGTCATGACAATTGACCAATAAGAGAGTGAGAGTTTTGCATGACGTAACGTGTCTGATATTTGACACTAGACCCAAGGCAGCATATGTCAATCGTTTTTTCGCGCGTGAATTTATAATATGATTCAAATCCGTTCAGGCGAAACAAGTCGACCTCTCGCGACTTCGTCGCTCATTCAGTCGCTGCGCGACCTCATTAAAGCTCGCTTTAGACACTACTCAATCAATGATCGAGGGACTTATGAGAGGTCGACTTGGAGCAAGTCTACGAGATTAGATACTCGTGGAGACGTTTCGGGCTTAGACCGGCGAGCTTCCCTCCTTCGGCTTAAGGATAGTCGAACGAAAAGGACATGCCAACGCGCGAGAAAATCGGCTGCCGTGAAGAAACATGACCCGTGTGTGGTGACACGTGTTTTAGCACATTAATTCGTACAATTATTCATTTACTCACTCACTTACTCATTCTTTTAGACATTCATTCGAATCATCCTTTCCTGTATTCAATTACTCATTCGATCACTCACTAGTCATCATTATCATTATCATCATCATCATCATCATAACCACCACCATCATCATCATCATTATCATGTGTCAGCAGTCAGAATTTCTCCAATTTCTACGGCATTTAATTTAAGGGAGTGGGCTATCCACCACTAAGCAGCTTTTTTTTTCTGTGGTGCTGTACAAGGTGCTTCTGACTTTTGAGGTTGCTGATAAAATCTGATGTAAAGTTGACCATTCAAATTAAGGCAACTGAGAGGTATTTTCCTGTGCTGTTTATTGTGCTGTACAAGCGAAGGTGGTTCTAACATTTTGAGTCCGTGGATGAAATCTTAACGCGTGACCATTTAGTAAAAGCTGTATTGAGCAGAATTTTCTGTGGTGTTGTTTGTATACGCTGCACAAAGTGCTCCTTACTTTTGAAACTAAGGATGACTTCCTAAGTGGGAAGTGTGAGTTCGTATGTGTAAAGTTTTAACCCTAGACATCGATAGCAGTAGTGGTAAGCAATGGTAGTATTTTTTGGGTATAAGGTGTCAAGTCTTGTATTCTTTACATACTAAACTACGGCAGCTCTTCCAGGGCTCATAGGAATGTTGTTCAACTGAGCGATAAAGATGGTGGTCACCACGCGAGCAATAGCTACGCCATCCATGTTTAGAGTTGCTCCAAGAGGCAACATAAAACGACTGACGCGCAGATCGATGTGGTTATTTTCCTCCACACAGCGAATTGTTGTTGGAAGCGTCGCTGCACTGCGAGCAACACACAAAAACAAGCTTCAAAAGAAATAACTAGAAGCGCTTTCCATTCGAGCAAAACTTCTGGAAATTCCAGAAGCGAAAAAGAATGGAATGGATGTTTATGGAGAAAAAATCTGGAGTTCGGGTATACGTCTCGAGGTTGTCCCAATGTTTCGGGACACTAGAAAAGGAAACAACAATGAAAAAGGAAACAACACGATGGCAGCGACGCCAGTCCCTGCCATCGTGTTGTTTCCTTAGACAAGATACTTTGCCCCACATTGTCTCTCCTCACCCAGGTGTATAAATGGGTACCAGCGACATACTGCTGGGGGTAGCCCTGCGATGGACTAGCATCACATCCAGGGGGGAGTAGCAATACTCTTAGTTGCTTCACGCTACAAAAACCGGGATAAGCTCTGGTCTTGTGGGCCTCCTTGGCCCGAGTGCGACTTTATCCTTTCCCAATGGAAAGGGATTCTATTGTTTTCCTCCTCAAGCATGGCGGCTGCGAACACACTCTATTTGTCAAAAGTCCCGTTTCGAGTTGATCAAGACCGCTGAATAAAAATACTAAAGATTCCTTTTTTTAGGGTCTGTCTCAATCTGAATTAAAATATGCATTGTACCAGCAGTAAAATGCTGAATTCTAAGTAGTTCACTTTCTCACCGTTATTTGGAGATATTTTACCTCAGATCGAGACTTACCCTGTAAAAATGCGTGTTTTGTCTTTTTGTCCAGCGACCTTCGTGTTCGTCAACTCGAAACTGGAGTAAATACCTGTAATCACACTCCTGGCCAGTTTCTTTAGCGTTAAATCGATAGCGTTATTTAATTTTCGTTGGGGTGGAAAACTAGTGAATGGAATGTGTTGTGTGTTTGTTGTCCTGTCGGGTACAGCCAATCCAAGGAAACAACACGATAGAAGGGACCAGTCCTCAAACCAGCGACCTTCAGATCCAACGCGCTACAACTCGCCTGGAGTTCATCCTGCTTCAGACTATGTCAAACCATTCCGTCAGTGCAGTGGAAGCCTGCTCAACACCAGCTAGTTACCACAGCCACTTTTTGTAGCCCAAACACGGGCTCAGTCGTTTTCTTATCTGAAAACCTCGTTAATGTGAGCAGCCCGTTAATACGATAAACGACCACCTACTTGACTCATAAAATGTTGTCTTCTTTAAAAACGTACCCCTTAAAAGACGGAAGCAAACAAAATTTGGCAAAGAAAAATGTCAAGATTATCATTTAAACTATATTTGCAACCTGGAGTTAGGGGCCGATTACATGAGGCGGGCTGGCCCAATTAGCCGGGCTGGCTCGGTTTGCCTAGATGACTTTTCAGCCCGGTTTTACATGAGGTGAGCCAGCCCGCCTGCGGCTAAATTTAGAAGCTGTCGTGTGAAAAGATGGCTAACTCAAAGAGGATGAATCGGGTGATTTTACTTTTGCTAATCCATTATTTTGGTATGTTAAATTCAGTTTTATGTATCTTTATGGTCTGATAAATCTTTATGTGTTATGTAGAAAGAGAAATACTGACCTTCTGGTGATCCATTTTGCTCTGAAGCGAAATTTAGGCTGGCCCAGCAATCGCGATTAAATGGTAAATTTTCAGCCTGTCTAGCCGGGATCCCGGCATCGCGATACCGGGAGTATTGCCGAGATCTCAGCAAACCAAGCCAGCCCGGCTAACCGGGCCAGCCCCCGGGGCCAGCCCGCCTCATGTAATCGGCCTATTAAACGTCAAAAGTTGCTAGCCACTAGGTTCATGAGCTACATGTATTCTTAGCATTTTTAATATTCTTATTATTCTTACCTGCATAGATAAATAAATTTTTGCAGGATCTTCCTGGGAAATGCAAAAAATCGACATTACAAAATGAAAACCCACAAAACTTTCATAACAAACCGTAGTTGCTAGAATTAAACGTTTGTATTCCCAACAACGCTTGCATTTTCAGTATTTTGCATTACAGTAATAAATAGCACGCATTTTATAAAATTGCATTGCCTGTACATTTGCGTGACTACCTGTCAAAAGATGAATAGTCCAGCTAAACGCCCGGGTTAAAAGCTTCTGTCGAAGTCTTTTACATTTTGTTTAAGTCTAAGTTTGCATGTTTTCATCGCTAAATGCTTTGATTCGACAAAATTAACTCAGGATGGATTCTACGTTGCGTTTTGCTCCCTCTTTACATGACATACATTTCAAATGCATGAATTGGCATGTATGTTTGAACTCTTTATTATTCATGTACATTGGCGCTCGAGCTCGTATTTTAGAGCCCAAGTTACCCGACCGCTGGTCTCGTTGTACATTTTGACGTCACGGACAAGCGGCCAGGCTGCTAAGTACGATTCAAAATGGCAGCGCGCAGTGTTGAATTATGGCCCTCTTTGGAGAGGAATTTCAGTGGGATCGGATGCACTTTAGAAGCTAAAGCCAAGGTCAGTAACTCAACTTAGTGTTATCTTTTCATCAGCGATTTCAAAAATACACCGTTTCTGGGGTGACCTTCTCCTTTAATAGGACTAAACTTTCATGGCCCGTCTAACGGAGTTCCGGCACTTTAGCTATAATTTTGGTGCAGTTCCCAATATTTTTCCAAAATGATTAAATTTAAGATTTTTTTATTTTTGATTTCATTTTTTGGGATGCCAACACTCATGGAGTTTATATTCTGTAATAACGCGGCACCCACAAACCTGGAAGCAATGCCAAAAGCTGTCATCAAGGCGTCACCAACTCCTTTTATGAAAGCGTAAGGATTCTTCCGAGTGATGACGAAGAAGATGAGCGGTAACAGGACCAGGGCGTGGCCAAGTAAACCACACAGGGTAGTAAGTATGTAAAGTCCTAGCTTTCTTATGGCGCCCAAGACGTCATCCACACCAGCTATACGAGCGGCGACCAAACTGCACACTGCTACTGGTGCAAGCCTAGGGAAGACAATTGTAGTCAAAGTTGAATAACAACAAAAATTCATTTAGTTCAAGATAAAACAGAAGTTAAGAGGGTCTCGATGGGGCTTACCGTCAACCGTTAATCAGTGGAAAATTTATCCGGTTAACAGAGATGGAACGTAATGTACGCAATGAGCCGGTAGGGTACAGGAATGATCCCTGGCAGGACGACTTAGGAATGACGGAATGACACTGGAATGAACCGCAAAATAACGGAATGACACAGAATGAGACTGGGATGACTCGGATGTAGTTATCGTCCCGATGACACTCGCGTTCATTCAGGCTCATTCTGGTTTATTTCACCAGTTCACTCCAGTAAAATCCGTTCCTGCGTTTAGTGACGTCCCAAAAAAGGGTTATTTAAAACGTCCACCTGAAAACAGTTGATTTTATAAGTCGTCACACATTCTTGAATCTACGACTTCAGGTCGTTCAGCAGCTCTTATATCCCTCTAAAGATGTTGTTATTAATTCTGTACGTCTGTGAGCACATTATGCAAAATCACAAAAGGTGAAGCTGCAGTGAACCACTTCATTACAGTGTAGGCAAAATTAAATTTGTTTCAAAAAGAATGATAGCCTGCGAGAACACAACAATATCCATAACACAGAGACAAACATTTAATTTTAAAGTCTTCGGAGTAATCTTCCCTTAATCACCTTCAACCCTTAAAATACCTGAAATTTGACCGTCATTCGTCAACAGGCGAATTTAGAGTAACGCTTCAACATTTGACGAAACTCAACATAACTTTCTTCCAGTTCTAATACGTGAAGTTCAAGAGGCATTCCTTTCGTCCGGACAAAAAAATTAGTTCTAGAGAAATCAGTTGAAAAAAGGTCACCAGAGCGTAATCTAGCCTGTAAATTTGTTTGCTGATGTTTGAGATGTTTGCTGAAAGTACAGCATGCAGTTTCTCTAACTATAAATAAAACTGTGAAAACCGGTATTTTTTAAATATTACAGTTCAGAGTGTGGATACTCCTAACTTTAATTTGCACACTTTCGTGAGGTCACACATCCAACGAAAATTCGAGAACAGGCTCAACGAAACCAACTCAGAGGCAAACGTGAACTTGAGAAGGCTTTCTGAGAGCTATCGTCTGGACAGTGGATCTCACAAAGGTATGCGAATTAAATATAAAGGTGGTCTCATTTTCGCGCGTAGGGCTGTAACTTGTGACTTTCCACTCACCACATCACCAAAACAACAATAAACATAACCGCCTCGTTCAAGGTAAAAAAAACTCGACCAGTGGTCTTCCTTTCTCGCGCAGTCTGCCCAGCACAATACCCAACACGACGGAGAACAGAGTAAGCCCAAGGTGTTGTATCGATCTATACTCTTTATTTGAAATACTCCGATAAGTAGATTACATCCTGACAGACTGCAGTTCCTTAACTTTGAAACTGTTCCTGGTTTCCGAGATATTATTCCGCAATAGACTTTCAGAGATCCTTTTCGTGTCTGAGAGCTAAATTCCACTTTACCTCGTGTTTTCTTGAGGTGTCAATCACAAAATAAAGTCACGTGATCCTTAGCTAGTTTCCATTCCTTATCTCAATTACAACACACTCCCCCCTGATTGACGGAGTCAATCATGAGGTGATACAAACAAAAACTATAAATATAACCCCTCAAATTCAGTTCAGTGTTCAAGTTTAGTTCAAACAGTTCATGAAACAGTAATCACTGGGATGTCTTCATCTCTGACCATCTGAATGTTCCATCCGCTGTCCTGCTGTACAGCTTTCGCATTAGTTGCGTCCTCGTCAAGTACATTGACTTCAAAAGGATACAGCTTCGGAATTGGACGTTTCAGAAGAGTCTTGCGGAGAGAATTGTCCACTGTCACCACTTCCGCTGCAAGCGCGACGTTGTCTCGTCCCCGCAACAGTTTCTCTACCTTCCCTAATCTCCATTGTTGTCTGGGTGTCTTGTCCGCATAGATGTGTACAATGTCTCCTACTTGAATGACTCTTCTCGGTTCTCCTCCCTAAAGTTTCTGGTATTCACGGATCCAAGTCAGATATTCTTTCTTTCATTGATTCCTGAAGTGGGCGAGGAGACCGTCCAAATATCTTTCTCGCCTGGTCAGTGTGTTCACAGGTGCAGTGACAACAGGAGATTGGTCTAACAGTCGACGACCAATCACAAGATGAGAAGGCGTGAGAGGGGCTTATGTTAACTCATCGTAGACATAGGTTAAGGGTATGGAATTTAGAACTGACTCCAGTTCTTCATAACTCAGCTTTGCGTTTCCTAGCACTTTCTTGAGGCATCTCTTCACTAATTTAACACAGATTTCAAAGAAACCTCCCCACCAGCTGGCTGTGGGCACGTTGAATTTCCAGTCAATGTTCCGATTAAGAACAAACTTCTTCACTTCTGCATCTTTGAAAGTTTTCCCATTGTCTGAAGTGAATAGGGTTGGTAATCCTCTTCTTCCGAAAAATCGCCTTAGCACTCTCAAGAACGAGGTCGGGGAGAGGTCTGGGGTAAGTTTAAGGTGAACAGCCCTCGCACTGGGACACGTAAAGAGAGCAATGTAGCATTTGTACATTTCTCCTTTGGACTGGTAGATATTCTTCACATACAAGGGACCGGCAAAGTCCACTCCAACTTTAGAAAATGCCAGATCATCTGAAACCCGAAATGAAGGTAGAGGTGGAGTGGGTGTAGTGCTGTAGGCTCTCCCTAGCATCTTCTTGCATGTAACACATTTAGAGAGTACATCCTTAACAGCTTGCCGTCGTTTGATAATCCAGAATTGGGCTCGGATTTCAGTAAGAGTTTCTCTCACCCCATTGTGTTTCACGTTTTCATGAGACTGCATTATCACCAACTTTGCGAAGTGCTGTTTCCTTGGTAACAGGATAGGAAATTTTTCTGAATACGGTATGAGGAATTCTAGATCCTTCCCTTGCACCTTAGAACTCCTTGTTCATCCTTGAAGACTGCTAACTGTTCCCATGTTGAACTAGATTTCTCCCTTTCTTCAAGTTTAGTTTGAACTTCTTTGTTCCAGAGATTCTTGGCAACATTCATGTCCTCCATGCTGATATCATGTGTTACTGTCTTCGTCTTGATCCTTTGGATGAATTTCAGCACAAGAACGGTTACTCTAACAAGTTTGCTGAGACTGCTAAATCTTTCTGGTTGGATGACTTCTGAGATACTCGGAGAGCATTGCACCGATACTGTCATAACTCTTGGGATTTCGGATGCACTGCCCTTCTTCAATTCCTTTACAGCTTCCTCTGGGACTGCGTTTTCCCTGATTGGACAGTTAGGTAAGTTTGGCCAGTGAACCTCTTCTCTAGAAATGGTGCTCCCTTCCACCAAAGATCACTGGATGCAATGACAGAACTCTTAGCTCCCCTTGAAGCTATGTCACCTGGGTTAAATTCAGAAGGGCAATATCTCCAATGTTCCTTACCCCAAAGACTCTGGATCGTCTGAACTCGATTCTGCACAAATTGCTTAAATTGCTTAGACTCTCCATTGATCCACCACCACACGATTTGAGAGTCAGTCCAGTTGAACACCGCGTTAACCTTCTCAGTGCAGATCAATGCCTCATACACAACTGTCATCAGATTCGCTAACGTTAAGGCAGCCACCAACTCCAGTCGAGGAATTGTTTCTCCATTTAAAGGGGCAACTCGCGTCTTTGAGGCTAACAGATGTGAAGAGCAGGTATTAGAGGTTGTCACCCTCGTGTAGACATTTGCTCCATATGCAAACTTGCTGGCATCCGCAAATCCATGCATGTGAATAGACTTGATGTCTCCCACTTCTACCCCATCCAGAATACAACGGGGAACTGCAATACTAGAGACTCTCCCCATGTCTTCCAATAATTCCTTCCAACGCGAGGTGAGATCTTCCGATAGGGCTTCGTCCCAACCAATCTCTAACCGGCAAATTTCTTGAAACATGCATTACAGTGGCAGGATAACTGGTGATAACAAGCCTAGTGGGTCATAGAATCGAGCAATAATGCTCAACAGTTTCCGCTTGTTAGAGTTCCTTCCAAGGCTTGTCCAGATAAGGTGGTCAGATCAAACTTGAAGTTGTCTTCTATCCGATCCTACGGAACACCAATAACCTTGATCAGGGTTTCTTCACTCACGGTAATATTTGAAGTGTAGCTTAGGCAATCACCATCTTTAATCACGTTAGACCTTGTTGATGTAGAAGTTACTTCAGCAGATGGTTCAGGCGTTGAAGATACAGCTGCTTCCTCTTTCTTGATCAACTCAGTTAACTCTTGATTGTTTGACGCCCACTTCCTCATGTTAAATCCTCCTTCTCTGAAGCGCGACTTCAATTTCTGGTAAATTTCAAAGCCGTCATTTATCGAGTCCTTTCCAGATGCAAAATCATCAACATGCAAGGCTCTGACAACAGTGTCCACAAATTCTGGATCAATGTTCTCATACTTTGATAAGTAATTCCTTAGTGTCACATTCAGAATGAATGGAGAACATACAAGACCAAACACAAGCCCCGTGAATCTCAGTGTGATCACGTCCGGATTCGAGGAGTTGATGTCGTCTATCCACAAGAACCTCAACAAATTTCTCTCCTCGGGTTTAATTTCTATGTTCAGGAATGCTTTCTCCAAATCTCTGATCAGAGCTACTTTGTGGAGACGAAATCTAAGCAAGACCTCAAAAATCAACGGAGTTAAGGCAGGGCCTGACAGGAGACAATCCTTCAAACTTGGTTCACTTCGAGACCTCGCACTAGCATCATAGACTACTCGCAGTTTGGTAGTAGTTCTGTCTTCTTTCACCACTTCTTTGTGAGGAAAGTAATGAACAGTTCCAGGAAGACATTGTTCCTCATGACTCTTGTCAATCATTTCAACTACGCCCAAGTTCAATTGTTCCCTGATTACAGTGTCATACTGCTGTAAAATTTCTGGCTTAGATTTCAATCTTTTCAACGAAGAAGTGAGATGGTTTCGTGCCAACAAGTAGTTATCTGAAATAACAAGGCGTTCTTCCTTAAACAGGAGTGATACTATATAGCGGTCCCCATTGAACTTCACCTTGGTCTGATAATCTTCAAGATATTCGTCTTCTCTTTCCTTAACTCCAAGAGTCTCATAGTCCCAGAACTTGCTAAGTTCATTTTTGAGCGAATCATCAATTGAACTTAAGTCCTCCTCAACCACTGTACACTCCGTTTTCATTACATGAGACATGTTAACACTTGGGGGACTTTGACGTGAGTTCGCCACATTCACATTCACAATCGTGTGCCTATGTAAGACTTCTGAGAACAAGAATCAAGTAGGATTCGAATTCTCACATTGCACGATCTTCCCTCATCAGGAGTTCTGACACTCGCTCTAGCCGTTTGCAACAGAACACAATTGTTCTTAATATCTTGAGTGAAATACAAATTAGTGCTCACAGTTTGTTCCTTATTACTGCCTCTCGCTTGTCTGGCCGGAGAAGAATAGCCTGGATATTCTTGGACGTTGCACAATGATACATGATGTTTCCCGCCACAACGGTAACACCTCGCTTCAAAATCTCTACTCAAATGACCACTTCTCAGACAACCAAACCATTTCCCTTTTTGGCGGAGAATTTTCTTCCTTGCTTCGGAGTCGGTTACAACAGCACATTTGGTTGAAGGACGCAGTCCATTACAGAAAGTGCACCATTTATCCTTGTTAAGCAGCGGTCCTTCGTTATTGGAAAACAGAGTTGACGACGTTGGGGTCTTCTGTTTTGAGCAGGCCGAAATCCAAATCCGAACTCCCGTTTTTCCTTTGACCTTGCCTGCTCGGTTACCGGTCCTAAAGCACACCTCTCTCGAATTCGCAATTCTTCTGTGAAAGACTTCATGATATATCAAGATCCCATCTCGTCGGATGCACCTCGACTCAAGATAAGACGTAATTCTTGCGGGATCTTCCCCATAATTACAGGCGTCAAGATTGTTCCATATGTTTCGGTTGAAATACCGATTCCTTGAAGGCTTCTAACTGCCGCCTCCGTTCTATCCAAAAGCTGCCGTAATTGCTTTAGATCGTTTCCGTCGTTTACCTTGGGAAGTTACAAGAACAATTCGATATGCTTCGAAATGATAACTTGTTTGCTTCCAAAGCGCTTGGTCAAGAGCTCAACCGCGTGGATGTAATTCGAGCTAGTCAATGCTAATCCAGAAATTGTTTCAGCTGCAGAACCTTCGAGGAGCGACTTTAGATATTGGAATTTATCCACGTCATTTAAGTTGGTGTTTTTGTGAATGGCCGACTCAAACGGCTCCCAAAAGGGGTGCCAACCGATTGGATTGCCGGAAAACTTCTTCAATTCGAGTTTAGGCAGCTTTGCATGTGTCAGAATGTTTGTTGACCCGTGTGACTGTGTTCCCAGTTGAAAACTTGAATTACTAGAGGATTGCGAATCCAATGTCGCTCCTTCTCCTTCCTGACTTTTTCCATCATTTGTTTTCATATCTATAGCCGTTTCTATAGGTCGACTATGCAGGCCTGGATTGCACTGGCGAAATCACAACTATCGCTGACATCTTCAATTGTCGATTCGTCTACCAAATCGACAATTTCGCTATCCAAGGTCTTTAGCTCCGACAACTTATCCTGAAGAGTACATCGCAAGGATTTGAGCTTCTTCAGTACGGTTGGATCTCCCGGGTTGTTTATTTGAAATACTCCGATAAGTAGATTACATCCTGACAGACTGCAGTTCCTTAACTTTGAAAATGTTCCTGGTTTCCGAGATATAATTCTGCAATAGACTTTCACAGAACCTTTTCGTGTCCGAGAGCTAAATTCCACTTCACCTCGTGTTTTCTTGAGGTGTCAATCACAAAATAAAGTCACGTGATCCTTAGCTAGTTTCCATTCCTTATCTCAATTACAACACAAGGATATTCATTCCCCCTGATGACGTCACTCCTACGGGCACGGTATCTGAGCCCGCGTGCACCTGCTTTCTGATAGTGGTGATGTTGATGGTACCATTGTTGTGGACATCGCTGATTTTCTCGTCAGATTCAAGATCAATAGATACGCTTGTTACGTTGTAAGTCTTGAAACTTGCAGGCACAGAGATGTACCTCGTCTTTTTCTGTGCAAATATTTCATCACAAAAGTACTAAAAAAGCAGGCAGAACAAGTTATAAACTGCCTGAGCGTAGGCTACAAATAGAACCCAATCTTAAAACAACACCACCACCAACAACAACAACAGAACTTTATGAGCACTGTAAGAGACCTGAAGAGAGTCAGTACATTTGCACAAAAACCCATGGAACAGTTAATAAACTCAACTCAAAATAATTGAAAATTAATTGAAATAGTACGGGGCCGGAGTACAGGGCCCCCGAATAAAAGTTGTTGCAGTATTTTCTTGTGTAAAACTCCCTCATATCAAGTCAAAGCGCTAATAGGGGGTAACAAGGTGTGGGAATTTCCCGTTTTCTGTGCCCTTAAGTCCCGGTTTCCTCACCTTTTGGTTTTTTTTTATTGTTTCCTTCCACTTCACATTACTACGTACAATGAGACTAAACAGACAAGGTGACAAAACATGTTAAAAGGCAGCCAGAAAAAACTGTATTGCTGCCATTGAACGAGTCGAGGTGGCAAAATTACTAGACAAACATTTAAGACTCGCACATTCAGAAAAACACATCCAATGTAGAGCGGAAATTAATATAACTCCCTCTGAAATTTGGTATAGCTTTCTCATACGCACTTTCCTATTAAATTTACAAAAAAAATAATCACTACTCGGCAGTTTCGCCATAAGATAACCAGACTAGTATGAATAGCAACCTAAATAATCCTTTACAAAGAAATCAATACTCCATCTATGTATAATTTGTCGGGCTCGGTACGACTTTTGCCGGATATAAGTCGTCTTGGCCAATATTTAGTTGTTTAAGAAACAGAAAGTGCGGAGAAGCTTTCTACTTGTCTACTCCTTCCGCATGCCTCGACCCAGTCGCCCGCGCCTTTTTGTTGATTTCCGCCCCTTTGCGCCTTTTCGATTGCGAAATATTACGCAATGGAATGAAATTATGTGAACTGCGGAAATACAAATGAAATGGAGATGTGACCATCGCAGTTGTGATCGCAATTTAAGCAATTGCGAATTAAGCCCGAAAAAAAGATTTTCGGGGCTTCACTGCAGCGGGAACGCAGAGGCTTTTCGGGCTTAATTTGCAATTACTTAAATTGCGATCACAACTGCTATGGTCTCGTCTTCATTTCATATTACTCAATGTTGCACATTTTTAATTTTTCTCCTACTTCCTTCCACCTTGAGATATAAGACCAGCGAGTCTTCATACAAACCTGACTGATGGCCGCTTCAACCAGGTTACTTGGAAAACAGTTCCTAAAAAATTTAATTCCAAAAATTCAAATTAAACTCAACCCGATAACAAGGCTACAGAAAAAATTTCAGAGGGTTGAAAGGTTATAAGTAGACATTTACAGCGTGGTCTATTGCAAATACGCGAATCTCATTGGCTCAACCGTCGCAGTCTATTTGCAAAAATAGCACTGGGATAAACACGCTTCTTTCTGCTTCTTTGCCATTCGGTCAGTTTTTGGTAAAGGAAAAGCTTGAGTTGAAAAAAGCTTCTTCTGTAGAAGAAGCAAGATCTTTATCGGCGCTTTTTTGTAAGTTTTCTAAACGCTTTAGGTTTTAGGTTTTCAACTTTTCATTATAGTAAACATCCTTCGTGAAGTGATGCAAGGGCTCTCAAAGTTCCGGGCTGTACCGTAGTCCAGGTCTCTTCCACTCACAGCGCGCGTGGGGTCAAAGATACTCAGTAAGTCCCAAAATTAATCGAGGTAAAAGGAATTCAATATTAATTCTTTCGGAAGATCAGAGGGTCGTGTTGTTTTATTTGACAAGACACGTTTCTTTCAACCCTGATGTATACATGGCAGCGAGCGAAAAATGCTTGGGTATCCCTGCGGTGTTCTAACATCCCCTCCAGGGGCAAGTGGTAATGTATCAGTCAATTCAAGCGCGATCATCCCCCGGGCAACCCCCGGCCATTTGACTGGCCCGTTCAACTCCTTATAGCCGGGCATTAGACGCAAATAGAATCAGGCATTTGACCTTTAAGAAATTCTGGTAAACAGTCACGCATAAAAAGGAAGGTTGAATGCCTTGTGACAGACTTTTGTTCTGTTTTGTTTGTTCGCCAAAATGTTAGAATAACTTAATAACTACGACTCCCCTTAATTGCCGTTGTGCCCACAGTATATGTCGGTAAAATAGGTCGTTCCAATAATTTCTTTATCTGGCGATAATTAAAGATGTCATCAAAATGTCGCCCTTTCAAAAATTGAGACGGTCTATCAGTGTAATACCGGCCGGGACACCTGACCAAACTGAATAGTAAATAATTCGTTTTCAACCTGGATCTGCTAAACGCACTTACCTTTCAACAGGGTCGTAACGAGGTATGTGGGATCAAGGATCGGAAGGGTGGGATCTGGGATCGCAGCCCTGGGATCAGGGATCACAGACCATGGGATCGGGATCAGCAGTTTTTGTAGGGATCAGGGATAAGGCTGTACCACATTTGTGGGATCATGGACGAAAATTGGTCATGCTTTTGGAATCAAGGATCAGAAATTTGCATGCAAATTTGCGTGGATCAGTGATGAAAAAACATACCTCGTTACCACCCTGTTTCAAACTTACCTTATCATATCAAGCAGCGAATCCAAGTCTCGATATTTCATACGTCTGTCAACATCTTTTCGTGCACTGTGGTCATCGCTCAAACCAGGACGAACGGCCAACACCAATGTTAAACCCAAGATGGCGGCTAACGCTATCGTTCCAATGTAGTAAATCGTGGTCCGTCGGCCAATTCTTCCCGCCACCTCAGGATTCAAAGTCGATACGGCAGTTATCAGACTGGCGACAACAAGGGGCAGAATTATCGTCTTTAGCATGTTCATGAACGGTTCTCCTGGGAAGTTGATGAGCATTGTAACAGTGGCTTTCTTCTCAGGGTCGGTGATGCGATTCACGGGGTCATTAACTAGAGCGCCAATAGCAAAGCCAATGATTGCTGCAGTTACCATCAAAACAAGTAGAAGATTTCGCTTCACCGCGAGGTAAAAGGCATTCCAGCATCGCCCACAACTCGATCGACGATTACGAAAGCCGAGGATTGGTCTGCAAGCCATTTGGATAGCAAATGATTTGATTGTAGCCTCGGGTGCCACAATTTAGTGCACACGTTGGCGTCGCATCAAATGGCTTACGGTATTTTGCGAAACCAATCGAAATGAAACTTTGCGAAATGGTACTTTGCGAAACGGTATTTTGCGAAATGGTATTTTGCGAAATGGTACTTTTGCGAAACGGTACTTTGCGAAATGGTACTTTGCGAAATGGCCTTCTCATTCCTTCACTTTATTTCACTTTATGTTTCAGTGATAAAATAGGGTGACAGGCGTACACAACTCCTATCCACGTGTAATGACCAGTTCACAGTTTGGCTCGAACGAGTATGTCTTTTAGGGATCTGCCCCTTTCCTATGAGACCAAAGGGGGATCGTTAAATATCTTGTTAAGCAAAGGTTGTTGCTGAATTAAATGTCAGTTTTGCATAAGTATATGCTTTAAATTGGGCACTGATGGACGCAAGATTCGCGTGTTTTGTTTACGCCTTTGTTGAAGGGCAAGTTTTCTGACCTCAAATTTAATCTCAGCGAGGGTTGTCGGAAGTCAGAGTTTCGGGGTACCCTCTTTCCCTGAGATGTGTTTAAAGTTTAAAAATTGCAGTTTTGAACGTAGTTTCTGAGGAGTTTGTCCGGAGAAGCCTAAGTGCTTCGCCTTTAATGAAGCCCTTTTTGACCCCTGGTGGGTGGCAGCTGGTAAGAGAAATGTGTGTACTGAAATGTTTCAGTGGGTTTGAAATGCGTTTTTATGTCCAGTATAGACTCGTTTGCGAATCGTTCGCCTTTGTAAATGCTTGTGTCGAGGAACGTAGTATCTTTGTCAGATACTTCAGCCGTAAACTTGATGGTGGGGTGGTGGCTATTTGCTTGTTCAAGGGATTGCGTGACTTCGTCTTTGTTTATATTCCAGATCGAGAAGATATCATCAATATACCTTTTCCAGACGAGTGGTTTTAGAACGCTACGGTGTAGAATTTAAGATTCTAAAGTCCCCATAAAAATGTTGGCAAAAGCGACTGCCATCTTAGTACCCATCCGTTAAAGTGGAATGAGGTTTCTTGAAGGATGAGTTTCAGCGCTCTTTTGAGATATTCTGTGTGGATGGGGGTTTCTTCTTGATAGAAAGCGTCATATGCCGGCTTTACGCACTGTTTCTATCCCCTCCTCCTGAGGTACATTTGTGTATAAGCTCCTTACGTCCATTGAAACAAGGGTAGCGTTTTCTGGTACTCTCGTTTTTTCAATGAAATTGATGAAGTCGGTCGTGTCCTCTGGATATGACTCTTACTTTAGTGCTACCGGTTGTAGCAGTTTGTCTATAAACCGTGACAGTCTCTCTGTCAGTCCATCGCAACCAGATATTATTGCTGGTTTGCATGTGACGTCATAAAATTCTAAAATCAAAACTCGCTTGGAATGCTGAATTTTTATCGTCAGCAGGTGTAAGATGACATAAAAATATATCTTTTTACAAGTTTCCAGCTCGGTAGCGTCCTTCGTTTTTAAACTAGAGAATTTTGAATTTTCGAGTTCTCCGCCATACGTGACATCAAGATGGCGCTGTGACAAAGCAGTCTTGTTTGAAAAAAAGACCTCTCCTTAGGATTTTAGCAGTTTGAACATTTCAAGTATTAGGTGAAGTGTTTACGTGAAAGTATACTAGCTCACGAGTGAAGAGTAATCGCTTTCATAGCAAAAGTGTATTACAGGTGTTTTCTTTGATATCCGGCCGCCATATTGGTGTACCACGGCGGTACACCAATATGGCGTCTGCATACTGAGCTCTATAAATTTCCGTGGAACGTTTTGGCAAATAACTCAAGAACGCTGTATCGCACAGATTTGAGACTTGGAGAAGTTGTTGACTTATTTATCTTTGATAACATCTGAAATTCTTGGCTTCTTTTATTGAATGGTCTCGAATTTATTTTTGTATGGTGTGACAGTGCAACCCGGCAATAGGTCTTCCAACCGGTGCCTGATGAAACGCCTTGGCGAAAGCACCTCAAAATATATTTTTAGCACCACGTATGGGTAGATTAACTTGGGAAATTTATTGTTGTGGCTCAAATAGTCCTCCTAATTTTATGTGAAAATAGTTCAAAACTGCGGCAGGAGAACAGCATCATCTCCTCACAACAACACAGTTTCGGTATATTTTCGTGACAGAATATAATTAGTCCTGCTTTTAACACGCTTCACGAATCCAACCACAATTTTTGTCGGAGTTCTCAAGTTTCTTGAGTTTTTGTTGTTGTTGTTTAAATTTTCCATGCAGGAATTTTTTCAGTGAACTTTTTTCTCTTGGTAAAAAGTTTACCAAATTTCATCTGGGGTACTCGCTGTGCATGCTTTTTTTTTTCGCCATTTTTTTTTTATTTTCCTATTGCACTCATTCCACTTGTCAAATAAACGAGGTAAACTTTAGACTACGAGTAGTCCCCCTTTTTTCTCAGGGATAGCCTGCGATTTGCGAGTCGGCGAGAGAAGCGAGCCGGCAAGAAGAATGGAAGAGGAAATGTTCGCCCCATTCTTCTCACCGGCTCGCTTCACTCGCTGTGGACTTGCAAACCGCGGCCCTGCCGCCAAGATACTCGCACAAATAACCCACTGAGTGAGCCTGCTCGCAAGCTACCTCAGGGATAGTAGAGCGAGCGAAATGGGCGACGCGTGTGAAAAACATCGCCCGCATATTTCGCTCGCTCTGCTATTCCTGAGAAAAATGAGGGACTATTGTACTACTACTTGAAAAATAAAATTTGACTGGGGAGTGCAAAAAGTTCTCGAGGGCTTAGTTTTTGAGGTCTTAGGTCTTAGTTTTCGAGACACCCGTCTTAGGTCTTACGTTAGGTCTTAGGTTTCGGGGTAGTCAATCGGACTCAATCGAACTGAATTTCGATGAACTCAATCGAGCTTATTCCATGGACACGCAGTCCCAAACGGTGCCATTTCGCAAAGTACCGTTTCGCAAAATACCATTTCGCAAAGTACTCTTTCGCAAAGTACCATTTCGCAAAATACCGTTTCGCAAAATACCGTTTCCCAAAGTACCATTTCGCAAAATACCATTTCATTTCGTTTCGCAAAGTACCGTAAGCAGGATCAAATTCATTAATAACAACATTAGCCTCCCACGCAATCGTTTTTAGGGGAGTCGTAAACGACTGAGTGGGAGGCTATAACAACATGACAACGGTCCTATTTATTATGGGAGACACCTGATTCGTCTGAGAAGCACAATGCGTCTTGACGTCTCCTGACAAATACGGACGACCCCCGGGGGAATATTCCTCGAAATGTCCAGGGGAATCGTACCAAAACACCTTGCCTCCAAATCCATAGCCGTTTCAACGGAATAAGACGCAAGCCTGGTGACCCATCAAAAGAAGATACAAAAAGCTATAAAAAGACCAAAGAACAACTCTAATTAAAGTATATTTAAAGGTCCTTATGCATTCCGGCTGATTAAACAATTATTCTTTGATTAACTGGCGACCATAAGCTCTTGCAAATACGGCCAATGCATATATTAAGCATCTTAGTCACACAAAAGGTGAATTTATCAGAAGACCAGTAAGTGAGACCTAATGAGCATAAAATTATCTTTGTTCTCCTTTTACTCAAAGGTTCAGGCACGGTATACTCCTGCCTTCGTTGTACCGTCGAAGCTTTTTGTGTAAACTCAGACTCTTTTAAGCATTAAAGTTTTCTGATAAAAGCAAAACATTGCAATAAGAGAATGAAAGTTTTATAAAATGCACGCCAATTATGTTTAATTCGGATGCTCGCTCCTAGCATTCCTCCTTTCCACATCAAAAAGGAAAATATAAAATTTAGACGTGACTTATGAATTTATTCTTGTCCAAGGGTTTCCCGCGACCTTGAACTGGCTTTGATTGAGTTCAAAACCGCTTTTACTTGCAACTGTTTTTCTTTTTCTGTTGTTTGGCTATTCGTGTTCATGTTTAGTTCAAAGGTGGCCTTTGCATTTTTTTGAATGGCCTGCAGTTTGCTGCCGACCACGTCTAGATCGAAGGAGCTCTCTTTCGCTGACACAACCAATCTACTCACATGTAAAGAGGTTGACGTTCAGCATTTGGAGCGCAATATAAATTTTGGAAAGACCTTGAGTTGCCCAATATCCGTACAGCGGGCTTTGTATCTCATCATCTCGCCTTAGGGAAACGGAGCCTTTTTCAGCTCTCTGTTAATCAAACTAAACTTTTGCCAAAAAAAACAAACGGGAGCTAAAATAGTTGGTCTCAGTTTCGAAATATACAGATTAACCAAGCATGAGAGAAATGAAGCCTTCAATGCCACGATAAACGTGGCATTAATGTCATTAATTTCCAATTTTCTTGCAGCAATAACTTACATTAGAACTCACTAACATTGTATTGAGGCTTAAGTTGTTTTAAAAAATTCAAAATTAAACTCAACCCGGTAGCGAAGTCTACAGAAACAATCTCAGAGGGTTTAAAGGTTATAAGTAGCCGTTTCAGCGTGGTCTATTACGCGAATCTCATCGGCTCAGTTAACTGTTGGAGACTATTTGCAAAATAGCACTGGAATAAACAAGCTTTTGGGTCTTTCTGTTTCTTCACCACTCAGTCAGTTTTGTTTTGGGTAAAGCAGAAGCTCGAGTTAAAGAAAAAGCTTCTCTGTGGAACAAGCAAGTGTTTTTCGGAGCTTTTTTGTATGTTTCGAAACGTTTTAGGTTTTAGGTTTTCAATTTCTCTTTGAGTTAACATCCTTCGTGAAGTGATGCAAGGACAATTTTTCGTACCGTAGCTCAAGGCCTATTGTAGGTATCTTCCAGTCACAGCACACAATAATATTTAATAGTGACAAGGATCTAATTTCTCCTTACAATATCACTACTTGATCAAACATACAGGTCCTGAGAATAAAGGAAATGATCACCAAAGTCAATGTGTCTCGATGTTCAATCAAATTCTCAAATGTAGTATCAACAGTGGGGAGAACATGCATGTTGTATTGGGGCTTTAAGGGTTAATCATCTTTATTTGGTACTCCCAGTGGGTTTTCAGACCTAATTAACACGCTAAGTACATGGAAGACTTAAAGCAATATATAAATGTAAAATACCTATGGATAAGAGTAATACAACTAATTAAAAACTATTAACTAAAAAATATGGTGTACTACACTGATGTCCATGGTGTACTACACTGATGTCCATAGTGTACTACAATTGCTGTCAAATATGACTTCTTAGTACCTTGTGCGTGCGTGGAGAACGGGCATTTGTCTTGATCATGCCACGCGATATTTACAACTTGTGTACTGGACTTTGATAACAGCGGGTATCCGTCAGAATAAAAACAATCCAAGTAAAAGTCAGATGATGAGCATATCCTTTCTCAGTGTCGCTAAAACTTTGTTCATTATATGAGATCCAAGCATATTCCGAATTCGTTACACTTACCAGTCCGTTGCAAGTTGTTGAAAGCAACTACTATGTACTTATTGACTGAGTGGGAGGGCCGGACGGGAAAATATTTGGCTCGAGATCAGGACGTACGGACCGAGAACAGCGAGGTCCGTGCGTCCTGACCGAGGGCCAAATATTTTCCCGTCTGACCCGACCTAACTCAGTCAATAAGCATTTTATCATATGACCACTGAATTTTTTTTGTCTTTCTTTCGTGGATACAGACGCCACGGCCCGTTTCGCGCGCATTTTGAAAAGCCAATGGTAGCTTGTAATTTGTTTGGGAAGCCAGTAAAGACATTAAAGTGCATTTGAACTGCGATGTGCGTACAAAATTTTTGAACTTCTGTTAAAATTATCAACCAAATCTCCGAGTTTTAGCTCCATTCCAAGAAGATTTAAATCCGACTAAATTCCTCGTACATGATTGCAGTTAGTAGAAATTTCAAAGAAAACGTTTATGAAGGACGACAACAAAGAATTTGCACGACGTTTCGGCTAGTCGTGCTCGTCTCTCAGCGAAGACTGAATTTATCCTGATTGAACAACTTAGCGACATTTCTTCTGAGCCGAAGTTCACAATTGGTTTGAACGAGAGGATTAATTAATTTTCCACCAAGGATTCTGGATATTAAAAACAACATTAGATCTTAATTTATGAAACTACATAAAGACTTGGAAAGGGATTGTACAGGCAGTTCAGGATTTTGCTACGCTTCGTTTCCCTTCAGCTTCAAATTGTTTAGTTTACCACGGATCGTAGGATTCATGAACGTCTGCTGTTCGACGATGTTGAGCTCTGCATTACAGCTGATGTCCAAATTGTGCTTAAAATGCTTCGTGAAAACAAGCCGGAAACTGTGTCATCGCCAGGTTAGTCGTAAACATGTACTCGCATTTTGTTTGTTGTGATTTAAAAATTACGCAGCAGAAAAAGAAATTTGAGTTTAATACTTCGCATTTGCATTTTTTGTTCAATGTTTATCATGACTTCAAACCAGGATACGTCTTTGTCCGATTATGTTGTTTCAGTTTTTGACGGCTTTTAGTTCGATTTTATTGTTGTTGTCAGGAGTATTTCTTCATCATTTGCCAAGTTTAAACACGTTTTGTTAGTAAGTAAGTAAGTAAACCTTTATTTAACCACGATCTGTTTTAAAGCAAATACATGCTTGAGGGGTCGTGTGTACCTATGACTAACTACCTACCTAAGAAAAATTAATATTACATTGTAATAAACTAAAATAAACGCTATTATGTTTTAATAAGATTAAGATTTTTGTTTTAATTTTTGCGCCTGCAAACTACATCGCTTTCTAGATAGTAAAGTTTTAATAAACATGTTGGACATTCTTTGCTTTTTAGAAAAATCTTAACTATCGTTCATCTGAATTCAAAGCTGTGGAATCAACTGGTTCCAATCCCGTCATCTTGCGGCAGTAGCGGGGCCGCACGCTTTCCTAGTAGGGCCGTACGGCTTTTTCCGGCCCTGCTAGAGCGAGGCGTACGGCCCTCATACGGGACTTTTTTTCATATGGTTTTCCAAGGAAATTGCGCGCGGGTCCGTACGGGTCATATGATAAAATCAGGTATGTATTATTTCTAAACCCGGTTACATTTCACCATAAATTTCTTCGTCACTCATAGCTTAAATTGATAATAACTTGCGTTATCTATAATTAGACATAGAAGGGTACGGTGGCCCACAAGTATCACGGCAAAAGTTTCAAGTCAATACCGCACAATTAAAAAAAATACGTCAACAATTACTTTAGTTTAGTCCCTTCAGTTTTAGGTAACTAACTTTATTTTGAAATTGACGAAAAAACGATTTGGTAAACACGGAAAAAGATTTTAATCGCCACGGCAAAAGTTTGAAAACTCCACGGCAAAAGTTTGTTAACACCACGGCAAAAGTTTGCGAACATCACGGCAAGAGTTTGCGAACACCACGGCAAAAGTTTGAAAACGCCACGGCAAAAGTTTGAAAACGCCACGGCAAAAGTTTGTTAACACCACGGCAAAAGTTTGTGAACATCACGGCAAAAGTTTGCGAACACCACGGCAAAAGTTTGAAAACGCCACGGCAAAAGTTTGAAAACGCCACGGCAAAAGTTTGTGAACACCACGGCAAAAGTCTGTGAACATCACGGCAAAAGTTTGTGAACATCACGGCAAAAGTTTGTCGGTACCACGGCGGAAGTGAAATTTCAAGCGGAAATAAAGTCTCGTGCCATGATTAGCAATGGCCAGTGACAGACCTACGCGACTGTCCAAAGCTTTTACAGTTTGGCTTTTACAAGCATGTCTATAAGAGACGTTCCTTTCCTGTAAGAGATCAAGGGAGGTTCCTTGAATATCTCTCTGAGTAATGGCTTGTTTTATAGTTAAATGCCATTTATTCAGAGGGTTTAACGTTCTTAGAGCCGTTTAAAATCTTTGAGCCATTGTGTGTGCTAGCTCTTTGGCAATTAGTTAGGTTTTTTGGCTCAGTTTAATTGCAAGATTCTTTAAAGTCACTTAAAAGAGTAATGTTTTCTGAAAGGATCCGCGAGTTTCTAAGTCCGTGAAATTCCATTTATTAAGCCAAAAAACAATCTGCCACCTGGGGAGCGCCGAGCGCTCGCAGAGCGTATTACAGCAAAAATACAAATTATTTATATTTTGGCTCTTAAACATAAGAGTGAACCTTGTATATGAGTATTAGTTGCGTAAAAATTATTAGCTTACGTATCTATTGCTTGAGGTAGAACAACGACAAGAAAGCCTACAGTGACGTCTTATTATTGTGATGGTACAAATCAGATTGCGTGACTGCATGGAGAATACTGTTATCGTCGGTTGTTGGTTTCTACTTGTTATTAAATATGGAATAAATAAATCAATTGGAATAATTATTTAAATATGCTGGTTTATGGCACAACATAGTCTTTTTAAATAGTCTGTAACTTTGCTTTGCACTAATATTTTCACTTTCAGCTCAGCCAGACGGACTAAAATGAAAATATTCAGTACACTGTACACAGATAACCACTCTCCGTAAATTAATAGTAAGCTGAGCTAGGTTAAATTTTTATGGGAGCTAATGTCACTAGGGTCAGAGAAAAGTGTCCATTTTATTTGTCCGTAGCGGGCTAATGGAGGAAAAATATATATGACCCTTCCGTCGAGACAAAATTAGTCAATGTCTGTTAGCTTAAGGCGTCTGTGAAGCGGGGTGCCAAGAATGTACTCTCATCAGTTTCTCCTTCCTGCTCCCCATAAAGGAGAACATTTTCCGACAGATACATGCACACGCTATGTACTGTAGTTTTGAACAAAGATTCGGGGTTTTGTCTTCTCTGTTCATTAGGACGGTTGCTGTGGATTTATCTGCTTTCCTTAGGATTAATTATTTCCCTGTTTTGAATACGCTCTGCGAGCGCTCGGCGCTCCCCAGGTGGCAGATTGTTTTTTGGTTTAATAAATGGAATTTCACGGACTTAGAAACTCGCGGATCCTTTCAGAAAACATTACTCTTTTAAGTGGCTTTAAAGAATCTTGCAATTAAACTGAGCCAAAAAACCTAACTAATTGCCAAAGAGCTAGCACACACAATGGCTCAAAGATTTTAAACGGCTCTAAAAACGTTAAACCCTCCAATAACTGGCATTTAACTATAAAACAAGCCATTACTCAGAGAGATATTCAAGGAACCTCCCTTGATCTCTTACAGGAAAGGAAAGTCCCTTATAGACATGCTTGTAAAAGCCAAACTGTAAAAGCTTTGGACAGTCGCGTAGGTCTGTCACTGGCCATTGCTAATCATGGCACGAGACTTTATTTCCGCTTGAAATTTCACTTCCGCCGTGGTACCGACAAACTTTTGCCGTGATGTTCACAAACTTTTGCCGTGATGTTCACAGACTTTTGCCGTGGTGTACACAAACTTTTGCCGTGGCGTTTTCAAACTTTTGCCGTGGCGCTTTCAAACTTTTGCCGTGGTGTTCGCAAACTTTTGCCGTGATGTTCACAAACTTTTGCCGTGGTGTTAACAAACTTTTGCCGTGGCGTTTTCAAACTTTTGCCGTGGCGTTTTCAAACTTTTGCCGTGGTGTTCGCAAACTCTTGCCGTGATGTTCGCAAACTTTTGCCGTGGTGTTAACAAACTTTTGCCGTGGAGTTTTCAAACTTTTGCCGTGGCGATTAAAATCTTTTTCCGTGTTTACCAAATCGTTTTTTCGTCAATTTCAAAATAAAGTTAGTTACCTAAAACTGAAGGGACTAAACTAAAGTAATTGTTGACGTATTTTTTTTAATTGTGCGGTATTGACTTGAAACTTTTGCCGTGATACTTGTGGGCCACCGTAGAAGGGAGAGGCCTATACGACTCCTGCAAGCCCGTTTTAAGACCTTTTAACCTACGAATTTATGAGCTTCTTCTTTGTGTTTCTGTTCAGTTAACGCTTTTTGTCTCGCTTTTCAACCAATTTTACTTCTTGCATATACGTAGCAGGATTGACAGGTTTACTATGGTTCGGAGGACTAAATGTTGTCTGCAATTAGCCATTTATTGAGGGTAGAATTTGATCTCAAGAGTTCATGTCATATTTGACATCTGATCAGTGGAAAGAACAGCCTTGAGAATGAAACCGGAACTTTTTTTCTTTCTTACCAAAATTTTCACTTTCAACAATTTGACTTTCTTCATGGGTTTTTGTTTTTTTCTATTCTTCGTCTCAAGTTATCACCAGGAAATTTGCGATCCTTCCAGCAGGTTTCAGTTTATTGCAGTGTAATTGAAGGCTCACACAATCAAGGCATGGCTTTTAACACTTTGAATGATACCAAGAATTTAAAAAATTCATCACATCCGTACACTCCTAGACGTTTCGTGGCAGCGAGGAAAATCGATTAATGCATCAGGTTTATATCTGTTTGACATTTACTAAATAAATTTAATTGCCCGGTTAACTGTGAGCTACTGTGGGAAACACTCCAAGTAAAAGTCACATGATGAGCATACCCTTTCTCAGTGTCGATAAAACTTTGTTCATTATATGAGATCCAACTGATATACCAGTCCGCAAGTTGTTGGAAGCAACTACAAACACGTATGTTTTATTTCTAAACCTGATTACATTTCATCGTTAATTTGTCCGTTACTCATAGCATAAATTGATAATAACTTGCGTTATATAACCATTTTTTAAAACATACTAGGAGAGATAGGCTTACGTGACTCCCGCGAGCGCGTTCCCCCTTTTAACCTAAGAATTTATCAGCTTCTTCTTTGTGTTTCTGTTCAGTTAACGCTTTTTGTCTCGGTTTTCAACCAGTTTTGCTTCTTGTGTATTCATAGCGGGTTTACTATGGTGGAAACTGAGAACAGTGGAAAGAACAGCCTTGAGAATGAAACCGGAACTTTTTTATCTTTCTTACCAAAATTTCTTACCAAAAAAGTAGGAGAGATCGGCCTACGTGACTCCCGCGAGCGCGTTTTAAGACCTCTTAACCTAAGAATTTATCAGCTTCTTTTTTGTGTTTCTGTTTAGTTAAGGCTTTTTGTCTCGGTTTTCAACCAATTTTGCTTCTTGTGTATCCATAGCGGGTTTACTATGGTTCGGAGGACTAAATGTTGTCTGCAATTACCCATTAATTTAAGCGACGCATGTTGCAGAATTTGATATCAAGAGCTCATGTTATGTTTGACATCTGATCAGTGGAAAGAACAGCCTTGAGAATGAAACCGGAACTTTTTTATCTTTCTTACCAAAATTTTCACTTTCAAAAATTTGACTTTCTTCGCATGGATTATTTTTGTATTCTTCGTCTCAAGGTAATACCAGGAAATTTGCGATCCTTCCAGCAGATTTCAGTTTATTGCAGTGTAAGGGAAAGCGCCTGCAATCAAGGCGCGGCCTTTAACACTTCCAATGATACCAAGAATTTCAAACTTCATCACATCCCTACCTCGTAGAAGTTTCGTGGCAGCGAGGAAAATCGTTTATGCATCAGGTTCATATTAGCCTGCGAACGCAGACGTATTTCCAGCTGTTCGTTTCTCTCCGCCGAAAATTGGAGATCTTATGGCATTCCTTGATCAAAGAAAGTTTGTACTATGTTGTTTTTTCAAGGGACAGAGATCGAAATATTTGTTCAATTACTTTTCCCACTTCAACGGTGAAGATTTATATCGGAAAAATTGTTCAAAATACGGCGTTGAGCTGAATGGCACTCATTAAGGGCATTTTGCTTTCCCAGGCCAGAAAGTGCTTATATATTCCAAGAATCTTCTTTTATGAATTAAATCACGGTGAAATTGTTCTTGCTCGGTGTATTTTGTTACTGTTGTTTAATGACTGTCTCGTTTTACCAATACCTATTTATGACAAAAAAAAATGGAAGAAATCGATGTTTTCACCTTCTACCGCGAGATCGAGATCTTCCTTGATCTGTGCGTTCTTAAACGCTTTCTCTCATTTCTTGGTGTGAAAATGTTGATATGACAATATCCCTGAACAAAAACGAAAACATAAAAAATAAAGCATTCCATAAAATATTCCACAATTGAGGAAATTGCGGGTTAAGAAAACAGGCAGGGATGTTTACAACTTCTTTAATAACTGGACGTTGATAAAATCTAGACTACGAACAGTCTCTCTTTCCGCTCAAGGATAGCCGAGGGAAACGAACAAGCGAGCAAGTGCGAAAATCGCCCGCGTCGTTGAGACGTGGCGCGCGGGTCGGGCCGCTAGTGTAGTGAGTTGGCTAACTACACTAGCGGCTCGACACGTGCGTCACGTTTCAAGGCGGCAGGCTATTTCACGCTCGCTCGCTTGTTCGTTTTCCTCGACTACCCCTGAGCAGAAAGAGAGACTGCTCGTAGTCTAGATAACGTCACTAGAGCAGTAGAGGCATCCGTAAGAACCTGACCTTGAGATCTTCATGTGAAGGTCACCTGATCAGCTCATGATTTCTATTGCCAGCGACATTGCCAGTATCAAATTGCATACTTCGTTCACTACAAGAAATTCAAGTATTTAAGTTTCTTAACTTCAAAGCAAATTTCTTCCGTGATAACAAGCGATTCGAATTCTTTCTTGTCAGAGTTCTGTAAGGGTTATTGCTCCGACCTAAATGTGGTAAAATGTCCATGAAAGTACATCTTTTTTGCTTCAGTGAAGCCTCAAAAATGGTGGTGGTTAGCATTTAAGTTCGGGGGAATTCCGCCATTTTTCTCTAGTATGTAAATGCGGGCGACAATATATTGGGACACTTTGAACATTATACATGAAGAAAGGTGGGACAACGCCGTCGCACGGTTGCCTGACGTCATGACCATCAAAATTGACTCGCATGGGTATACATGAGAACATAGTTAGTAGAGGGGACTAACCAGTCCCCTCTACTAACTATGATGAGAATGGTGTTCCGCTCTGCGGCCTTTGGCCGCTCTAAGCACAGGATTCGCACACACCGCAAATAGGAACACCAGGACAGGAAATTCAAAGGGTTGAGTTCTCCTTTAGTCGAACCCAATAACTTATAAATAACTAATCCAGGAGATAAATGAACGAACGAAAGAACGAAGGAAGGAAGGAATGGGTGGATAAATGAATGAAATGAATGAATAAATTAGTGAATCAATGAGTGAATAAATTAGAGCTACAAAGCATGGATTATTATAATTTATTATAAATTACAACAACTTGTATTATAGCCTTATATCCGATATCATCAAAACATATTTCATGTTATTTTCGTTTCAGGAGACGCCTCAGCTCTTAACAAAACTTCATCTCAGGGGAAATGTTTTCATTAAAAATCACAGCCTTTCTTGTTTTCTGCTGTACGTGGTGTGCTTGTGCGTTTCGAATGAGAAACGTATGCTTTGAATGCTTAAACGGTGGAAGTTTAATGGAAGGGAAATGTCTCTGTAAGGATGGCTTCACTGGCGATTGCTGCCAGATAGGTAAATACATGTTGTCAAGGAAACATAATAATAACAGTTTTGCTTACGACCGTTTGTGATATGATATTTCTTCTGCATCTTATTGATTCATTGTTATTCGTTAAGTGTTTTTCTTTCTTTCTTTCTTTCTTTCTTTCTTTTCTTATTTCTCTCTTTATCGGATAATTTGTTGTTTGAATGTTTAACATGTGGCTTTATACAATAAACTAAACTAACCGTTTGTTTTGTAGGCTCGCCAATTAGAAATGAAATTTGTTCAGATGGATCCTTCTGCCCTGGTGCCCGAACATGTTGTGCAACTACAATCCTCTGCCCCCCGAGGATCTATTTCTGCTGCTCTCCAGGAAAACGGTAAGACATCACCTTACTTACAGTCTGTTCTTCATTTCTCTTAGTAGTTTCTTGAGACTTTTGTGAACAACTGACGATAATAAATAATCATTTTTGTACATCCACTTTTGACCAGACGCAAAAAAAACAGAAAGAAGGAAAAAAAGTATAGTATGTAAGTACTATACTAGTGTGTATAGTGTGTAACTATGTATATGAGCGCGACTATATATTTAGACACTTCGAACATTTTACACGAAGCATGGCTTCTTCTTTGTGTTTCTGTTTAGTTAACGCTTTTTGTCTCGGTTTTCAACCAATTTTGCTTCTTGTGTATTCATAGCGGGTTTACTATGGTTCGGAGGACTAAATGTTGTCTGCAATTACCCATTTATTTAAGCGACGCATGTTGCAGAATTTGATATCAAGAGCTCATGTTGTGTTTGACATCTGATCAGTGGAAAGAACAGCCTTGAGAATGAAACCGGAACTTTTTTATCTTTCTTACCAAAATTTTCACTTTCAAAAATTTGACTTTCTTCACATGGATTATTATTGTATTCTTCGTCTCAAGGTAATACCAGGAAATTTGCGATCCTTCCAGCAGATTTCAGTTTATTGCAGTGTAAGGGAAAGCGCCCGCAATCAAGGCGCGGCCTTTAACGCTTCCAATGATACCAAGAATTTCAAACTTCATCACATCCGTACCTCGTAGAAGTTTCGTGGCAGCGAGGAAAATCGTTAATGCATCAAGTTCATATTAGCCTGCGAACGCAGACGTATTTCCAGCTGTTCGTTTCTCTCCGCCGAAAATTGGAGATCTTATGGCGTTCCTTGATCAAAGAAAGTTTGTACTATGTTGTTTTTTCAAGGGACAGAGATCGAAATATTTGTTCAATTACTTTTCCCACTTCAACGGTGAAGATTTATATCGGAAAAATTGTTCAAAATACGGCGTTGAGCTGAATGGCACTCATTAAGGGCATTTTGCTTTCCCAGGCCAGAAAGTGCTTATATATTCTAAGAATCTTCTTTTATGAATTAAATCACGGTGAAATTGTTCTTGCTCGGTGTATTTTGTTACTGTTGTTTAATGACTGTCTCGTTTTACCAATACCTATTTATGACAAGAAAAAATGGAAGAAATCGATGTTTTCACCTTCTACCGCGAGATCGAGATCAGTTCCTTGATCTGTGCGTTCTTAAACGCTTTCTCTCATTTCTTGGTGTGAAAAATGTTGATATGACTATATCTCTGAACAAAAACGAAAACATAAAAAAATAAAACGTTCCACAATTGAGGAAATTGCGGGTTAAGAAATGGTAGTAATTGTCATTATGGTTCTATTTTGAAAACAAAAACACCCCTGATATTGTATATTTCTGAAAATTAAAACAAGCGCAAATTTAAAAAACACCTACGGTTAGAACTCATATCGTGTAAAAGGGTTTAAAACTAGGATGTAGTTTGTAGAGTCTTTGTTGTTTCTTAGAGTACATGCCTGCAACGGACCCATCAGTCCCCCATCCTATTACCTAAGATTCATCAAGAATTGGCAGCACAACTACTCTGGCTGCTTTCCTTCAGGCAACGTGCCAGGCGAGGCACTTTCATCATCGGCGTGGGTCCCAGACACACGCCGTTCTTGGCATTAGGTGTTTTACTGTTACGTAACATTGTGAACTGTGTTTTTCCTTCAAGGACCCCAGTAGGGATGGACCATTATTGTTTTGGAGGGGGGGATGAAAAATCCTGAAAAAAATTGTTTGCAAAATCAAAAAAGCCCAAATAAATTGTTTGCAGACATGAAAAGGAGAAAATAAAAAGATTGCAGACTGGTTGATACGTAGTTTTATTTCAGTATAGAAGTAAATTTAGACCTATTTGTTAAAATGCAAGATAACAATGCAACAAAATGATTTGCAAAATCTGTCACATCAACTGGTTTGACATGGTAAATTAGCCACCACAAACTAATTCAAAAGTTGACATTTTGAGTGTTAGCTATTCATCAGAGCAAATGAGCTATTTAACACTCAAACATCAGTCTTGTCATTTCTTTCCGGTGGCTGATTTACCAAATCGACTTGGTTGATAAACCCCAATTTCTGTTTTTTACTTTTCCACCAACAAATTACCGCAGTTTCTTAAAATCAGTAACTAATCCCTTTATTAAAAATAATCTCTTCTGAGGGCCTTGAAAGCAACAAATGTTAAAGTTAGGTTATTGTATTAATCGTTTCTATAACAAGAACGTTTTGTAATTGGATAGCTGTAATCGGACAACTATGTTGCACACGCGTCAATCAGGTGCTCTGAAATGGGATCTTTTTATAGCTGTTTCTCCACTGCTTGCAAAACTGATAATTAAAAATATATCTCTGAAGGGCACATAGATTTTCTAATCTTGCATTTTGTTATAGATGGATTAACTGGACTTCCTATTGTATAATTCGGGGGTAATGGTGCTCGTAATTTCAAATCGTCCTCACGCTACGCGCTCGGCTGATTTAAAGTAACTCGCCCAATTACTCCCTGAATTGTGCTCCACTGAGTCCAATTACCATTAAAAATCAAGAACTCTTCGAAGTGCAATGAAACTCTATAACTAAGAGAAAAGATTAACTTAAATTCCTGGGTTGCATGTATTCACTAATAGTTACACTGGCTTTTCAACAGGGTGCTAGGCTGGTTTGATGATGACATTTAATAAATCATCACTTAAACAGCAAGCAGTCTCCTGTTTTCCACTTGCATGAAGAAGGCAAATTGGATTCAGTCTTGTATAAACTACAAAATAGAGTGCAAGTGTAAGCAAGCACTGTTTCATTTGGCTCCTCAATCCTCTCTAGGATCAGGGGAGAAAAGGCCGCTGGTGCAGTTCTATATTATTACTTACAATTAGTTCACATTTTAATGTTTCAGGATACTTTGATGTGAGATTTTCAATTTTTTTAGGAAACAAAACAAGCCATAGTGCAGTTATACTTTTATAAGTTAAAGACATAGAGACACGGCATTCATGGAAAGCAGTTTAAGGCAGTAATGTTTACATTAGTATTTTGACTACATAGAATTACCTGAAGAATTTTAACCGTATATAAATAAATGTAATAATAATAATAGTAATAATAATAATAATAATAATAATAATAATAATACAAAAAAAAACACACAAAACATTGTTTGCAGGAAGATGCAGCCAAAAAAAAATCGTTTGCACAGACAACTTTGTCTTGAAAAAATTTTCATCCCCCCCCTCCAAAAAAATAATGGTCCGTCCCTTCCAGCAGAGCACTGACGTAATCATGCATACGGGACCATAGACGCCACTACCGCCATAAATATTATTTGTCACTTTGCTTATGTTTTAATTTGCAGGTGTAATTGGTCCCTTGGGTTATGTCGTTAAGACCGAGCACAGCATCCTCAGGAGGACAAGTACTCCTTGAACAACGTATTTGGAGGAGAAAAAATCCCCCTTCCTTTATAAATGATGGGCTTATTACAATTTTTCGTCCTCGAGTGAAGCAATGAAACCAGTCCGTCAACATTCATGATTTCTTTTACTTTTATAATTTAAAAATATTAAGGCATCTGTGAAAAATAAAGTTTATGAGCATAATGGTTACGTTAAGCCCTCGTTTTTGTAGACACACAATTTTGTGAAATCTTGACTTATTTTCTGCGCTGCATATTACACACGTTTCTTACGCAATCAGGGGTTATATAAAACTATTTTGTCGAGGTGTTTACGTATGAGGTTCCCTTCTTTTAAGTAATGTGAGCAATATTTAATCATTTTTGCTAGTCATTTGCTGGGGCATATAATATAAAATTAAAAAAATAAATAAAAACTTTAGCATTTTATCCTAATAACTATTTTGCTATAAGCGAGAGGCGAAGGAGCCGATCGGCCGCGTAGTTTTGCAAACAAATAAAACAATGGCACTCGCGCCTGATTGTTAGTTTGGCACTCCCGTGTAATTGTCAGTTAGACTCCTTTTCCTGCTGCCGTTAATTTTGCTTAGTTGAAATTTTATCGACTTAAAATACGCTCTTTTGAGATATTTTCGCTTTGCATAGAGTAAAGGACTGATAAGAGAGTTGGTACGGTCACCGATAAAATTAAAAAAAAGGCTCACCTCAAAACAAAGAGAGTTTTACTACTTAAAGAAGATTATCAGTGCCGTAGGTTAGAACAAATCATTGTCCTATCTCTCTTTTCGGTTCTCGACTCTTCTATTTAAGAGGACTTATTTATCGATGATATTTGGGGACATATATAATATCTATCTTTGGGTCGGCTCTGAAATCATGTGCTATATTCCAACTTTTAGTATGATGCAATCACCCTTTATCAACGAGTAGGCTTGAATTTATTACATTTCATCACCAAATTTCTGCTGTTAGAGTCTGTTTTTGATAAAGGGTTTTGCGCCGACCTTTTTCTTCTATTTTGTGTTTCTTTTCAGGGATAATATGATAAGGTATATTTTGGGTTCTAGTTATTTAAAATATCTCGGTTCTGGGAAAATATGACAAAAGAAATATTATTGTCAAAACGAGCGTCCTAAACTATAATTAAGCTCTCTTTGATATTTCAAAACAAAATTTACTTCATTTATCCAGGAATACACTGTACAAATTAAGTTGTCTTTTTAATATTGGAAAACGATTTCAGCTGCTTAGTTTTACAAATAGGCAATCTCCTCTTAACGAAGAGCTCTTGAGAAAACCGAAGATTTTCAAATTTTTGCACAAGTAAACAAACCAAGCCAAATCTGAATTTCCTTTGTTCACTAAGCGAAAAACAGCTGGAACCACTCTTTCCCTGCATAAAAATACTGTTAGCAGTAGAGTCAAACTTGTGAACTGTAATTACTCTAGGGAATTTCTCACAAATTTGAGCAGTTTGTAAACGAGATTCATTCTGACCTGAGCTTGCTCTGGAAGATTAAACTACTCTGACGCTCAAACAGTGGCCTGTTCTTGGTGGTAAAATCTGTTCCCTTACATTTTTCACGGGAAGGTACACTGGACTTCTCAGCAGTCAAACGAACGCCCGGCGGAGGGGGCACTCAACAAAGATTTATACGGGGAGGCTCCGCCCCGATGTCCAACCCCTTACCCTTTTATATACCATTTTTGACAGAACAGGTACTCCTTTCGTATACCTTTCATTGAAAAATGGTACCCTTTTACATACCTACTTAAGAACACGGCATCCCTTTTCTAAACCCTTGGAATGCAGTTAATGAACGATATCAGGGGAGAACAGTATTACTGGAAGAGATGTTAACCAAAAAACGATATTATTATCTACTCGAAAATTAAAGGGCCTTTTAGATACCTAAATGACAGATTTCCCTACCCTTTCATGTACTTCAGCTCGTGAAATCCCTACCCTTTGATATACCTGAAGCCTGAAAAAGGTACCTCTTTCCGGGCGGAGCCTCCCCGTATAGGCCATTATAGGGAATACCCCCCCCCCGGGAACGAACGACGCGCGCGCAATTCCCGCCATGATTTTGCATGGAAAATTTTGACAAGCTTGGAGAGTTTCACTTTTCACTTAAATCTTTTCAGAAAGCTTAAGCTTTTACGTAGCGTACGTGTTCAAAATGAAGTAACTTTCATCCACAGTTTAATCGGCACGAAATTCGGCTTGCCTGGACATTTTATGTCTCGTCGTTTTCATACAAATTTCACACTTGTAAACGTTTCAACTGATTTAAACTTATAAAAGGCTCTGACAAACAAGAAGTGATGTTGCCTTTTCGTTTGACAGCTAAAATTAAACATGAGACTTCCCGAGTCGCTCCTTTTGATTCTCTCGGAGTAGTATGTGGTCGTTTTGGGTTTGACTCAACAACGTCATAGGAACCTAGTAATGCTTTTTTACCTTTTTTGCCGTGTCATATGTACGTTGTTAATGAAACTGTGCAACGTGGATCAGTTTCAATACGGTAGTAGGTGTCCTTAAAGCAGTGGTTTGTTCTTATAAAAAGACTCAACAAACCTGTGGTTTTTCAAAGACGGGCCCACAGCTGGAGTGCATTTGGGAGCCACCAGCGCGGTTACCGAGCTACATGAATTGTTAACTGTGTTAACAGTTTTCTGTTTTCAAAACTGCAAAAAAATACATCTAGCAAAGTCAAAACCCACGAAAATTTCAAACCAAACCGTCGTTGCTAGAATTAAACCTCTGAATTCTACTACAGCCCTCGCACTTTCAGTATTTCAAAAGGCGGTAAGATTTATAAAATTGTGTTACCTTGATATTTGCGTGACTAGTTTTCGAATGGTGATACGATCGCCAACTAAACGCCTGGAGTTGAAGGTTGAATTTTAAACCTTTTTTATTGCTTTTTTGTTCCCTCTTCAGTTGTATGAGCTAGATCTCCAATGCGTGAATTTAAAAAATTTGTCTGACTTAACGACAGACTTTTTATAACCGAATAAATTCATTATCATGTCAGTAATTTACACTGGCAATCTTATTTGTTATTTCGTCCAAAAAAAGGCTTAAAAATACCAAGGACGTCCAAACTATGCCTCATCAGACAGTTGCCGAAATTCGGATAAACCTTCTATTGAGGAAAGTCCTATATTCTATCCTGGAACAATTACAGCAATTAATTCGTTGCTTTGAGCCATTCAGTGTACTCCAATATCCGGCCAATTTGGGTCAAGCCTTCTAGAGCTTTCCCATTTGTTTTCACCTTTTAAATGGCGTCTTTTGATCCGTATAACGTCCAAAGCCCTCTTGAAAATTGTTGTGTACAACAATCGGTCGCACCACCATTTCATAAGCGTAGCAGAAGCATTGCATTGAACTAGCCATTTCCTCAAGAAACCCAAGGGAAAATATCAGCCCTCTTCCTTCCCCACCTCTGTCTATCATTAACATACCAATTAATCGTAAAGTGATCTTCAACAACCTACTATGACGAAGTTTCGTTCTTTCTGCATTGGACGGTTTCGCAAAGGTCCGTCTTTATAAACAATGTCGAGACGTGGTTGTCTTGCCGACCACGATTCTGAGTTTATTTTTGCTGCTTTTGAGACGTCAGTAACAAAAGGAAATTCCGCAGAAAGTTGTATTTTAAAGCTGGTTACGTTTATGCGACTACCACTAGCCGCATAAACATAGCAAACCGGCGAATAACCCTTCTCCTGCAGTCCTAGAGGAAACTACGAAGAATAATGAAGAGGAGGACCTGGAAAACGAACTGCACCCGAAAACAGTGACTCGCTGTTGGGTGCAATCCCCGGTGGGGGAGGGGGGAGGGGCACTTGACCCATGTTTGGGTGTAGGGGTGCCGCAGAGGGTCTGAAAACCTGACCCTGTCAGGGACAAAAAATGCTCGAAAATACCATACAAAGGATAAAACCTTCCATTTTTATGTCCCTGTTTAGGACAAATGACAAAATGCTCTAGTTTAAGACAATTTTGAAGTATTTTAGAGACCTGCAAACGTCTCGGATCCAGGATTGATTGCTGAATACTATATAAGCCATATTTAACAAGGACAATCCCGCAACCATACCCTGTTTAGGACAAGTTCAGACACGGTTTAGGACAGACTAGCATAAAGTTATATAACCCTGCTCAGGAGAGAGAGGCCAAAAATCATACCCTGTCTAGCAGCACGTCCTCGAATAGGACATTTTTTTTTTTTTGTACCTTCGATTATTGTAATCAATATATCTGTAGTTATTTATACCTTTTGTGTTTAAATAAAGTTGTCTTATTTTATCTTAAAAAAGGCAGTCCCCTCCTAGGGGGGTGCAATCCAGTCATTAACCAAAACGTGGCAGAAATGGCGAGCTCTTTCTTTGAAATCAGCGGTGCCACTCAATCGCTGCTTTGAAAACACTGCCTGCTAAACGACTCCTTTTTGATGCTAACCTCGACACTTCAAAAGGGCAAACTTTAGCAAAAAAAGAGTCCAGGGATGATATCAGCGATACTGGCACTGATTAAGCGAGAACGACATTAGGATACTTCATGACGCCCGTGCCCCGAGTCTACTGGGTGCCAGAGTTTTTCTTGCGCGCTCGAACACGCGCGAACAGAGTGCACCGCGAAAGTACACTTGAGAAAGCACTAGTACCCAGGGTACTCCGAGCGAAACTGAGGGCGGGGAAACATCGCCTGCCAACAAGCAGGACTCCTGTAAATACGAAGGTGGAGATGAACTTGAAATTGGCCCTTGAATTCACAAAGGATGACAAGGTAAACAGCCCGGTTTCAACTGAAACAATTAACTGGCATTATAAATAAGCGCTGTCCTTTGCATCACAAAAACAATAATTTTAACTGTCACGTAATGATATGGTTAAACAACATATAGTCATAACTATCCCAATTGCAGGAAGGTTTCTGTACCATAAACCATAAAGTGACTAAAAGCGTTAACCCCCCCCCTCCCCCTCCCAGGACAAGGGTGACCCCCAGCATTTACTCAGGTAACCCTAATGGTTCTGTGGTGCCAATTTATATACCTGGAGGGGTGGCTGATGGTCAATATGAGACTTGGCAAGATGGCGAGACTGAGTTTTTTTTTCTCTGCAGAGCCTGAGACTGTTCGTCTACTTAGTCTCTGGGATGTTGTGAGAAAAAACTTAAAACTCCAAGACATAAAGAACACTCAAAAAAGACACTACAACACCTTTTGTTAGAAATGTGACTAAAATTTTACGACACCCACATTTTTGAAAGACTATTCCCCACCTCTACCTGGTGAAGAGAGACAATGAAGAGTTATCCCTATCCCTGAAACTGAAACCCAGCATCAATAATAACACAATTATTCTGCTCAATCCTGTGGACAATGTAAAATACCCTGATTTAACCAACTTGGCCTACACCATATTTTTTGTTACGATTTTGCATTATAAGGCAACTTGGGTCTCACAACCATGTTCGGTTAAATTGCAGTGCACAATGTGAAAAACATTATCCACAATTTATGGAAAATTGGTACATGTATAACTGTACTACACAAGAAAAATTCCTATTTAGTATGTTGAAAAAAAAAGACTTACAGGAACCAATGAATCAACAGCCATAATGAGCCCAATGTCGTCCAGCAGCAGCTTGACAGCTTGCAGCACAATGACAGTCATTACTGATCCGGCAGATGGAATGTTAGCAGCACCAATTGCAATAGCTGTTACTGTAAGGCTGCATAAAACTTATTTTTTTAGTATAAAGAGGCATTTATTTGCATAAGGGTAAGTTTAGGGAGTATCCAATAAGAGAACCAGTACTCCACCTAAGAAACTACTGTAATGTTAGCTAGTCTAACACAGATTTTTACTGTACCTCCTATATTTTTTCTTGCTAACCCATTTTAAATCTTTGGGTAGAGAACAGAGACAACATGGATAACTGTTTCTTGTCTAAGGAAATAATTCAGTACAATACAAAGACCAGCGTCAAATTATCAACCTTCTTGTAATCAAAAGTCTGATCGAAAGTCTGATTAAAAAAAATGACTTTTCATACTAACCACTATCTGTTTGCAGACCTGTCAGACTGTAGACTTAAACTAACCCTTGCACTAACTGAATATGTTTGAATTACATAGTCCATAGAAAAGGTTTAGTCTGCAGTCTGTGTTGACACCCTCCCCATTTTTTGGAACTCAGTACTTCTTATACCTGTTTTTGATGTTAAGAAGATTATTTAAAAAATGTAATTGGACAGTTAAGACAATTGCTAGGGACCGTTCCTGTCACTGAGATCAGTGTTTTTCTGCAAATTTGTTTAATATGTGTTTTAGTTCTTTTACTTTTGAAGGGGTGGTGCCTCCCATGGGTACCAACATCCAATTCATGCCTGGCCTGACGAAGTATCTATTTTTTGTTACTTTTCTTTCTGTTGTTTCTTTTGTAATATATCATTATTTTTCCCTAGATTTTGTACTCTTAGTTGAGTTTAACCCAATGAAGTTGCTGTTTAAGTGAAAGCGAGAGGACTTAAATAATAACACTTAACCCTTTAAGCCCCAATGGTGACAACCATCTTATTTCTCCTTACAATATCACTACACCCCTGTACTTGAACAAACACACGGGTCAATGAGGACAAAGGAAATGATCATGAAGATAATGTCTTGATTAAAATCGATTTCTCCTGTTGACTGTAAAGGCTCGATTTCTGCCGCTAGCTCGAGTCCGGTCTTTGTTCCTCGGCTGGTAATCGAGCCTAGTGATTGCAGTATCATAAGAAATACCCCCGGGGGGGGGGGGGACTCCCATATGAAAGTGACTGGGAAGCTCGTCGTCTTGCTTAGGGGTGTAAATTTGTGGTCTCACTTAGGGTGTTCAGGACAGAAAGCCAATATTTTTACTCATACAGGTATCGCTTAGGGTAGACTTAATGTACGGAAAGTAAAGACTTAAGACAGTGCTTCTAAAATCTAATAACAGAATACAGCATTCGATGTGAACATCTTGAGCGCAATTTAAATCCGTGTAGCTCTTATTTGGTCGTCTGTTTAAGCATGGTCTCCTTTAGGGGTCAAATAAAGCCTGAGCCATGCCCAGATTGGTCTCCTTTAGGGTTTTAATTCTAATTTTCCGACGAGCATCCCCGTCCCTTTCAAATGGGAGTCCCCCCCCCCCCGGGAGAAATACATGCACGTGGAGAACAGGGAGGACAACATGCATGTTGATATTGGGGCTCAAAGGGTTAATTCCTTCACTCCTTACAATCTCACTTCATTCAGTCGGACAGCCTGAACAGGCTACAGTCTCCGGGAAAAGGTAAGTTTACAAGCAATTAACACTCACCAGGTGACAAATCTGACAAATCAGATGACAAATCGGATGACAAATCATAATTGTTGAGCTGAGCAATGAAGATGGCTGCAATAGCTTCACACAAAGCCGCACCATCCATATTTACTGTGGCACCCGATGGCAAAACAAACTTGCTGATGTGGGCCGGGTCCACGTTGTTGTTTTCTTCAAGGCAGTGTATGGTGGTTAACAGAGTTGCCGCACTAGGGAAAAGGGAACAAGAATGGTATGATCTACATCTAAACAGAACAGAAAATAACTTAAGCCTACCGTATTTTGCAATCGGTACAAAAAGGAAAAGTACGTTGTAGATCTGTTTACTTAATTTAATTAAAGATTGTGCTGACAAATAATAATATTATTAAAGGTGCTCCTCCCAACATGCACACTCCTCCCAACATCTCACATGGTACCTCCCGGCCTCACAGAAGACGGATACCACCGTTCCTTTCGGCTATAGCATTAGCCAATGACATCAAAAAATAGGACCCCGAATGGGTCTACGTGTCTGCTGGCTCCAACACTGATCAACATAGCAAAGACGTCACGGCAAGGTAAACTAGCGGTTTTTGTGGTAAGAGTGACGAAAATGTTTGGAAATGTAGGGAATTATCAGGAATATAAAGTGTGATGGAAATAGTGAAATAGCCTGCGTAACAAGCGTTTCCGTAGGTTTTCCGCCCGTTCAAGGCATTTTTCGCTTTTTGGCGGCGCAAAAATTGGGGTAAGCGCAACACTGATGGAAGGAGTGAGGAATTTTTTGCGTTCGCCCCAATTTTCGCGCGTTCAAAAAGCGAAAAATGCTTCAAACCAGCGGAAAGCCCTACAGAAACGCTTGCTACGCAGGCTAGTTAGTAGCCTGCGCGCACACGTCACATAGGAGACGTCTGCGCGCAGGCAAGAAGGTCAGAGAAAAGGCTGAGAAATATAATCGTCCTAAAAACTGCAAGAGGCTAGGGCGCCCAAAGTGAACCCTGATAATTGGGGAAAATTAACCCATTGCGAGAAAAAGCAAGACCTTAGATAGTAAAGGTTGGAACGATAACCGCTTAGTCGATTTAGGCGCTTATGGATTCTAGAAGCCATAGTGCTAATGATCAATATCAAGAAAAGTCCTAGGGGCATTAAACCCGACCGTCATATCCCACCCGATTACCTAGAGTAAAAGAATACTGGCAACACGCAACATAAAGCGGAAGCTAAGGGTGACAATGCGTTTGGCAGAGCGAAAAGCGGAAGTCCTGGGTGAGTTTTTCATGAAACAAGTTAAAGTCCTAGTGGGTATTAAACCTGGTCGTCGTACCCGATCGATCCCCAGGGCAAAAAAAATAGGGTGATGGTAAAACTCGTGGGGGTCAATAATCTGTGACGGACAAAATTTGTAAGGCACTTGACGGTTGCATTAGTGACGCGTCCGTGACGGTTTTATTGTTAATTCAAGCTTTCCTGTCAGTATTGGGTTTGATTTATACGATTGATCCTCGACGGCTTACTGAAGGTGTATATTGAATGATACCCCAGGATACCTCATGTATCCGTCACTATTTACTACGGATCCGGGACGGTTTGCTAAGAAATTTGAGGACAAAAAATGAGACATGCCCATGTGACGTAAAGCGCAAGTTAACGGCAAGAGTTTGTTTGGCCGAGCGAAAACCGGAAGTCCTGGGGGAGTTGGTCATCAAAAAAGGGGAAAAATGGGTACATTGTATTACTGAGACCGAGTCGTCGCCACATTAGCGACGGCCGGCTACCAAGCCCTGAACACTCCAGCGTCAAATACGCGCCAGGTATGTCACATGAATAAATTCAAAATCAATTAACAGGGTGGGCAAACGTGTTCAACATCTTGGATTCAACAATGCTGAACGGTGTTGAATGGAATATTGAACCTGGTTTTTCCGAGGACTAACTATGAATAACAACAACAACAACACACTTTATTTGCATTCCCAATTACAAATGGTATGGCAAAAGTATAGGAAAATAATGATAATAATAATACGAATTACATCGAAAGATATGTAAGGGTAAGTAATAGGATCAACTAATTGACGATTGTTGCGATTGTCGATTCATTTCTTAGTGCAAAAGCTTCATAAATGAAGTAACCTAATTTTTTACAGAGAAAGGCATCTATATTATTAAAGAGAAATATAATTTTTTGATTGGCATCTAAAGAACTAAAATCAGAATAATTTCTAACAATGTAGTCTATTAGAGATTTTCTAATTGTATTATATCTACTACAATTAAGTACAAAATGTTCTTCGTTTTCAATAGCCTGCGTAGCTGGCGGAATTGTATTTGCGCACGTAGTTTTGGCGGCGAAGCCGCTTTTCTCGCGGCTTTGCCTCTCCTCCCCATTCTCTGCGCGGCTTCTTCTTCTCCACCAAGCCAAAACTTTACGCGCACGAACGATCCCGCCGGCTACGCAGGCTACGTTTTCAACTTCATTTGAGCTGCAGTTTTGACAGATTCTCAGATGCTCAGGAAGTTTAGGATAAGAATGTCTACCAGTTTCAATTCGTAGGTTATGGTTGCCTACTCTAAGTTTTGCTACTGCCCGACGATGTTTAAGATTTGTAATTAATTCTAGTGAGTTAGAGGGAGTAACATCTGTTTTAAAAGTAGAGTAAAATTTCAGTTTTTTGTTACATCTAATCAATTCATGTTGATGCTTTTCTAAACCAGTTTTAAAGTTTTCGATTATTTTGGATTGACACTTTTTAGTTTTTAATCTATCTCCTTTTGTATCAATCATAGTTTGAAGATCAGTAGAGAAATCGGTACCATATTGTTTAAGTATATCATAGATGGAGAGCATAAAGCATAAAGCATAAAGCATTTTTTTCCAGAGTCTGCCAGTTGAGTTGAAATTTGAAGGCATTGTCTGGCAACGCTTGAATTCGGAAGGTTTAGTAAGTGAAGCCAAAACTTGAGTGTATTAGAGAAAATAGTTAGTTTGAGAGGGAGTCTTCCGGTTTCATTTCTTGCTGCGACATTCGATGCTCTTCTATTAAGGCAAAGATAAGATTTGTAAAATTGCGAGTGAAAGCGTTCGATAGGATCTTTCTCCCATTTGTTAAGATTGAGGCTATCATATGCCCCCCATATTTCTGAACCATATAAAAGAACGGGTAGAAAGACTAGACAAAATCCGGGACAAAATCCAAGACTAACAGACATTTTTCATGATCTGAGCGATCATTTTAATCTAAACGTAGCGTAAAGTGAACACAATTTATATTATAGCACTCCTACTAGACTACCGTGTTCAAAAGCAATTCAAAAGTTCATTGAATTTGGTTATCCTATTCTAAACATGCTAGAGGATACTACACTAACGTGCTAAAGCTATTTTAACAGCTGTTTAAATTCGTTTACCTTCATTTACCTAAACATGAACATTTACTTGAAAACCCTTCCCCTTCCCCCAAAATACTGCATCTGTGGGTAAAATCCACAAGCATGACTGCACTCAAGGGAAAGACGAAAGTAGAATTTTTACAAAATATTTAAAAAATTTGCGACACTATTAGGAGGGTACAGGGTAAAAATAAAAAATAAAAAATGAGAGGTACTCGGCATGTTAAAAATCAATAAATCACCACTTTAAAAACAGATAGGGCCCTGGACTAAATCAAGATTATGGCGGAAGTTAAGCAATACGATATTCTCCTGTTCAATTACAAGTACAACAACAACAAACGTTTTATCACAGGATAGCCTCCCATGCAGACATTCTTAGGGCTGTACGTAAGAGGCCAATCACATAAAAAAGCAGTTCAGAATGGGCAGTCTTAGCAAGTTTGAGAAAGTTTCACTGCAATGCCCAGGTGGAGGGGGGGGGGGCACTAGACAAAGTTTTATATGGGGAGGCTCTGCCCCGATGCCCAACCCCTCACCCTTTTATATACCATTTTTGACAGAAACGGTACCCCTTTCGTATACCTTTCATTGAAAAATGGTACCCCTTTCACATACCTACTTGAGAACACTACATCCCTTTTCTAAACCCTTGGAATGCAGTTATGAATAATATTATGGGAGAACAGTATTACCGGAAGAGATGTTAACCAAAAGACAATATTATTATCTACTCGAAAATTAAAGGCTCTTTTAGATACCTAAATGATAGATTTCCCTACCCTTTTATATACCTGAAGCCTGAAAAAGGTACCCCTTTCGGGCAGAGCCACCCCATATATGCCATTATAGGAAGTACCCCCCCCCCCCGGGCCACAATGAAATCTCCATAGCACGAACTTTAAAACATTGAAAAAATCCCAAACAAATATCTCTCTTTAGAATATCAGCTGCTATTCAAGCAATTAGTTCCAAATTGAAACTTTTTTGGAGTGCTTTTAGTGATTTATATGTTTGGGAGAACTTGTTGCGATCTTGAGCCCCCGCCAATAGTAATAAGGCCATAAGATGGAACCGAACCGACAAAGAACCGAAAAAATAAACTTAGAACTTGAATTTTAATCAACCAGTTTATTTTAAACCTTTAAGCCCCAATAGGAATCAGCATCAACTTTCTCTTTCTCCTCATCATATCAGTGCATTCTAACACATACAGGTCATGAATATTAAGGAAATGATCATCAAAGATGAGCTGTCTTGATGTTTAAACAAATTCTCCAAACTAGTGCTGAACAAAATGTATGGAAAGGAGTAAGGAGAACTTATATACTGATGCTGGGGCTGAAAGGGTTCAAACACTGCCCCAAGTCCTTATTTCTATTTCCAATAGATTCTCACCAGATGGCCAAGCGACATCTTTCCAAATAAGCTGGAAATTATAAAAATATTTATTATTTTAATGAGATAAATTCTACATCTATAAATGAGTAAAAATAAAACACCATCAACCTTGGCATCAAAATCAAGTAAAAGACACAATTGCTAGGACAGTAAACTGTTATTTTTTAGCTTGATAGTAATTATGTTAGGACATTTTCCCTTATATTTATTCTTATTCAGTTTTAAACGGCAATAACAAAACAAAACTAATTGCATAGCTAAAAAGTATTCACAAACAGTCACAGAAAAAAACATTGGAAGTGACTACCTAAACTGATGAATATAATATGTACATGAACATGCACCAACTATAAACCTATCAGACAGCTGCTGTGCAGAACAATGATTATTTTAAGACTACAACATTTGAAGTTCCCGCCTGTGTGTTTAACACTACAAGTACAACAAAATAACTATGTATTCACAACTGGCAAACTCGGCCCCAGGATGAGGCACTCTTCGGGGCTGTCATTAGTATACTGACAACTGGCTAATAAGCAAGGGTGAAGCTGAAGAAAAAACTAATTAAGCAGGATCATTAATAAGACCAGTCAGCCTTTTTTGTACTGTGCACATTCAGAATTACAACTGAGAAGTAATGGCAACCTCATCGGGGTCATCAGGTTTCTCTTGATTACTTAGTGGGAGTGTGTCATCCACTGCTCCATTACAGTTGTCATACTTCCGCAGGTCGTCACGGGACAAGTGCTCCACAACACCTGCACCGATGGAGTCACCCAGTACATTGACAGTGGTGCGGAAGCGATCCCTGTGGACAAAAAAGAGTTGTTTGCATCCAAAAACAATAATCTTAACTGCCACGTTACTTGATATATAGTTATAACATACCTTATTATTGGAAATTAACGCTTGTGTTATTTAAGGTATTTGAAAATAACGTGACTTAAATTAACGTGAATTGAAGAGAAAATTACTCCCCAATAAAGGAAATTAATGCAAAAGAGGAGGTAAAATTTCAAAATGAGGGAAATTAACATGATTATCACAAAGAAACACCTTACGGTCACAACTGGAACAAATCAATTTCATGACTGAATTGAAAAATCCCGAACAAAACAGAGTCCACAGGTGTGTGAGGCAATTTCTTTACAATGCGAGTTAAGTTCTGCATAAATGTAGGAAAGCTATTGTTTTGTAGGTGTCAAGAATGTCTAGACTGGATCCAGAATTTGGAATTAAAATGATGGAAATTAAGGTCAGAAATTAAGGTCCACTTAATTAACAATGCGGAAATTAATGCTAACAAATTAATTAATTTCATGGAGCATTAATTTCCTATACTAAGGCAGTCATACAATTTAATTATGGCGATTGCAGGCAGGTTTCTGTACCATAAAGTGACTAATACCGATAACAACGATAACAATGCTACTCAGCTTGGTGCGGTACGTTCCATGGAGGCCTGTGTTGAAGACTTGAGACAATGGATGATCAAAGATAAGCTCATGTTAAATGATGATAAGACCGAGTTCGTGCTAATCGGTACAAAGCAGCAATTGGCGAAAGTCTGTATTGACACTCTGTCGGTTGGCATTTCAGAGGTTTCAAACTCCAGCCTCGTTCGGAACCTTGGTTCGTGGTTTGACTGTAATTTCACAATGGCTACACATGTGAACAAGATTTGCAAAGCAGCATTTTACCATCTTTACAATATTGCTAGAATCAGGAAATATCTAAATCAGCAATCGACTGAAGCCCTTGTTCACGCGCTTGTGACCAGCCGCGTAGATTACTGTAATGGATTGCTTTATGCTAACCCTTATTTGTGTAAGCTTCAGCGAGTGCAGAATGCTGCAGCTAGACTGGTTTTTCGAGCACCTAAGTTCTGCCACACATCGCCATTCCTATTTGAACTACACTGGTTACCTATAAAGTCACGTATTGATTTTAAGGTTATTTTAATTACTTTTAAAGCGATCCATGGATTTGCCCCTAAATACATTTCTGATCTTATATCTATCGAGTCAAAATCGAACTATAGCCTGAGATCAAACGATGAACTGCTTTTGTCACCACCTGTTGTAAAGACTCTATCTACCCTCGGTGACAGGGCTTTTGCGGCGGCTGCGCCTAAATTATGGAACCAGCTACCGTCATAACTAAGGAGAATCATTTTCATCGATCATTTTAAGCGAGCTCTCAAGACATATCTTTTTAAACAAGCTTTTTATTAGTGTACAGGCTGAGACCGTTTGTCTGCTTAGTCTCTGGAATGTTGCTAAGAAAACCTTGAAACTCCCAGACAAAAAGAACACTCAAAAAAGAGACCACAAGACCTTTGAAATGTGACTAAAACTTTGCCACACCCACATTTTTGAAAGATTATTCCCACACCTACCTGGTGAAGAGGGACAATGTAGAGTTATCCCTAAAACTAAAACCCAGCAGAATTTGTAGGATAATAAAACAATTAATTATTCTGCTCAATCCTGTGGACAATGTAATACCCCCTGAGTTAACCAACTTAGCCTACACCCACATTAGGTAAATATCATGTGATATTTTTTTGCAATTTTGCAATTTTTTTTTTTTGCAATTTTGCATTATAAGGCACTTGGGCCTCACAACCATGTTCAGTTGAATTGCAATGTACAATGTGAAAAACATTACCGGTATCCAAAATTTATGGAATATTGGTACATGTATTAACTGTATGATATGAAAAAAAAATGACTTACAGGAACCAATCAACAGCCATAATGAGCCCAATGTCATCCAGTGGCAGGTTGACAGCTTGCAGCACAATGATGGTTGTTACTGATCCGGCAGATGGAATGCCAGCAGCACCAATTGCAATAGCTGTTGCGGTAAGGCTGAATAAAAATTAGCAGTTTAGTACTTACACAAAGAGGAATTTACACAGTGCTGTATTACCATAAGGGTAAGTCTAAGAGTGCCAAATAGGAATACCACTATGCCCCCCAAGAAACTATGCTAGTCTATTACAAGTTTACCCCCAGCATTTTTCCCTGGTACCAATTTTTGAACCTTGGGTATAGAGAAACAACATGGACAACTATTTCTTGTCTAAGGAAATAATACAGCACAACACCAGACTCAAATCACCAACCTTCCACTTTTCCAATCAAAAGTCTGATTGGAAGTCTGATAAAAAAAATGACTTTTTGTACAGCCGATACACTACTACAATGCAACACCAAATTTGCAAAATTAGCAGTTAATTATATTGAGAGACTGAATCAAAGCATTGCTTTTACCTGTACTTTTTAATAGCAAACCAATTCAACATTCTTTCCAGTAAAGAAGCTTTCTTTCACCACAACCTTTTGAGCAACGCCATTTAAGGCAATAGGTGAACACCAAGATGAAAATTTGTGCTTGCTTACTATGCCATCTTTGATTGTAACCCAAAATTGGATTTACACATTTAAAAGGTCAAAAGTCTCATTATAATATTTAAGCCTTTTTGAAAATTATAGTGTAAGCTACTTATCTGTAGCCAATTTAACTTTATTTTATAACCCTGGTAGCCTGATCCAAACTGGTCAGAGTAGAACATAGCCTGAGAAAACAGCCGACGTTTCACGAGGTCACCACTTGGGCCCTCGCAAAACGACGTCTGAGTAACGAGCGCAGAAATTCCATACTGATGACGTCCTCTACCCAGATCTTGGTAGTGCTTCTCATTGGATGAAAGAAAATTCCAACCAATCAGAAGCACTACCAAGATCTGGGTAGAGGCCCGTCATCAGTATGAAATTTCTGCACTCATTACTCAGACGTCATTTTGCGAGGGCCCAAGTGGGGACATTGTGAAATGCCGGCTGTTTTCTCAGGCTAAGTAAAACACAGACCAGTCAGACTGCAGATTTTAAGTAACCCTTGCACTAAATTACACTTGCAGTCTGTGTTTTTACCCTCCCCTTTTTAGGGACTCAGTTTGAGGAGTAAAGTTAAGTAGACAGGACTCAATGCTTAATTCCTTCTCTCCCTACAACCTCACTCCTTTCATTCTAATCGCCTGGTACAGGCTACAATCTTGAGGAAAAGATGAGTTTACCACTGGTTAATATACTCACCAAATGGCAACAATTTTTCCGCCTGACAAATCATAGTTGTTGAGCTGGGCAATGAAGATGGCTGCAATAGCTTCATACAAAGCTGCACCATCCATATTCACTGTGGCACCCAATGGCAAAACAAACTTGCTGATGCGGGGGTCCACTTTGTTGTTTTCTTCAAGACAGCGAATGGTGGTTGGCAGAGTTGCCGCACTAGAGAAAAGCAGACAAGATTTTAAAATCTAGATAGAATGTGGAATAACTTAGTCTGCTAATTAACAACAATGCACACTTGTTTGTGGCTTTACAGCATAAACTACGCCCCACTTAGGACAAAAACGAGTGAGTAAGTTGTAGACCTATTTGCCTAATTTAATTAATGGCAAATTTTTAAAATTAAAAATGAAGATGATGATACATTGATGATGATGATGATGATGATGATGATGACGATGACGATGATGACGGAAGATAATGATAACAATGATTATGATGATAATGATGATGAAAATAATAACGATGATGATGATGGTGATGTACATCTAGCTCTTGTTGTATGGTAAGTGTAATGCCTTATGGGTTTCAGTGGAGCCCGCATGCGTAGCGTGCCAGCAGAGCACCATCACTAAGCAAATTTGGTAACCTATCACGCCAAGAAATTTTGGTAGTGACATGATAGTCACGTGACCGTTTATCCATACGTCCATCCACACCACAGGCTCACCAACATGAAGTGGCAGACACTTCAGATAGCCCTGTGCGGTATCCCGTATTTTTGTCGCAAAATCACCTGGAGACCTGCCAAGCGTTTTAGCACAGACAACAAAAGTCAAAATTAAACAATTTTATTAATGGAAAGAAAAGTTCAAGAGGATGCTCAGTTGCCTTTTTGGTGGAAGGCAAAAAGTTTAAGTTACAAATTTGCCTTCGAGGACTTCAACTTTGCTGTCAGTTCTGCTGCGAACTCGGTCAGCACAATGCTTGAGTTCACAGCTTTGGCAGCGGTCCTTACACCAAACTTAGCAGAACTAGTGCCTTCTAGTTTTTTCTGTCCACAACCACGGTTTTTGCGGTGGTCCGAACACATTTTCCCAAGAAAAACACCCGTGTTCATCGTAACACAGTAACTTGCGTAACTCACATAACATCAGATCGAGTCGAAGTACATCGCTTGAATTCGCAGCATTTGGCGATGCTCTGGATGTCAAACATAGCAGAGCTAATGCCTTCCCATATTTTCTGCCTACAACTGTGGTTTTTGCAGCAGTCTGAACACACTTCCCCAAGAAAAACATGTGCGTACAGCCTGTATGTCAATCAAGCTGCGATCAATAAACAACTGTTTAAGTACTAAAACGAATTCTTGGATTGACAACATAGCAGAAGTTGTGCAGTAGTTAGAGCATTCCCTTTTCATTCCGGCAGTTTGGCAGCTCGGCGGTTCGACTCTCAGTGGGAGGAATGTTTTTCTTTTACCATTTTTTCTTTTTTTTTGGTAATAACTTTAAAAAATGAATAAGTTCCAGCAATGAAAAACAGCGGAGCTCCACTTTTAGGCTTGGCTAAATCTATATATTACTGACTCAATTATATATTAAGACAACACTGACGATGACAATACATTGTAACCAGAACTGATAACAGACACATGGTTAAAACATTCAACTATAAAGTTCACTTTACTCAGTCCCCTAAACATTCTAACTTCTTTTGTCTGTGGACTAGAGTGTATGATTGTCCTTGAAAGATGCTGAACAGCAAAGTGATTCATTCTTATTAGTCCAAAGACTCAGAATTGAAAATTTGTACGTACCTTGAGCTGATGCCAAAAGCAGTCATAAAAGCATCTTTCATTCCATACATGAAAACAAAAGGATTGGTCCTCCGCACCACAAAGAATATCAGTGGAAGAATGACGAAGGCGTGAATTATCAAACCAACCATCACTGTCACAATGAACAAAGCCAGCCTGTGCATTTCATCTGCAATATCTTCCATGCTTGCAACACGCTGCGCAATCAAACTGCAAACACCTATTGGTGCATACCTAAGAAGAAACATCAAAAGTACTGGTATTAAGTCACAACAAGAGTCAAATCTGCAGCACCTGGAAGAATCACATATTATCTCTGCTGACACTATAGTGCTTTAAAGAGCTTAAGGTGCATAAAACAAGTTTAAATGACACAGTAACTGGTTTGAACTCATGAATCTCAGTAGTCTGTCTAGTCTGCATGATCTTCCAGGTGAGAGAAGTGCTAAATACACTGTTGTTGGTGACATTATTGACTGACATTCTGCTACATCGCTGGGTTCATAATTCTGACCATTAACAAAATTGACAACTTGAGATTTACATCATCATTGTGACCATGAGTGTGGAATTTTTTAGGGTAACCCGCAGATGAACCCTTGCATGAATGCATCTACATGAAGTGGCTGGGGTGATGAGAGGTGGCTACCTTGGCAGGGAAAAATCAAAGAGAAAGATCTGATCTTTGCAGTTATACTGCAAGTAGAGAAGTTCCCATGCATGGCTTCACAGAGCTCAGTAGTAGAGCATTTGCACTGGAGTTGCAAAGGTCATTGGAAACCTGAATTTCAGACCCCTCAACTTAGAGAAACTACAAACCTGGAGATTTTCAAAACAGATACATGATATAATACATATGCGTCCATTTTGTTTTACAAATCAACCAGAATGAGAGGGGCTGATATAGGTAGTGACATCCTTATTCACCAAATTTAACATTTCCAAATATGGTGACCTCTTACTGGCATCTTAAGTCTGCCAGAGCCAGCTTCCTTAACATAACAAAAACAGAATCTTCTTGCCGCAGAAAGCAAAAAAGACAGGAGAAATCAACTAATAACACACTTTTACATGTACTCCACACTTCAAAAGTATCATCACTCCAATTCATATCCATTTTGTATCGTTACTTTATCAATCCATTTGCTGGGAGAATCTTCTGACTCACCACAAGACCAGGAGATCAACCTACGCCATGCACAAACTAGGTCAGACTTGAGAGGTCTGGAATACTTTTTAGGCTGTGTTTAAAAACTTCCCAAGTTACTACATAAGTGTAAAGATCTCTTTCTCTTTTAACCTTTTCTCCCTACATGTAGCTTCTGATTTATCAAAAATGAAAACTATTGCATTAGCAAACTGCATCATAACCTACCACATGATGAGTGTTACCAGGATCATGACAGCATCATTCAGTGCAGAAAAGAATGCCGTCAATGGTTTCGCTTTTGGTCCCATTCTTCCTAAAACAATTCCAAATACAATAGAGAACACAGCCAAGCCAAGGATGTTCATGCCACCAGTGGGGTTAGTACCGACCCCAACAGGGATTGTGTTAGAGCTGGGAATTTCCTCCTTTGATATTGTAGTAATGTTGACTGTGGCATTATAAACAATGGTCTGAATGATTTCTTCATTGTCACCAAGTTTAACTGGAGAGGAGCCTGTCACGTTGTATACATCATATCTACCAGGGTCAGTTATATACATGGTTTTTTTCTGAAGTGAAAAGAAAAAGACGATAAAAAAATTAGTACATCTTGGAAGTACTGGTATTTTCCAATTTGAGGTCCATTGCCCATTTCAGAAAACTTAAAAAGCCAAGCTACACGTCCACTTTATACTCTACCTGACAGTCTGAGTCATCAGGATTCAATATTGTATTTTCTTTTAAATTTCTAGTGTTTATTTTTTTATGCTCTTCCCTTAGTAAGCTTCCTTGCATTAAGAAAATGAGGTGTACAAATTATGCAGTTTTAGTTGCTTTGAATCTTCACCTGCCCTCTTGCAAGACACATTCTGCTGCAAAACCCTGTAATCCGAGTTGTAAATTTGAATAATGTTTTTCATGCAAGAAACGTGTCAGATTGGATTACAGTCATTAATTAACTAGATTGCTGAAATTAACTGCTTGATCTATAAGAAAAAAGTGTATACTCCAGATCACTAGGTGCAATCATGAGCTATAGGAAACATGGAGTTCGAATCGAAAGTTGTTTCAAGGAAACAGCGCTGAAAGATGTCGAAGCTTCAATAAAATTATCACGTTACCGTTAGTTCTGTTGTTCTGTGTCTTTGATTTCTACATCATCTTCTGCAAATATCCCTGTTTCTCCCCGATTCTCTGCTGAGTTCGATGGTAGATGCTTAAACCACCCGCCATTTTGAAATTCCCTCAGTCCCAGTTCTACCCAGCTAACTGGAAATAAACCTCTCCTGTGAAGCCACTGGGTAGGAAGCACTTGGGCCGTTGCTAGGAGATTTGTGCCATTAGCCAATCGTAGGGCCGAAAAGACAATTGCTATTGTTTTTCAAATTCGTCTTTAGCTGGTAAGAGCAAAAATAACTTTCCTGTCCCCTGCTAGCAAACATATGTGAGAAAAAGTCGACTCTCCCCACAAGGCAAGAGTCGGAAACGGAAATAAATTTTCTTGTCGGGTCTTTTCTGGGAAACTTTTAGGGAACAGTATTATATTGCATTTGCCGAAATTCGGAGCAGCTGTTGTCTCCCCGAAGAAGCTAGCAATGACAAAAACAACATACAACATACATGTATTTGTTTGGCCGAAAACAAAAAGCATTAATTTTACCATAGAACACAAGTTGAAGGTTACATTCCGGGGACGAAAACAGAAGAAGCATTATTTTATAGCCGAGCGCCGAAAGCGAATTTTTTGTTTCGTCTCGCTCTCCGCGCTTGGCTAAATAAACGCTTGTAAGGTCTTGTAATGCAGGCTATCCGAACAGACAGTTTCACTGAAACCATCTGTTCTTGCAACTGCTGATATTAGGTAGGTGAATTGTCTTAGCTGGGGCAATTGTTTTCCCTCCCTCGTAGTTAACCCGTCGTTTCTTCGCTACAATCGTTCCCGGGAAAGCTGCTCTCAAAAGACTTCCAAAATTGTTTTTGTTTATGTCTCTGGCAATATTCCTCGACCTTAACATGAAAATAAAGTGTTTGTAGGCTTCGTCCACACTAATTCCATGATTTGCCGGCTGATCGGAACAGTTTTCCTTCTCGACAACGCAAAATAATTCTCGCACTAAATGGACGTTGAGGTTTTGATCAGCGAGTACACAGGCTTGATTCATTTCGAAAACGGGAAATAAACCCGAAAGTAAATATTTCCTTCAAACTGTAAGCGTAAACTAAAGTTAATAATCAGATACGAAAGAACTGGCCCCTGATGCGATCTGGTTTTCAACTAAAAATGAATTTAAGTTTCGCAATTTGATTCTACTTTTTGAATCTCCGAGAAAACCCCTGAAAGAAGAACCAAGATAGAACCTAATTTGAATTGCAAATTTTAATCCGTTGCACGACGACCTTCCATATATGGAAGTCCGTCGTGCAATGTTCTTACGAGCTCGTGACGATAGCCTGGCAAAGATAGCCTACCCACTCGCTTTAGGGGTTTTTGGTAAGCTGAGTAGAACTGGGACTGAGTGAATTTCAAAATGGCGGCTGAGAGGATCGGGGAGAAATAGGGATATTTGCAGAAGATGATGTAGAAATCAAAGACACAGAACAACAGAACTAACGGTAAGGTGATAATTTTATTGGGGTCTCGACATCTTTCAGCGCTGTTTCCTTAAAACAACTTTCGATTCGAACTTCATGTTTCCTATAGCTCATGGTGCAATATGACAATGATAACCTCCTTTACCAATAAGAAAAGTGTTTTTAGTAAACAATTGCAACAAAAAAATTTCTGTCACATTAACTTGTTAATAGGTTACAATTATTATGATATTAGCATTAGCCAGCTTTCCTGCATGAAAAACTTGTCAACTACAGCTGCAGTCATGTTATCTTAGAAATTTGAAATGGCTGCTAAAACATAAGCTACACATAAGCTCACATAGCAACAGCCATTTAGGTCACATTTCTTGACGAAAGTAACGATTGAATTCCAATCAAACATTGAAAACATTTTACTGAACATCAACCCCACCCTGGTATAAATTAAAGTAACAGCAACAGACAACTGTGGTTACTTTAGAATCACGGATGACGTCTCAATTGGCACATTGCGGCAATTAGGATGGAGCATCACAGGTCATTAGATTCACAGCCACACCAGCAGATTCACCATATGCCATGACAAGCATATGAGATTGCCTAGTGTGTCATTAACTTTGAACATGTGAAAAAGAAAGGAAAAATGAGACAGAAATTGACTTAATTATGACAAAAGAGATTCTACAGTTACAAGATGTTCAGCAAAATGTTCATCTAGTTTGATCAGCACCCAGTTTCTCTCACACAGCCAACAAACCTGACGAAATGTCGCCTCGACAAGGTTACTCGGAAAACAGCTCCTGGAAATATTTAATTATCAGTGTTGACAACAAGCTCACAAGAACTTATAAAAACCCATGCACACATTACAAAGGCAATGCTCCAGTTAACTTACAGTCGCAGATTAATTCCAAATTTACCCATCCAGCTGCCTTTATGTCAGCTCAGAATAGTTCTCCAATTTAGCTTGCAAGTTTACACAATCCTTGCCTTAAACTCCTTTTCCATCAGAATACAACAAACATCCCTAAAATAATTCTGGTGCTTAGGGTCAGAGGTAATGCCACTTACTATGGCATGAAGCAACTGGAAGTGTTGCTCCTTTCTTGTAGGCCACTGGGTCAAGGAGGACTGGGAGTGTGAGCCTGGGAGAAAGGGGGGCAGAAAGCGGGTTTTCCAAGGTGTAACGAACAAAGAGGGAGAAACGGGGGGAAATTGCCCAACATTGCACAAATATTTTGCAATCGGAAAACCTGGAAGAGGTGGGAGTCAACAAAAATGAACCAGGATTGATGGGTATGTGAAGCAGGAAGTTTAACCTGCACTGTCGCCCTCCACAACTAGAAAGGGATGGCATGTGGTAAAGGCACCACATGCCTCATAGCTTGTGTAGGAGTGTAGAAGCTTCAACCCCCCTCCCCCTCCCAATGCTATGTTATGTACCGGTCAAACTGAAGCTTCAACATCCCCCCCCCGGGCATTTGACTGTGATTCTTGCCCAGGGAGGGGGGAATTTGAACGTTGCCTTGAAAGGGTGGGGAATTTGAACCAGATTTATCTCCTGTTCTAACGTAATACGCTCATGAGTTTTTTTTGGTTTTTGCAGGGTATGATGGATTTCCAAGATAGAATTTCGCCTTTGTCAGTGAATAACTCTTCCAAAAGGGTCTTTAAAAGAAGTTTGAAGGTGTCATTACGGCATATCTCACTCTGAAAAGCGTGAACAGTGTTTGATTGAAGACGAAATTTGTCTTTGAGGAGAAGTATTTCAGTACTGATTGGTGGGGCATTTGAGCAGCTTTTTTGCCCTGAGGGGAGGGAATTTGAACAAGCCAATCTTCAAAATTCAAATGCCCGGGGGGGGGGGGGGGGGGCTGGTATTATTACATTTATGCATTTCTGTGCAAACAGATTTGATGTCAGTTAAATTGCGCCATGAACACAGTGCTAGGGCAGTATCAAGGACTGGGAACCCACAGCTCCTCCTACCCCCCCCCCCCCCCCCCATTGCACCCAGAACCACCTCAACTTTGTTTATGAGGAGAATCTTACTTATATTCCCGCAAGAAATGATGTTTACTACAATGTCTCCTCAGGTAACTTGCATAAGTCACCCATCACTTTAACAAAAAAAGTATGATACATGCAATTTATAAATCATTTTACTCCCCAACACCAGTTTAACTTCATATTGTCATCATCGCACTTACTGAATCGGAACAAACTCTCGCACTTTTTCATTTACATTTTGCAATTTTCGCACCCCAAGCGGTTCTCGAACAAAGACCTGTTGTTTTTTGCACCTGCATGTTCAAGATATAAACTTAAGCTTAAGTTTAATTCGTTGTTGTATGTTCACGAGTATTGCAATCGAGTAGCGCTTAAATCTCTCATAAAATCTTTTTACTTGATTTTGTATCCACAGGAATAAAGGGAGCATTCCAACAACTTCTAACAAGATTATCCGTGAAACGTTTTTTTTTAATAAAATGCCACTTAAATAGCAAGATCGATTGAAGTACTTCAGGGACAAAATCAACTTAGTAACAACATTATCCACTATGTCTCCAATATTCAAATAATCACTCTACAAACAAGTCCTCAATACCTTCCATTTTCAATGAATTGAAAAAATACAATTTGGCTCATAAAATGTTCATTTTAGCTGGTTTCGTGCCGATGTCGCCGCAGCATGAAATCAAACACGAAGGCGTGACCTTGCGAACCATAAGCTTATATAATCGATTAAACATTCCATGCTCCCAAAACCCCTCGAAACAGAGATAAACTACGATGAACAACAACGTTTCTCACCTTATCAAATCCAGGAAAGAGTCTAAATTTCTGTACGGCCTGGGGTTCGCAGCTGAACCGGTCGGATCATCAGTCTTCCCGGGTCTTATCGACGAAACCAGGATCATGCCCAAGATGGCGGCGGACAGCGTGGTCGTAAGGTAGAACAACAGAGCTCGCCGGCCGATCTTTCCTGTTGATCGCGCATCGAGATGAGCCACAGCAGTGATAAGGCTGGCTACGATGAGAGGAAGAATTATCACCTGAAGCATGTTCATCAGAAGCTCGCCTGGAAAACCGATCAGCATTGTTGTGGTGGCTCGCTTCTCCGGTGAGGCGATGTCCTGTACGGGATTGTTTATCAAGGCGCCGATGAGAAAGCCGACTGCAGCTCCCGCGGCTAGAAGTACCATAAGCAAATTACGGCTTATAAATCCCATAAAGCTCTGACAGCATTTGCTACAGGAACTGTTGCTACTGCCAAACCGGCCGCCGAATCTAGGCTTCGCCATCTCGTGTTCTTTTTCTCCTGTCTGAGCGTCGCTGCAGATTGAATGAACGTAAAAAGCTGAATCACGCGTGAGTGGTTATTCTAATCAGTTTATAAATTTGCATTACAATTGCAAAGAGGAACCTGTCATAAAAAATGCAGATGCTTGAATATTTAGTGAGCGGTTAGCTGAGTGTTCTATTTCGGGGCCCTATTTCGTTTAAGTTTATCACTGAAGAAGAGTAAAGTGTCCTCATATTTCTCTGTTGTGATCGAAGCCCGGGAGACTGGACGAGCCTAAGGGGGACTGGACTTGCCGGGATTGGACTTATAACTGGATTGTGGACTACTACATAGAATGAAACGGAACTTCTAGACAAGTCCGTGATGCGTTGCGTAGTACGACGCGTAAAACGCTGACTTAGTTTGTAAAATAAAGACTAAAACTAAAGACGTAGAACGTCGCCTGAACTTGCCCAGCGCGCACTGCCTTTGCAAAAGGAGGACGGAGTGATTGCCTCAGACTTGTGCAACGCAGACTGGATTTCCACAACATGAATTCGATTTGTAAAACCAGTTTTAAATCGCAAATATAGCGAGACGTTTGTTGTAAAATTGGCTTCGATTTAAAACAAACTAAAAATGATGAAAGCACCCCTTCCTCACTCGACTGAGGAGTTACAATTCCAAAACACAGATTGTTTCCCCTGGGTACGACCTCTTGCATGGTTAGCCTTCACGAAAGTTCCAAATAATGCTCAAATAATAATACTAACGGATTTACAGCCTGAAACAACATGGCGGCCCCATTAGAAGAGAGTGAAGACTTTGAGGCCAGTTGATAAAAATAAAGATTCTTGCTTTGGAATTCGATCATGTGATAAACTGTATCCATATAATCACAAGCATGAGACAAAGAAAGCATGTGAGTTTGAGCCCATGCCACCGTTTGGATGCTCTAACTACAGAGTATTGTCACAGAGAGTGACTAGAATATGGACAAATAAGGACAACAGTCCAAGAATTGTGTCCTTTTTGGGAGCTACAGGCAATTGCCGCAAAATGGGTGAGACATTTCCAAGATTAACACACTCTAGAAAAGAAATGAGACACTTTTTAAATTGTTTTAATGACCCCCAGCCCCCTGCCCATCTCAATTTTGCTGCTTATTAGTTTGAATTCATTACTTAAGGTGGCCCAATACTATTTATTTGAAATCAATTTTTTAGCCGCTCACCAGCATTCGATTGCTGAGATATTTTAGACGCTGAAAAAGGAATGCTTGAAGTTTATGAAAAGCGTACTTTTATTGAGATCGATACGAATATACGAAAATTTTCAGCAATTTTCTTGAACGTGGCTTTAAAAGAAAATTCGTATTATCGGGAAAAATGAAAAGACGTTTTTCCTTCATATTACTCTGAACAGGTGCTGGAACCTCAAAGATTTCAGTAACCAAGTTTCAGATAAATCGGCTCCACACAACCTTTATAACAAAACGGTGATTAAAATAGTTAAAAGAATATTATGCACACGCATTTAGCCATAATTACTTCGAAAAGGATTAAAGCAACAAAGAATCGCACTTACTGGAACAAAGGTAAATATGTCTTGTAACTTATGAATCAAAGTCAAAGCGATAAGGAACAGTTTTGTCGACATTATACGGTAAAGCGAGAGCACGCCTTGACAGGTAAAAATTATGGCAACCACGTTGTTTTCCAGGTTTGGCTCAATTTTTGGCTCTTTTTTGTCTTATTTCATAAAACCGTCGCGAGCACCCCGTAAAACAGTCGATAACAAAGCTACTGACCAGATTTTGCCGTATTCTGACAGTACGCTTTTCAGAAATAAGGCAGCAAATTCGGGTCACTCGCGAGCTGCTCAACCAAACTGCTCTGAAAACCATTTTGTTGAAAAAACAAAACAATATCACACATGCTGTTTTGGAATTCTGCGCGGGACGACTTGTCCAATCTGCCCCTTGGGAGCCCACCTTGCGGAATAATTTGAATAAAGGGGTGAATTAAGTTTATCCTTTTATTCAAATTATTCCGCAAGGTGAACTCCCAAGGGAAAGATGTGACAAATCGTCCCGTGCAGAATTCTAAAACAGCATGCATGTGTGATATTGATTTGTTCTTTCAACAAAATGGTTTTCAGAGCAATTTGGTTGAGCAGCTCGCGAGTGACCCGAATTTGCTGCCTTATTTCTGAAAAGCGTGTTGTCAGAATACGGCAAAATCTAGTCAGGAGCTTTGTTATCGACTGTTTTATGGGTGCTCACGACGGTTTTACGAAATAAGACAAAAAGAGCAAAAAATTGATCCCAACGTGGAAAACAACGTGGTTGCCACAATTTTTACCGGCAAGGCGTGCTCTCGCTTTACCGTATAAAAGGGGCTGAAGAACCTCTGTGTCAGCACACGCGAAAACGGACTCAGAGATTGGGTGCTCGCTGATTGGGCAGAAAAATACAAAAGTTTTCTTTGCCCGATCAGATGCCAGAACGGGCGAGACCGTTTGGAACTACTCTGGCCCGAGAAACATTTTCCACGGGGGCTTTTCGTTTTGCCCTTCACTTTTCTTCGCCCACTTTTTTTGCCCGTTCCGACTTTCCCTCGCCCACTATATGCCCCCAGGTCTCCAAGGATGGATCGAGTGCAGTGAGTTTTGAAAACATTTCTGCCTTCGATGCATTTGCTTTTTACGTTTTGTGGCGATTGGAAACTTAAGAATACCCAATTAAATAAGATTCAAAACCTTTATGATCCTAGATTCGCTTGTAAATCATATTCTGCGATAGTTAGACTGCTAGCAGTCCCTTTCTAGATAGTCGAGGGGGCGCGCGAAATAGCCGAGCGAAACTGGAGAGAGGAGAAAAAAAGGAGAGACTCCAGTTTTCGGCTTTTTTCGGCTATTTCGCGCGCCCTCTCGACTATCCAGAAAGGGACTGCTGGCAGTCTATGCGAGCGTTAGCTGAATATAGTTTGCTGAATAGGTAGCGCGAAGGAGATTCGCTCACGAACACAAATTCTCCTTCATCTCTTGGTCATTTAAAAGCCTCCACAATGCTCTGAAAACAATCGAAAGCTCTTAGGCGAGTGCATCTCTCTAACTCGTCTGACTGCTTTGGGGTTACGATCACTCTGTGGAAAACTTTTAGAGATTTAAAATAACTGTACTTTTGACACTCAAAATTGGCTTGCGGTTCGGAAAAACGACGATTATGCCTGCACAGAACAGTTAAAAAGTCCGTAAGCCAATAGAAAGGGTGACTTTGCAGATAACCGATTTTGTCTTTTAGAATTGAGCACGGTCCACCATAGCCTCCGCACGCAGACGCTCTTAGGGTTTCGTCACCAACGCGTGACGAAAGCCTAAGAGCGTCTGTGTCGGCTAGGTCCACCACACAAACAGAGGATCGTACATTTATTAGACCCTTACAGCAAACGCGGAGTTGTTGGACGCTTGCAGGTTTTCTCCTTATAAGTATTGATTCATTTCACGTTTTAGGCCATGCGTTGGGTTTTAACAGAACTTCGCTCTGCAAACTTTCCCGGGGGGTGTACTTCCTAGTAATAGGCTAATGGGGATGTGCCGCTGGATGGGGTCGCATTTTCACGACTGGATTGACTATAATGGGGTTGCATTTTCATTAGGAGCTAATAGAGTTACTAGAATGGGGTCGCACATTTGCGGGATTTCGGGGGTAAGTAAATTCCGGAAGGAGGGATTTGGGGTATATTTGCCCAAAAGTGACTAACATGGGGTCTATAATTGGCTACAGAATAGACTATAATGGGGTAGGGGTCTGGATAGGCCAGCGGCACATACCCAGCAAAAATTGACACAAGTACCCCCCCCCCGGGCAAACTTTACGTTATTCACGAAGTCCACGATTTGCCGTCAGCCGACCGCGTGCTCAGTCATCAATTTAAGCCGATTCTTCCCATAAAGGAAGGAATAAGGAAAATGAGCCGGCTAAACGTCAGCTGATCATGACCTTTTTGCGTCAAGCAGACATCTTAAAGGTCTAACAACTCCAACAACGCAGGATGCGGTGAAAGCGCCATTTGTTTGTTTTCAGTGAACACCTGAAAATCGGTGAACTGGCAGAAGGCCAGAAGATAAGGAAAGATTCGAGGCAATCGCGTAAACTACAAACAGACTAGGGACTTTGTTTCCCTGCCGGTGCGTTTAGCCCAGCTGCTACTTTAAATGCTACTAATTAATGAGCATCTAATTGGCCAAGATTAAACACGACATCGACAAAGGCTTAGGGACCCTCTTCAAGCAAGTGACAACCCTAACTAGAAGATCGCGAATGTCACGGAATGTGTTGGAATTAGGAGCCTGGATGTAAGACAAAATCGAAATAAAGCTATTGAGCAGTATTTTGCTATAATCCGTTTACTGAAATTTTACAAAACTATAAGACCCTTTGGGAAAAAAGCGACTGTCGTCTGCTCACAGAGCAGCCATCGATTGCAATCGAGAAGACGTATACACACACCACCGTATACACTGCATCTGCATACGGAACAATGTGCTTCATTCATTTCATTTGATGCTACACGTACTAACGAGAGCCATGTACGTGTAAGTACAATATTTTACCAATCTTGTTCTTGGTGCATTTCCGACCCTCTCTAGCTCTAGCCTTATAAACGGTGACCTGAACAGTGACAAAGCTTGGATTACCCCAGGTTTTGCTTGTTAAACGTTTTTATCATTATGGATTACTGGCACGACAGTTCATAAATGTTATGACATGAAGAACGTACCTTGCAAGTTCAAGTGAAGAGGACATAATTGCTTTGCGTGAATTATCGTTCTGGCCGTCGATGATGTAACCTATGAAACCAAGTCCTTAGGGAAACACTGAAGCTATGCACATTGTTTTTTGAACGGCATTCAGCATCAATTAGAGCGACCAATAAAAATGCAAGAATATATTACTTGACGCGATTGTTATGTCTACGTCAAATAACGCTTTGTAACGCTAATCAGTGTAGGATCAAGCATCCGGTCCGAAAAGAATTAATTCGTGATGGCCATAAAAGATTAGCAAAACGTAAAGCAAATTATGCTCTCATGAGGTAGTCGTGTCTGTTAGACAGCACTCTGCGTGCAAGCATTTCTAGTGAACTGTGTGTCATCAAAAGAGCGAGTGACGTCATTTGGGGACCTTACTTGCAGACCTGTCACTTTCGGGAAAACAAAATTGTAGTGTACTAGATAACCTTTTCTCTCCGGGAGCCTTGCCTTACTAATCACAGCTTTCAATGTGATGTTTTAAGCTCGAGTCTCCGAAGAGAGTCCGGAGTTTTAGCCAATGACCTTGCAACATGAAAATGTGCGAACTTTAAATTATCCCGGTCAACTAGCGATTGTTCTAGGATATTTCTCCTTGTAATTCAACGTATTAAACAATACCGTTTAATTTTGCTAGAATTTGAGCACAGCAATAACCTCTAACGAAGAATACAACCTCCTTCAGTCTATTTGCATAGGTTGCCCAAGCTCACTCAACGAATTATCACGAGGGGTGTCAACTGTAACACTTGCTGTTTGAACAGCACTACACAGTAATGGGGGTAGTCCCGAAAATCTGGAACAACCTCCCGATTTTGTTATGAAGCTCCCACAAAAATAATAAACGATATCAAAAATTACAGTTGGAAAAAGAGACGGAGAAGAAGACGAAAACGTGCTCCGTCTCTCCTCAGTATCAACCCACCTTATCTTTTCGTCCGATTGAACCACATTTCGCCGATGTTACGCAGCTTACATTTCCTCCGTCTCTTCTGGCCGCTTACTCTTAGAGGTAAGCAGAGGAGACGGCTGAAATTTAGGCTACGTTCCTACTAGAATAGACTGTGGGAAGCTAAAAGAGGAGAGCCAATTTGCATTGTGTTTACTGACTGTATTAGTAACGGCCAGCAGTTCTAAACGATGCTGTTGCGAAGTATAGGTCTTCAGAAATTATGGTAAACAGATAGCCGCATTGAAAACTAAAATGTCAAAATTAGTTTCTAAAGATGCTGGTTCGGTGGGTCCGGGAAAGTATCTTTTCAACTTGATAGTAGCTTGAGTTAAAATAAGGTAAATTGGCCACTGTAAGGAGATTCAAACACTATTGATCTTTGTTTATTGTAAATCTGTAGCACGCTAAGTATGGGCACCAGACAGGAAAATGTAAGCAAAATACATGAAATGTCATTTTCTGTTTTCTCCGATTGTTTCAGGGCCTTCAAAATGGATATTAATTTAAATACGATAACACTGATTGATTTGTTCGGTTTCTGTAGCTAAAACGTTTTTTTGTTTTAAGTCGCAGAGCGTTATAGGAAACAAATCTTATCGGCCGAATTACCGAGCTGCTGTTTGCTCTACAAAAATGCTACCTGACTTAATTTCGTATTAGATACGAGATAAAACAAAAGGAATTAATTTTCCTCTGTTACAAAGGTTAGGTTTTTAGATGACATGCAGGCAAACATTTTTCCACAGTTAAACCCGAATTTCTGAGGCGGTTATTATCTTCCGAACTGGTATTCTAGAGAAATAACTGGTTAATTGGATGCCCCTGCCTGACTCAAGGTCCGGCGTGTGTTTTGTGCACCTCTTTGTTTTGAGAGACCAAGGCCGAAGACAGAATAAATTTCTTCAGGATGTTTCTTTTCTTTGATCGCGGTCAGGTGTAAACACCTGTAAGTCGTGTAAACTTGAACCAAGAGTGGACTTACTTTCGACATTTCTATCCATATATTTTTGTCAAGACAAGCTGAAGCAAATAGACAGGTCCATTTTGGACGCGCTGCTTCTCTTAGACAAAAGGTTGGCATATTCCATAATTTTGGAACTGGAATGAAATCGGTATTTTTCAGTTAGCTTTGTCGAGACTAAAATAGCAATCGTTCTATTGTCATTTTGACGCTGGTGATAACTCAGTGAGTTTGCAATGTATATGCCTGGGGAAGGTTCCCCTATTAAAAAAAAAGGAAAGAAAATTTTACAAGGTATCCTTAAGAGGGGCCAGCACCTCGTTTTGTGGGCATAGTTATGTCTCCAGTAGTATTTTTCCGGGATTCTACCTTAAAAAGGGCGAAAATAATTCTGGCTATTTCAGATTGTTAGTGCCTCAGCGATTACCTAATAGAAAAGTGCTCACAAAGCAAAGCCGATTTCTAGAAGGTATCTCTGTATTATCTTTGACAGACACCTAGGCGACAGCATTTAAATTATCCCTCAAGGGTAGATTGAAACTATCGTTTAATATTTTTCACTGCTTAAACTTAAAAATAACCGGCCCTGGTATAAACCAATTTCAGAGTGGCCAACCCTGATATTTCAACGTTGCTTACAGTAAGCAGGGTAAAGAAGGCAAATAGCACAGAGAAGAATAACTTTTATCTCCTTAAGGTCATTCCCCCGAATTAAAATTTAACATAGGATTTTTGTCAAACTTTCACAAGTTGTTATCTATCGGGCAATGTTTTGAAAAATAAAATAAAAAGAATAGGTCCCCATGTTCGTTTACGAGATACCAGCGTCTCAAGTTACCCCATAATTCCTTTCAATTTCGCCTAACGAACACATGTCTATTTGATCAGTTTACGCTACGTTCCGTAGGCAGAGGAAGCACATGATTAAAGCAAACCTTGAAACAATGTACTAGATGGAAAACATCGCTAACAAGGAACAATTTACTATAAGGTTTATGGCAGATGCTCGAAGCATCAGACGAAATTGACTTAAAACCTTCCTTACGTGCGTGTTCTCGAGGTCGTGATTTCATCTCCGTGAGCAACGCGTTTCTCGTAATAATTTTTGTTTTGAACATGTGTTTTCTTTCTAACTCTTTGAACAAAAAGAGGATAAATGGTAGGTCAAAAATATTTGAAAAAAAAGATAGGTCCCCATGCTTGCTTAAGAGTAAGTAGTAAAGGGCGCCCATCTGGGAGTTAATCCTGGCTTCTGATTGGTCGAGTGACGTCAGAAGTCACGTGATGGTGGGAAACCGCGGACCAGTGGTAAAAAGGGATCGCGGGCTCACCGGAAGTCACGTGGTTTGGGAAACCGCTGACCAGTGGTAAAAAGGGATCGTGGGCTCAGGCAACCGGAAGTCACGGGGAAACCGCTGACCAGGTGGAAAATTCGATCGTGGGCTCAAGGGGAAGGAAAACCGCTGAGAAACGCGGGCGCAAAGTCCAAAGTCCAAGTCGGGCGGCGGGGGTGACCCATATATGGCCCATATATGGGTTTGATATGGTTTTGATATGGCACCAGTCCAACTGGGGCAGCGGGGCAAATATAAATGTAAACACTAAGTGAGGGCGGCTCCATTTAAACAAGGCCGAACCCTTCAACTCTCCCGAAAAAGTCAACGAACATAAGTGTCATGGAACATTCTGAACTGATACAGGTTTTCATCCGTGAAATGGCTTGGGTTTTGGTGCGCCCCAGAAAGTAGAGGGTTTTCCGGTGGGGCTCATAGGGATCGCGCAGTTCTCCCCAGAATCCTTGTAGGGCGTTGCCGTCTTCATAACAAACACCATACCACACAGGATTGTCTTTCCAATCGGTCTTGACCTGCTGGACAAACTCCGGGTCTTCTTTCCATTCTTCATGGAGGACTTCAAGGACGGAAAGAGGAACGATGTGTTGACAGCGAGGACATAGGAGGGTCTGACCGTTCTGGTGGTATTGGGTGACACAGGCGACATGACAAGGTTGACCACAACACCTCAACGTGGTATAATTGGCGACAGGTGTCAAACAGATCGCACAGGGGTCGGGTTGCGCCATCAGGCCAAAGGATCAAAGAGAGGATTGGTCAAGAGCTGAAATTCGATGAGGGTGATGATGCCTTCTTGGCGGAGGCGGTACACTTCTTGATAAGGGAGTTGGTACCGTAAAGGTTGGACCAACTCTAAGATTTGCCGGCGGATGTGTCCTAGACGTTGTAGGATTTTCACGGCTTCCGGGCTGACCTTATCGGCTTTGTCACTCATTTACCACCGGTAGTAGTTTTTCAAAGTTAATAAACACGATTCGTGACGACTGAGATGTTTGGTACTGTGAAGACGAAGCAGTTCAAAATAAGAAGCTTTGAAGCGGATCTCCTCCAAATCTTTTTCCAGTTGAGTCAACAAGGCGCGTAGACGGTCAATCACTTGTTGGGCTTCTGGACTAATCTCTGGATCATCCATGAGTGTGAAAGATGGAAGGGACCGGTGGGTTTTTTATAGAGAAACAAAAGGGTCACGTGGGAGGGAAGGGGCCAATGAGAAGGAGGCCCCATGATGCTTTGGGAGAGAACGGGGTGGGGGGACCCCCCTCCCCCCTCCTTAGATAGACCATGAGGCATTGCGCGGATCGGGGTATATAAGTCAAGGGAGGCCCCAGGACGTCACTCCTAGCTTTGAGCCGGTCCTGAGTGACTTATGTTAGTTGGTGGGGCAAAAATGTCTGAAACGAGAAGGCCGTTGGGTTCCCTGGGCAGTGAAATGAATGTGAGTGGAGAAGAGAGCTTGAGGAGGAGAGCAGGGCCGGAGTTGACCCCATTGGACCACCACACGAGGCGAGTGTACGAAAGGCGAGAAGAAGCGTGGCGCCCCCTCAACAAACATCGCGTGGCCGCATTTATTCGTATGTTTCTTCTGTGTTTGGTGGAGAGGGAGAATGGCCACCGCCGGGGATTCCCACACCCAGATATCGTGAAGATGCTGCACAGGCCCCTTATTACGAGGGTCATCCCCTTTATTTGTCGTCGCCTGGCGTACACCATGGATCCCACGTTTTGGATTATTAGTTTCGAGGATTTTAAGGAACTGGACCATTATTTAATTAATCACCTGCGACGAGTGCATGCAGCGGACCGTTGGCAGCAAATTGTTTATTTTTTTAAAGAAGTGGAGAGACAACGAGAGGACGAGAGGCGATGGTTGGAGGAGATGGAGAGGGAGGCGGTGGAGATAGTGAATCGGGTGTTGGAAGAACAATGAACATTTTTTATTCCTGTTGAGTTTATTGTGAGTCAAGGCAACTGTGAGTCAAGACCAACTATTTATGATGAACGTGCAAAACCAGTGTTGTCAGTTTTTTTAAATTTTTTAATTAAAAAGAGTTGATGTTTTTTTTTTTTACAAAGGGTTGTCTGTCTTGTTGCCACGCGGGCGCACCTATTTACAATTGGAAAAACTACAATTGGAAAAGTAAAAACTAAAAAAAGGGCTATGTACAATTCAAAAAGTAAAAACTAAAACCATTACAAATGAAAGTCTTCCAGTTCCAGACGTAATTGATCAATGTTCTCGGGGAGACAGAAGGTGCGGTTGAATAAGGCTTGAATTTCGGCTCGGGTTTTCTCGTCCACCTCCCGGGATCCTACCACGGCACTGCTTTGATGAAGGGTGGGCTTTTTAGGTCCCCAAGGGACAAATTGACTGCCAGTGACCAGGGTGGCGGCATTCTCATTGACTTGGTAGTAATGGTCCGAACGGTACCATGATTGACTGGGAATGTCAAAGAGATAGACGGGTTTGCCTTGATCCATAGCCAATTGCACAGTCCAACCGGTACCCCCTTTCACGCGTTTCTGATCCTGTTCCAAGATGCCAAAGGCATAGACGGTATGGGCTTTCTTGGCCAATTGATAATTGCGTTGCAGCAATTGCAGGGTGTAAAAATGACTGGGCATCCGTTTCCCTAGTTTCTCCGCTGCCTGGTGAAGATGAGGGTTGGCTAGCATCAGGACTTCCACCGTAGAAGGGGTGATGAACGTGGCTCGAGGATGGTTCGGGGGGACGAGCACTTCGACTTGCATCCCAAACTGTTTACCCAGTTCTTCCACGAGTTCATCCGTACCTTTGGCGCCCCCGGTGTACACCACATGGCCATGACCAATTTGGAGTTCCAAGGCGGCCACATCTCCGATCATGTCGATGTCTGGGGGCATTCGTTGGGAAATACGTACCCGGTGTCTGGGCCTACAATAGCTAGAATCTCCGAGGGAGTCAACCCTAAGGCCAAACCGAAATCAATGACGTGGTGCTGTCGGCACTGTTGGAACGTGAATCCCGCGGCTAGACCTCGTTTGACCCGTTCAGCCAAATAGTCTTCAGTGGAAGGAAAGTCGTCTCGGTTGAGATCTTGGTAGTAGTCCATCTACTTGGAATGATAACTCAGGGACCAAGGAACCCTCTTAAATAGGGCAAGCTGACCAATGGGAAGACAAGAGGTCCTTATAAGGGCATAACAAGCTGACCAATGGGAAGAGGAGACGTCCTTATATGGGTAGGGGAAGCTGACCAATGGGAAGAGGAGACGTCCTTATATGGGTAGGGGAAGCTGACCAATGGGAAGAGGAGAAGTCCTTATAGGGTCATGAAAAGCTGACCAATGAGAGCCAAGGGTCCTGGGTATAAAAAAGGCAGGGGTGGGTGAAAAATCGTGAGCACGATGTCTGTGGATCGGAAGAGAAAGTCAAGCGACCCTCCTTCGGGGAAGAAGAAAAAGAAGAACACCATTCAAACGATGACGCTCGTGGACTGTGATCCGGTGGTGCGCGAAGTGGTGGAAGATACCCGAGCCGTGGTGGAAGATATGATGAAAGAATTGAATGACATGGTGGAGCAATCGACCCCGGCAATGACGCCTGTGTATGATCCTCCCAGTTCGGTGGACTATATGGTATGCCCTTGCCATGATGTGCGTTTGGAGGCACGAGAATCTCAAAAGGGGTGGAAGTATGTGAAATGTCCCATCCAGCCCTGTTTGCTGTTTTGTGGCCAAGATCAAGCTCTGGAGTATATGAAAGCCGTGTATAGTCAACCTCATCTAGAAGTGCTGGACATGTGGACTTGTTTGCAATGCTTTTGCCGTGAACCCGCCACGCTGCAACAGAGCCATTCGACCCAGAACCCCGATCGTTTGTTTCTGAATTGTTCCAAGAAAACGTGTGGCTTCTTCCGATGGGCCGATCAACCCTTGGGTCCCAAGTACTGGAGTTGGTTTCATGACAACCCGCCCAAGAAAGCCGATCAACAAGCTGAAATACCCAGCCGTGATGCTCAAGGGTATCCCAAGCGGGGCGTGGACATCCAGGCCCACCGCCCCCTCGAAGGAAAGAGGATCGGCCCCTGACAGACTATGAGAAACAATTGCTACGAGAAATTCAAGAGCTCAAGAACCGTCAAGAAATGATGGTGGCCCCAGCGCCACCACCCCCCAAGTACAGTGACAGTGTGGACAACTGGCAGAAAGATCTCGAGACCGTCACTTGTGGCCGTCTAGGTCTCTTTTAATGTATTAAAAAGGAGTAGGAATAAAATTTTTTATTTAGTCCATGGAGTCTGTTGTGTGTGATGCGTGGGAGTCTGTCTGGTCCTTGGGGCAATGGCAATGCCATCAACCCCTGTGCCAAGTGTTATATGATCACCAACCCGGGTCCAACATCCCTATTCCCCCATGTCCCGAGGACACGCATCCTCTCCACGTCTTTGAAGAAACCCACGTGGATCGTAACCTGTATCGGTGGGTGGTGTTTGTCGTATGGTTAAAAGCCCACCCGAACGCCTGGCGATGGTATCGAATCATTCAAAAGGCGCATCCCCACACGGTCCCCACCATACCGGCTTTATGGGCTGAATGCCAGAACGTATGGCCCCTCGAAAGAAAACTCAACGCTGGGGCTCGTCCTCATGGTTGAAGAGAACCAAAAGCCCTGTCTCGTCGTCAACGAAGAAAAGCAATGTCTCGCAAGAATGGTTAAGCCGTTACCACGATCCTAGCGCCCCGGGGAGTTTAGGTGGGGTGCAACGGTTTGCCAAAGCCCAGGGCCTCCCGTTGAAAAAAGCCCAACAGGTCTTGGAACGGGATGTGGGCTACACCTTGCATAAACCACGACGTCGTCGTTTTGCCACCTTACCCGTGATCGTGGGAGGGTTGGACGATCAATGGGCGGCGGATTTAGTGGAAGTGCAACGGTTGGCCAAACATAATCGGGGTATACGCTACTTGTTGACCGTCGTGGATGTCTTGTCCAAGTACGCGTGGGTCCAACCGCTGAAAACCAAAACCGGCGTGGCCCTCGTGAAAGCCTTTGAGAAGATTGTGAGACAAGGACGTCACCCCAACCGATTGCAAACGGATCGAGGGAAAGAATTTTACAATCGGACCTTTCAACGATGGGTCGACGAGCAAGACATTCAACATTTTTCCACCGAAGGGGATGCCAAAGCCAGTGTCGTGGAACGATTTAATCGGACCTTGAAAGAACGGTTGTACCGTTATTTGACCACGGCCAACACCTTACGCTTTGACAATGTGTTACCCCAGTTGGTGCAAGGGTATAATGCCACCCGTCATCGAAGTATTGGTATGCCCCCCGAAGACGTGACATGGGACAACGAAGAAGCCGTGTGGAAACGATTGTACAGCAAACGATTGAAAGGTCGGAAAAAACCCCAATTCAAAGTCGGAGATCGGGTCCGTCTCAACACGATTCATCGTACCTTTGAAAAAGGGTATTTACCTGGTTGGACCGAAGAAGCGTTTGTGGTGCATCGTGTGATCCCGGGCCCCGTGCCCACGTATAAGATTCACGAATGGGATGAGACCCTCATCAAAGGCACGTTTTACGAGGAGGATTTACAAAAAGTCCAGGTGTCCGACGTGTTTCGCATCGAAAAGGTACTTAAGCGACAAAAAGATCGATGGTTGGTCAAGTGGAAAGGGTGGCCCGACAAGTACAATAGTTGGATTGCTCGTAGAGAGGTGACGTCCCTTCGGCCCCGCAAACGACGACGACGCCGCTAAAACAATGACGTTCGTCCCCAATTCGTCGTTTTACGTGACGTTGATGAGTCATGCGAGTACCAAGGAGTTTCCTGACAACAAAGCCCAGCTGTTCCGAAACCGGTTGCCAAAACCCATTCGATTTATGGGTCGAGGATGGATGGTGGGTATGGTGAGTTTATCCTTACCCACCATTCCGGTGGTCGCGGAAGAAGGAGGCGTGGGCGAGTCCCATCCTCTGTTGTATGTACGATGGCACGAACGGGTGCATGACACAGACGATCAAGGAGACGATGTCTGGTGGCATCAACGTCGCGAACTCTTTACCTACGGTCGAGATATGAAAAAGGAATTGGCCTCGTCGACGGGATCGCACTTGTTTCATCAACTGGTGTACCGTTACGAGCAAAGCCGTGCCAAACAAACCAAACCCCTCAACAAATGGGCAGAGGACAATGGCGTCAAATTGTACCCGACCTTTGAATGGACCTCCGACGGGGATTTGGTGTAGAATACCGCCAATGTGGATTACAAACGACAAGTGGCCCGCGTGGAATGGGGCAGAACCTTGGCCTTGAGAATGGGATGGATTGAACAAGTGTCGACGGGGGTGTATCGATTGGGGCCCAATATCATACAAGAATTTCATTCGGCCTCGATTCCTACACCGTCGGATGTCCTGGATGGCAGCAATAAACCCGCCTTTTGGAAAGTGGATGGGGATTATATGAACTTGAGTATGGCCTGTAATTGGCGGTTTGTGAATTTGAACGCGACCTTTCGGCCCTCGTTGGAATTTCCCTCGGCGCGTCCTTTGCACGTGTATTGCAATGTAGGGACCAGCAGCATGGTAGGAGGTCGCATCACCGATCTCTTACGAGAAATCAAGTACCAGCCCGAAAACACCACCCACTTTGAACCTCGCCACATTCAATATGTCCCAGTACGCAACGAAGTGGTGGAAATCGTGGAAACCCAGATGGCCGAAACCAATGGGGATCTGGTCCAATTTGGTGAAGGACGTACCCTCCTGACCCTGCACTTTAAAAGGGAGGTGGTGGTGTGAAGAAGAAGACAAAGATGTCGTTCTACGTGACGTTACCCAGTCATGCCAACCGACGTGAATTTCCCAACAACCAAGCCAATTCCTTCAAGATTCGTTTACCGAAACCGTTGCAGTTATCGGGAGGGGGATGGCAAGTGGGGTTGAGTGCCATTTCTTTACCGGATACCCGCGTCAATTTGTACGAGTTGGTGAAGAAAGATGGGTACATCCTAGCGACGTCGTGGGAGATCACTTATCCCGCCCCGGGTAAAACCGATGGCACCATGGCTGCGCGCATAGGTACGACGCAAGCCCTCATCCAAGACGTCCAAGATTTGGATTGGGTGGTGGATGGTGTGAGTTTCATGAAAGCCACGATTGCCCATTTGGAACAACGACGCCAGGAAACGGCGATTCAAGGAGGCCGGTTTACCAACGATCAAGGCAAACACACCTACGTCAAGTTCAAGTGGGAAGGCGACGATCTGCTCATCGACAACACGAATGTCTGCCATTGTGGCAACAAAACACCTGTCCTTACCATTTACACCAAGTTAGCGCTCAAGATGGGATGGTTACGTAAAATTGACAGTGGGTTGATTTTGGGCCCGAACTTACAGCAAGAATTCCTGGGGGATCAAGTCCCCAACTTGACCAAGGACAGCGCTTGGCAGGATGTCACCGACGGTCAGGGGAACGCGGTCTTTTGGACGGTGCGTTCGATTTTACCGGATTATTTACAATTGAGTATGAGTTGTGGGTGGCGTTTCACCAACTTGAATACGGCGTTTCGGGCAGTGGTGGGGGAACCCACCCGATCGTTGCACGTGTACTCGGACATCGCTGGCAGCACGGTGGTGGGCAATCGCGTGACCGATTTGTTGCGTGAAATCCAGTACAAACGACAAGGACGTGGCACCATCTACTTTGAACCGTTGCACATTCAATACATGACTCTTCGTAACGAGGTGGTGGAAATCATTCACGTTCAAGTGGCCGAAACGATTGGTAGGGGAGGCGACTTGGTTAAGTTTGGCGACGGCCATACCATTGTCACGTTACACTTCAAAAAGGCATAAAAAAGAGAGACGAGAAGGAACCCCAAGTCAATCATGCCTCCGAAACGACGACGACGACGGCGAAAACAGTGTCCCCAAGCGGGGGAAGGGATCAACGCAGTGATTGCCGGGATTCCTAAAACGGCCTGGTCCATCACCAAAGGGATAGAAAAGTTGGCTAAAAAGAATGCCAAAAAAGCGCATTTGAAACGCATGGCAGAGATCAAAAGTGGGAAACGAAAACGCTATGCGGGGGAATCGTTTACGTGCAACCTCATGTGAGTATAAAAAGAGACGAGCCCCCTGTGAAAAACAACAAAAGGCATCCCTGGTGAAGAAGAAGAAGAAGACACCATGCGAGGGGGAAGTTTGACACGATTTCGGACCGATGAGTGGTATGATCAACAAGGCAAAGGGTTGATGACGGATCTCTTGCGTGGAGGGTTCCAAGGCCTTAAAAGCACGCGAAATCCTTTAAAACTGCCTAGTAATATCAAGAGAGGCTTGACAACGGGTTTGACAAGCGGGATCAAACGCAAAGCCGAAGACGCCCTTAAAAAAGAAATTACCAAACAAGCCAAGAAAGTCTTGAGCCATAAGAACGTGAAACAAGCCGTACGGGTCGCCAGTGCCTTGTTTCCCAAGCAAACCAAACGGGCGCGAGATATTTTGGGAGTCTAAACATGGACCCCGTGCATTCACGACCTCGACGCATTCGTAGTGATCGGGGCTTGTCTCAATGGGGAGGTCTGTATCCGTTTTGGAAACTCATGCGGCGACAACGTGGCGGCTGGTTGAGTCCCGAGGTGATGCGACTACCCGGGTTTGATTTGAGACAACGCTTAGCACGACGACGGTATAAAAACCCCTCACGACGACGCCGGGGTACCACTCGACGACGACAACGTTAAACATGGCTGACCTGAGTACACAATCCGCCCCGGCTCACCCACGTTCCGAAGGGACCGTCAACCCGGCGTTACGGATTTTCAAGGTGCCACCCACGGACATTAGCATCAATGCCTATCGCATGGTCACCATCCAACCCACCACCACGGGCATCAATCCCATGGAATTCATCATTCCTGGATTAGACGATTTTGTGGATTTGGGAGGCAGTTACTTTACCATGGAATTGAGTTTGAAAAAGGAGGATGCCGGGAACTTGGTGGCCAATGAAAAATTATGGCCCGTCAACAATTTGGCCCATTCCATCATCAAACAAATTGACATGCAGTTGAATGGCACGTTGATCAGTCCTCAATCCGACACCTATCATTACAAAGCTTACCTGGAAACCTTGCTGAATTATGACCGAGAAGATGGCAAGACCGTGTTAGGACCCCAAGGATGGTACAATCAAGTGGATTCCCCACCCCAATGGACCGCCAACAATACCAACAGTGCCACACCGCATCAAAATTGGCGTGATCTCAGTGCCAATCACAAAGGGGCGTTGGCTGCCATGGTCACTGAAGTGAGGAAGTATGCTGGAGGCCTCACCCACAGTCTGGTGTTTACCCCCCACTTGGAAGTGTTTCATACCGGCAAACTGTTAGTGCCTGGCATCGAAATCAAGATGAAATTTCATTTCAATGGCCCAAACCTGTTTTTGAATGGGGTGGGTGAAGCTGGTCGATTGATGGAAGGCGATGTGAAACTACGGTTTCATCTCTGTCAACTGCGTCTGAATGATGCCATCTACCAGAGTTTGTCTGCCAAAAGGCACAATGAAGGCCAAGTGGCGGCTTACCCGACCGTCCGCAGTGAAATCCGGACTTTCAGCATGCAAAACAACCTGGTCCGCTTTGATATCCCCAACCTGTTTCAAAACAGAATACCTGACCGATTGATTGTAGGGTTGTTGGACAGCCGAGCCTTCAATGGAGATGTCACCCGAGATCCTTTCTGTTTCCAGAAATGGGGACTGACGTCCATTCGACAGATTGTCAAAGGAGAAGAATACCCTTATGAAACCCTGCAGTTAGTGCACAACAATGGCACCCGAGATAACTTGGGGTACTTCCGTTTTCTGCAAGCCAGTGGTGCTTGGTGTAAGAAGAAAGGCAATATGGTGGAACTAGGAGATTGGGGTCAAGCGAAAAATTGTACCTTGTTCATGTTTGACAATGTGGCCAATGGATGTGCCGACAGTCAAAACCTCAACCCCAAGCAAAGTGGAGATTTACAACTGGTCTTGGAATTTGGAGCTGCCCCCGGTACCAATATAACGGTAGTCGTCTATGGAGAATTTGAGAACTTGCTGGAGATTGACAGGAACGGAGCCGTGTTGTACAACATTTACCAACACTAAAGATGGAACACGTGGCCTTGAATAATGTGCAGTTGGATTATTTAGCTCGCGACGACCCCCGCTTGAAACGTTACTTTTACGGAACGGTGGCCTGTGATCGATTACCCAAGCGTCCTGTCAAGACCCAACGCCAAGGGTACATTGTGAACACCGACCCGCACGATCAACCCGGACAACATTGGTTGGCGGTGTGGACGGAGGGAAACGTGTGTGAAGTCCTCGACAGTTATGCTTTGCCCATGGACACGTACGTGCAAGCCGCCCCGTTCCAAGATTGGATTGTCCAACATTGGAAGTATGTGGTGACCAATGGCAAGTCCCTCCAAGCCATTTCAAGCAAGAGTTGTGGGGATTACGCCTTGTTGTACTTGAAAGCCAAAGCCCGTGGACGGACCTTGCAAGACTTTTTAAATGAGTTTTCGGATCATGATTATGTAAGCAATGACCATCAAGCCGGTCAACGCGTTCAACAATTGATTGTAGGCCAAGAAGCCAGATGGTATCAACTCTGTTGTCATCCGTATCATCAACGGAATGATTAAATAAAAAATTTGTTGGAAAAACGGTGTCGGAGTCGTAGCTCAGTCGGTAGAGCCTTTGGATCCCCCGAAAAAACAGGTGTAGGGGGATCGCGCGTGGGTTCGAGTCCCACCGATTCCAATAAAAAGGTGCCTTTTTTTCTAAAATGGGTATTATCATCATGCAAACGGGGAAACCGTTTCGTTTTCATACCCCCTCCTCTATCTTGGTGGTGGGACCCTCGGGATGTGGCAAAACCGTGTTTACGGAAAAACTCTTGGTAGACAACCCCGAGTTGTTTGAAAGTCCCCCGACGCAAGTGCATTATTGTTATGGGGCATGGCAAGATCGATTTCGAGGCATGCAAGATCGTGGGGTGAGGTTTCACGAAGGGATTCCCGATCATGACGCCTTGGTGCAATGGTTTCCTCAAGAACAGGGGGTCCTCGTCTTGGATGATTTAATGGATGAAGGGAGTCACGATAAACGCGTGTTGGATTTATTCACCAAACATTCACATCATCAAGGGGTGACGGTGCTCTACTTGTGCCAAGACATGTTTCCCGTGGGGCGCTATGCCAAAAGTATTTCCCGCAATGCGCATTACATTGTGGCATTCAAGAATCCCCGGGATCAATTAGGGGTACGCAATGTCATGCTGCAATCGTTTCCGACCACTTGGAAAGACACGTTGGAGACGTTTCATCAAGCCACGACGCGTCCGTATGGCTATTTGATGTTAGATTTACACCCGGCCTCCTCCGATCAACAACGGTTATGGAGTCACCTGTTAAAAGACGAAGGATGGACGCGCACCTATCAAAAGCGCCTATAAAGGGACAACACCGCTTTTGGAACCGGAAAAAAGAGCAACCATGGCGGATGAGGAGGACCGTCAACCTCCGCAAGCCTACGATACCGTGTCCCCCGCTGGGGTTGGGGCAGCCAGCAGCAATGTCATGTCCCCAGGGGCCTTCCAAGATCTGTTTTTCACGGGAGACGAAGGCCTTCTCGACGCGGCCATGGAGGAAATGCCCCCTGATCCCCTCTATGAGTTTATGCAATCCCTCCCCTCTGCGGACGTCATCGCGAGTTGGCCCGATGTGACTGGTGTACCCCCTGCACAGGCCTCTTCCCCCGCGGGGGTAGGAAGCCCAGGAAGTCAATCGTTCCGTAGCATACACACTACCCCGCCGTCTTCTGGGGCTCGAACTCCTGCGACGCCTCCTAGCGTACCCTTGGCGGGTGCTCGAACAGCCGCGGGTGCTGGGGGTAATGGGGGTGGACGTGGTGGTGGACGTGGTGGAGGTGATGGTAATGGTAGGGGACGCCGTGGACCCAGGACTAGAGGTGGTGGACGTGGTGCTGGTGGTGCTGGTGGTGGTGGACGTGGTGCTGGTGGTGGTGGTGGTGCTGGTGCTGGCGGAGGAGGTGGAGGAGGTGGTGGTGGAGGTGGTGGTGGTGGCGGTGGCGGTGGTGGTGGTGGTGGTGGACGACGGGGGCGCCGACGCCGACGCCTTTTCCCCACTTCACCTGCCTCCACTACTCCCGGATCGTCTGGGAGGTCTGGCAGACAACCTCGTACCTTGCGTCAAGCCGATTTACAATGACGTTTACGGATGCTATTACAAGATCAAGAACAATTGGCCCAAGGACGGGAAATTGCGAATGTGACCATGACCAATAGTATTGTGACCAGTTATAAACAGGGAGGAGCCCCCAGCGTACAAACCTCGTCGTCCCGGGTGTCGCCGTGAGGATGAAAACCGTCGTGTCGTTATTGAATGGATCCCGACGTCCTGGCATCCCCTTGCCACCCGAATTGTTACAACGGATGGATTCGTTGTATGCCTTTTACCATCAACAATGGTGGTGTTATCGCAAAATGTTGAATCATTACAAGTGTATCAATGCCTTGTACAATGGCCTGGCGTTACTCCTGATGGCCGCGGGCATGATTGCTGGCCCCCTGTTGGACAACAGCACGTTGGTGGCGTGTTTGGCAGCCATGGGCACCGTGGTCAAAGGATGGGCCGATTTTAAACAGTACCGGTTCAAAGTGACCATGAGTCGATTTGCGTTTACCACCTATGCCAAAGCCTTGACCGAATTGAAAACCTATGTGAGGGGTGTCCCCTTGGAGGACCTGGAAGGATTTTTAATCAAGATGCAAACGTTGGATGATACCATTGTGGATTTCACTCCGCCGTTACCCAAACGATGTGTGCAAGAGTACCATGGTCATTTTGTCTACCAGCCCTTGGAAGCCCAATGCTATGTGGACGGATGTCCTCGTCCCTTGAAACCCAAAGACTACTGGATCCATAAAAAGCCGCTCCCTCCCAGCCCGACACTCTTAGAACCATGGCCGTCCAACGACGACGACGACGCAGAAAAAGGAAACAAAGAGGAGGGGCTTTAATGCGTCGCAAACCCCGTTTGGTGGATAAAATTGCTCATGGCATGAGTATGTTTCTATCGGGGCCCGCGCCTGGGTTTGGACTGGCTTTAGGCAAATTAGGCGGTCAAGCCTTGAAAGGCATTACCGATAATGTACAACATTACCGACAACGAGGCGGCGGGTGGTGGTCCGATTTCAAACGCAATACCCGTCAAGGCTATAAAGAGACGCAAGACGTCATCAAACAAAACAAAGCCCTTCAACGTGTCTTGTCGCACTCATGGTATCCTTGAAGAGAAGACGACGACGACGTCGTCAACGAGATGGTTTTTTGAACTTGTTGGTCCCTGCCCTGACGGGATTGGGGAAAGCTGTGGCCTTGGAAACGGATAAACGTATAAGACGCACGATCCAAAAAGCCAACCAACGGTATCGTCGCCGTCACCGATAAAGGATGCAACGTCTTCGACGTCAATTCCCGTTTTTACGCTCCATGTTACAAGAAGCCAATGGCTCCAAACGTCAAGAGTTGTTACAACATGCCAATGCTGATCAAATCAATGCCGTGAGTGAACTGGTCTTGAACTTATTGAAAAACAAGATTCCCATCACACCCCCCATCCTAGCCAAGCTTCGCCCCTATAAAAAGGTGCTACGCGATTTGGGACGTCGTCGACATTCCGTGAAAAAACGTCGGGCGTGGTTGGTTCAACAAAAAGGACGCGGGTTATTTCAAGGACTCCATCAGGTGTTATGTCAATGTCTTCGTTAACCCTCCCTACCTGGATGAAACTGTTACAAGAGGCCAATCGGGCCACCGACCAGTGGAAAGACGAGTGTCATTATTGGAAGCATAAATATCGCCTGTTGTATCGAGAGTACAGGCACATCTTAAAGGCCCGTCTTTGTGAGAGCTGTCGTCAGATAGAAGACGGGGAACTTTGCTCCGAGTGTAGTCAACCCCCATGGATGCAGTCTACATGATTCCCCACAAGGACTTGGAGCAACTCGTTCAATATTACAAAGGAGAACTCACCGAAAATGCCTTGTTGAACAAAGCCGCCACGCTCGCCGCTCAAAAACATGTGTTGTTAGCCAACCCTCAATTGCCCCCGGCCGTGGTCAATGCTCAAACCAAACCGTTGAGTCAAGAATTAACCAAGTTAACCAAACGCATTCGTCAATTTCCCGGAGGCGTGGGAGTGGGTGCCCCGGGTGCCCCTCCTGGCGAAGAAGAAGAGGAAGAGGCCGGGGATTTGGTCACGGGACCCGTGGAACAATGGTTGAAGCGCATGATAAAAGGAGGCCCGTCGGCTCCCAAACCCACCATTACCCCTGCTACCAGGGAAGGCACGAGACAAGAGGGCCCTTCTACCAGTCGAGGGGATACCCGGTCGCGTTTACAAGCCATTCGAGAACAGCGCAAGGCCTTGGAAAAAAAGTTAGCCGAGAGTGGTAAAGGCAAAGGCAAAGGCAAAGGCAAAGGCAAAGGCGTCTCCCGTGAAGTGCAAGCATTGAAACCCTTACCCGGTTGGGAAGATTGGGCCAAAGGCAAACCCCCCCGACGACGACGTTTGCAGTACGACAGTGAGTAAAAAAAGATGGCCCCCCGCACCAAGAGGAGGAGGAGAAGGGGTCCCCAACGGAAACGCCGTCAACGCGGAGGGGCCTTGGATGTCCAAAAATGGATTGCTAAAACCGGCAAAGAATTTCATTGGCCCGGCTATCAATACATGGGCCCTGGCACGCATTTAGCCAAACGCCTGAAACGAGGGGATCCCGGGATCAATCGCTTGGACCAAATTGCAAAACAACACGACATTGATTACAGCCGTGCCAAGAATTTGCAAGACAAATGGAAAGCCGATACCAAGATGATCCAAGCCATTGATAAATTACCCGGCAAGAAAACCAAGACGGAACGGGTGGTCAAAAAAATCATGCAAGCCAAGAAACGTTTAAAATTGTAAAACACTTTAATGACAACCCCATACCATGTTGAAAAATAAAAAATGAAAATGTCTGATTGGTTCCTTGTACTGTCTCAAACAAAGATGTAGTGTCAAAAAACAGGATTCTCAAACAGGATTCTGGAGAACCCGTTGTGATGTAGACAAAATTATCCACGTTGATAAAAAAAAAAAGTGTCACTGTCTCTTTGATGTCTCCAAACGTTCTACCACAATGTCACGATTGAATGTTCTGCCAAATACGGAAACGATTGAATGTTCTGCCACGATTGAATGTTCTGCCAAATACTGAGACGAATGTTCTGCCAAATACGGAAACGATTGAATGTTCTGCCAAATACGGAAACGAATGTTCTGCCAAATACTGAGACGAATGTTCTGCCAAATACGGAAACGAGGGTTAAGACACTAAATCATATATCAAATCGACGCCCTCGTCGGATGACGTCATGTCCTCCAACCAATCATCAACATCAAAATCCTGCACATCGTCCATCACCTGCTCCCACTCGTCGGGTGCCAATAAATCCTGCAAAAATGAAAGATCGTTACAGTCAGAGGGTTCGCTGCCTTGCATAGTTCCCGAATCAAGGCGCGTAGGACACTCCTCCTCCTCAAGGAGTTGAAGAAAGGATTCCGGGAGCGGTACGTTCGTATCCCCAGAGTCCAGCGATTCCGGGAGCGGTACGTTCGTATCCCCAGAGTCCAGCGAGTCACAAAAGGCTTGGACATAGTCCGTCACAGACATCCGACAATCTGTCAGGGGGATGGTTAACGGCGTCGTCAACTTCTTCTTCATTCTCTTTTTCGCCTGATAACGGGCTTGACGAATCCTGTTTTGCTCCCTCACCAGCTCGGGATGGGCCTCCCGACGACGGGCATCACGCTGCCTCTGTTTCTCCCTAAACTCCTCTCCACGGCTCTCTCGATATCGTCGCTGTTTCTCCCTCACCTCCTCTCGACGGCTCTCTCGGTATCGTTGATGGTTCTCCCTCACCTGCTCCCGATGTCTCTGTCGATATCGTTGCTGACGCGCCCGGATCCGTTCTTGATTGGCTTTATAGTAGTCCCTGTCTTTCTCCCTTATGCGCTCTCGATGTTGTTGTCTGTAACGCCTGTCGGCCTCCGCCCGCTGGGCTCGATGCGTTTCCCGGTAGCGCCTGTCGGCCTCCGCCCGCGGGGCTTGATGCGTTGCCTGGTAGCGCCTGTCGGGCGCCGCCCGCGGGGCTCTTTGGGTTCTTGGGGCCGCTCGGAGGGGAGCCCGTTTGGGACTGTCATCGCTTTCGTGGTACTTGACGGGGGCTCTGCGGGGGCGCAACGATATCGAGAGAGCCATCGGGAGCTGGGGTCGATGTGGTGGCTGGTAGCACCTGTCAGTTTCCCCCCGCCGGGCTCTTTGGGTCGCTCGGCGGGCTGTCCCTTTGGGTGCAGCAGCGCTTTCTTGATTCTTGTAGGGGGCTCTGCGGGGGCGCAATTCTTTTTCGTCCGACATCGGGAGACGGGGGCGGTGCTGGTGGAGGGGTGGCTGGCCGTTTGAATTGATAACGCCAATAGGAGCAGCAGTAGTCGAGGCCCTCCACGAACCACTCACAGGTGTGTTGAGGGTAGCACAGCTGGTGGAAGTGGGTGGCTCGTGCTGCCCGGGTTGTCTGAGCGGCCTGTTTGAGCTGCTCCCTCTGCTTGAGCTGTTCTCCAAACTCTGTGACACTTGAGTCCAGCACCAACTCCCCCTTGACTTTCTTCAAGATCTCCTCCACTTCCAAATCCAGCTCGAATTCTTCAAATGTCTCCAACAACTCTTCTTGAGCAACCTCCATTTTGAGATGACTCCGCCGGCGGTTCGATTTCTTTTATAGCGGTTTATTCGTTCCCGTGATGCCCCATGGACCCAAACTAGAGAGGGGGGAGGGGGGTCCCCCCACCCCGTCCCACCCCTCCCAGAGACCCCGTGGGGCCTGCTCGTGATTGGTTCATGCTCTTCTTCACGTGACCCTTTTTTTTCTCTATAAAACCCGAAGACCGACCACCAGCGGAGTTTATCTGATCATGGCCTCGCCGCCGCCAGAAGATGATGCTCGTGCTGGGCCTAGTGGCCTCGACCCCCATGAGATGATGTCATTGCTTGAACTAGAGATGCCCGATTCAGAGCCAGAAGAAGAAGAAGAGACGACAGCAAATTCCTGTGTGGGACCTTTGTTATGCATCGAAGACATACCGGACAGTGATGAGATTTGTGAAGAGGCGTTGGATCGCTTCGAACGGCAACGTGCCTTTCAAACCCATCTCCTTCAACAAAGCGGAGCCGGAGATACCTCGATACAAAGGGGTGCAGGAGGGTTGGATACCACGATCGGAACCTTTGACTTTGAACTCCAACCCTTTGTCGATCGGACGAGTCGTCGAATGGGGGTGCGTGAACGCCATTTCAATACCCGTTTACGTCAAAGGGGGAACTTGATTCCAGATCAAAACATCACGGAAGCTCTCCAAGAGGGGTTACGTCGAGCGGTGAATCAAGTGTTGACCACCACGCCTGACCTCCACGATCAAGATCGCCTTTACTTTACCATCGGATCCAATCGCCTCCATAACAATTTTCAGGGGTGGGGATTACGCGCGGGGGAATGGCGTGAGGGCGGAGACCGTGTGGAGGCCCTGTTCCAACGTTTAGCTCAAGCCCTCAACAGCAACGAACAATTTGAAATGGACGATTCGTTTCAAGTCTCCATTACGCAAGTTCATCATGCCCCTCAAGGTACCGGCAAACCTCGTCGTGGCAAACCCGGCCACCCTACCATGGACATGTTAACGGCCAAGAAAAACTCCGTCATTCGGATTCAAAACAGGGATGAACTCTGTTGTGCTCGAGCCCTCGTCGTCGCCAAAGCTCGCGTGGACCAGCACCCGAAACAGAGAGCCATTCGGAAGGGAGAGGGTCCCCTGCAAAGAACCCTGGCTTGGGATCTGCACAGGGAAGCCAATGTGCCCCTCGGCCCCTGTAGTTACGACGCCTTGACGTCTTTTAGTCAAGCCCCGTCCCTCAGAGGTTACCAGATCCTGTTGGTGGATGCCCATCGATCTTTTCACATCACGACCTTTGGAGCCCCCCAAGACAAACAATTGATCCTGTTGCACCACCAAAACCATTATGACGTCATCACCAAGTTGCCGGGATTTTTCGGGTCCAGTTACGTCTGTGCCCATTGTTGGAAACCCTATGACCATGAAGACCACCATCGATGTACCAAGACCAAGTTGTGCGGAGCCTGTCGACAGAAAGAATGCCCTGACTTCCTTCATGCATACCCTCGAGGCCAGAAAGCCACCCGACGGTGCCAACATTGTCATCGGGACTTTTTCGGAGACACGTGTTTCCAAATGCACCTTGTCAAGGATCCGACCGGCAAACCTGCCAGCAACTCCCAGGCCACCATCTGTTCTCAACGTCGTCGTTGTCCTGCCTGTCGTAAACAGAACGTGGGATTAGACCAGATTACAAAACATCAATGCGGATACCTGGACTGTCCCTCCTGCCACGAGTACGTGGACGGCGAAACGCATCGTTGTTTTATTCAAACAGTCCCCAAACCTCAAGCCAACAAGAGGAAAAGAAAGAGGAAACGAGGAACCCCAGACACCGTCCCGGAGGAGGACCAACCTCCTTTGCATGTATTTTTTGATATTGAAGCCATGCAGCCCCAGGAACAACACATCGCCAATCTCGTCGTGGCCGAAACCGAAGACGACGATCAACCCAAGTGTTTCCCCGGTCACCATTGCGTCCGCGATTTCCTAGAATGGTTAGATACCTTGACCCTCAACGATACCCGTCAAGTCAATGTCCTCGCTCATAATTTCCAGGGATATGACGGCTATTTTGTCATTCATCAATACTATGGCGACAACCGGATCGTCGAGCAGCTCCGGAACGGGTGTAAACTCTTGGAAGTTAAACACGATCGTCTTCGTTTCATCGATTCATTGAGTTTTTTCCAAATGCCTTTGTCCGCCTTTCCCAAAACCTTTGGCTTGACAGAAGGCTGCAAAGGGTACTTCCCGCACAAGTTCAACCACCCCGACCACCAAACGTACGTGGGGTCTGTCCCAGCCCTCGATTACTATATGCCCGAAACCCTAGCGCCCAAAGACAGGCAAGCCTTGGAAACGTGGCATCAACAGCAACGCGACCAAGTCTTTGACTTTCAGAAAGAATTGGTGGCTTACTGCCAATCGGATGTACGCCTCTTGAAACAAGGGTGTCTGACCTTCAAACGATTGTTTGAAACCCTGACGGGCTTCAACCCTTTTGAGCATATCACCATTGCTTCGGCCTGCAACCGGGATTTACGCATGAACCGGATGATCCCCAACAGCATCGCCAGTGAACCCGTCCGTGGTTGGCGCAACTCCATCAATCAATCCCGCGTCGCCCTGGAATGGCTCACTTGGTGTGGTCAAGAAGTCCAACATGTGGGTAATGCCGGTGAAGTTCGCATCCCTCCTGTTGGCTTCGTGGATGGGTACTGCCACGACACCCGGACCGTGTACGAATTTCAAGGCTGTTTTACCCATGGATGTCCGACGTGTTATCCAAACCGCCACGAACCCCATGTACGCCACTTTGATCGGACCCTGCAAGATGTCTACGAGGTCACCCAACAAAAGATCCAACGGCTCAAAGAGCTCGGGTACACGGTCGTTCAAATGTGGGAATGTGAATGGGCTCGTCTCAAAGACACCTCCTCGGATATCCGTACGTTTGTGGCCCAGCTTCAATTCACAGACCCCTTGAATCCCCGCGACGCCTTCTGTGGAGGACGTACCAATGCCGTCAAGCTGTACCACCATGTCACCCCCAGTCAAAAGATCCATTACATCGATGTCACCTCCTTGTACCCATGGGTCAACAAAACCTGTGTCTACCCGAAGGGGCATCCTCGTTTCATCTCCACCCCGGGTCACACCGACATCCACCCGTACTTTGGCCTCATCCAATGTCAAATCTTACCCCCGCGGGAACTATACCATCCGGTCCTACCTTACCGCCATGACAGCAAACTCCTGTTTCCCCTCTGTGCAACGTGTGTGCAAAACGAAATGCCCAAACGTCCCTGGGACAGATCCCCCGAATGCAACCATACCGACGCCCAACGGGTCCTGACCGGGACGTGGTGCAGTCCGGAATTGGCCAAAGCCGTCGAGCTCGGGTACCAAGTCCAGTACATCTACGAGGTCTGGCATTTTGACGAGACCTGTGAGGGGCTGTTCGAAGATTACGTCAATACCTGGTTGAAAATCAAACAAGAAGCGAGTGGGTGGTCTAAGGAGAACATGACTGAACAAGACAAACAAACTTATATAGACAACTATTTCGAACAGGAAGGCATCCGGTTGGAGTACGATAAAATCGCCGTGAATAAAGGGCTCCGCACCCTGGCCAAAATGATGCTCAATTCCATGTGGGGTAAATTTGGTCAACGCCTCAACAAAACCCAAGTCCAACCCTTTCATGACCCTCAAGCCTTTCACCGTTTCCTGGATACCGATCGCTTGGACGTGCGCCACGTCTCCGTCATCAATGACGACCTAGTGGAGGCCCATTACCAGTACCAGGACGAAGACATCCCCGTGTCACCCAACCTGAACATCTTCGTGGCCTGTTTCACTACCTGTTGGGCCCGACTCCGGCTCTATGCCGCCCTTGAACCATTAAGGGAACGTGTGTTGTATTACGACACGGACTCCATCATCTTCCTGCAAGACGAAGGACAAACCAACCCCACCTTGGGCGATTACCTCGGGGACTTCACGAGTGAATTAGATCCCGACGACTACATTACGGAATTCGTGTCGGCGGGCCCCAAGAACTATGGCTACCAAACCAAGCTTGGTCACGTTGAATGCAAGGTGCGGGGGTTCCGCCTCAACAGCGAAGGCAAGAGCCAGTTGAACTATAACGTCATGCGACAGAACGTCCTCGACGAAATCCAAAAGCCCCTCCTGAAACCCAGACAAACCCAAATCGTCAAAACCTACCAGATCGTCCGGGATCCCAAACACTACCAACTGTACACCTTCCCCGAGTACAAACAGTATCAATTGGTGTATGACAAGAGAGTCGTGGATCCGCACACCTTCCTCACCTATCCCTATGGATACAAGGGCCTTCTTTCCTAAGAGTACGTCAAGTCATTGGTATTGCTTGCCTCTTCTTAGTAGCATACCTGAGGAGTCCAGAACAAGCTTCCTTGCCGGCTTTTGCCGGCTTAGTAACCGTCGAAGCCATGAAAATTGTGGTGAAACCGGTTGGAAGCTTCCTTGCCGACTTAGTAACCACTAAAGCCCTGAAAGTTGTGGTGAAGCCGGTTGGAACCAATCCACTCATATTGTCAAATGGAACACTCATATTAAAAAGGAATACTCATCAAAAATGGAACACTCCTATTATCAAAAATGGAACACTCATCAAAATGGAACACTCCTATTATTATCAAAAATGGAACACTCATCAAAATGGAACACTCATATTATCAAAATGGAACACTCCTATTATCAAAATGGAACACTCATCAAAATGGAACACTCCTATTATTATCAAAAATGGAACAATCATCAAAATGGAACACTCCTATTATTATCAAAAGGGAACACTCCTCAAAATGGAATACTCAGTCGACTTGGGAGGGCGCCCCATCCTTCCATACCTTACACTCGATGTGCCCCTTGTGGTTTTGTACCATCCGGTCTTGGTTTCGAATGGAACTCTCCTCATCAGCAAGCCATGGATTATCGAATGGAACTCTCCTCATCAGCAAGCCCTGGATTATCGCGAAGAGCCTTGGATCCTCATTCAACGACTTGTTGAAAACCATTAAAACTATTTTTAACCACATCACCGTGTCTTTTTCTTTGACTCAAGGATCACCCCCGCCGCCCGACTTGGACTTTGGACTTTGCGCCCGCGTTTCTCAGCGGTTTTCCTTCCCCTTGAGCCCACGATCGAATTTTCCACCTGGTCAGCGGTTTCCCCGTGACTTCCGGTTGCCTGAGCCCACGATCCCTTTTTACCACTGGTCAGCGGTTTCCCCGTGACTTCCGGTGAGCCCGCGATCCCTTTTTACCACTGGTCAGCGGTTTCCCAAACCACGTGACTTCCGGTGAGCCCGCGATCCCTTTTTACCACTGGTCCGCGGTTTCCCACCATCACGTGACTTCTGACGTCACTCGACCAATCAGAAGCCAGGATTAACTCCCAGATGGGCGCCCTTTACTACTAGAGTAAATAACTGTTCTTTTGTCTGGTGAGCTTAGCCTCATAGGAAACCTATTACTCCCTGGACGTGCGGGCGCTGAGCGCACGCAAATGACGCAACAAATCGTGCGCAGTAAGGATGCGTAATGCAATACAGGGGAATGACCTTAAAATGACCCGCCTGTGAACAGATTTGGGAGGTACAGTCATTGTCTTATGCGCCGATCAATTCGAAACTTCAACATTCGCCCCCCCCCGGGCATATCCCGGGTATTTGACTGTGCATCGTGCCCGGGGAGGGGGGGAATTTGAACGTTGCGTTGGAAGGGTGGGGAATTTGAACCGGATTTACCTCTTGTTCTGACGTAATAGGCCCGTGAATTTTTCGGTTTTTGCGGGGTCTGACGGATTTACCAGATAGAATTTTGCCTTTGTTAATGAATAACTCTTTGAAAAGGGTCTTTAAAAGAAGATTGAAGGTGTCATTATGGCATATCTCTCTCTGAAAGGCGTGTAAAGTGTTTGATTGAAGACCAAATTTGTCTTTGAGGACAGGTAGTTCAGTACTAATTGGTGGGGCATTTGAACGGCTTTCTTGCCCCGAGGGGAGGGAATTTGAACAAGCCAATCTTCAAAAGTTCAAATGCCTGGGGGGATGTTGAACTTCCGAATTGATCGGCGCATAAGACAATGACTGTACCTCCCAAATCTGTTATTAAGCCGCAGTTTCAGTTAGACCTTGTTTAAATAACCGGCCCATAAAGGTTAAGATTCCTGTATCGTCAGATTCTTGGCTGATCAAAACCTCGCATCATTATTTAAAACAAAGTTAGATGCAACCTCCAAATATATTATGTAGTATTACAATATTATTTGACGTTTCCCGAATAATTTCTCGAGGCTCCCGATTCCCGGCAATATCTTCAGATTCCCGAATAAATTTTGCCGTTCTCCCGAAACAGATATTCTTAGAGTTGGCACCCCCTGTAATTATCCTAGTTCTAGCAATAGGAAAATGAGTGTGGAAAAGGAAATGTCTATCTCCACAACGTATAATTTACTGTTTCTCCATGACGTATTTTTGAGTTTGTTGAGGGAAATTTTTAGCGAGCTTTCCGCACACCATTCTGTATCTCAACTTCCCAATTGCAAAGTCACAAGTTGCTCTTAATGAAAAATCATATGTTCTTGTAATCCTCGATAGACCACTTGTGGCACGCTAGATGGTGGGGGGGGGGACAGGGGGGTATAAACCTCCAGCTTCCCATACCCTTTAATCCCGGTTCCCGCCCTGTATTTTTTGTCTCCCGCCTCTTTGCATTTTTTCGATTGCAAAATATTGTGCAATGTTGCATAATTTTCCCCTTTTTCTCCCGCTTCCCGCCCCCTTTTCTCCCACCTCCGTACACCTCCCGCCTCCTTTTCTCCCGGTCTCCCGCCCCCCTGCCCCCCCTAGATGTAGACACTACGATAAAGCCCTTAATTGGTTCTTCATCTGAAAGGGTCACGCCAGATAATCGAAGATAAGTCGATCCTGTGAGAGACAAACTGGATTTAAAAGGTCAATCCTCTAAGTAATGGATGGGAAAAATAGAAAACATATAAGGGGCACTTGAAAGCCCCAGAGAAGTGCAGATGCGGAGTCAAGCCTGTACAAGATTGAAACAGGTTACGATAAGCATAACTTAAGTTCCGTCGCGTCGACTGAAATCCAGTTCATGGACCGCCAAGGCAGTTGTCTTCAGTCGAGCAGGGGAGCTAGTCATGAGGACTAAAGCGAGCGAACGAGCCGAGGAGGCGCCACTTCCCTATTTTCCCTCAGCTGGCTTCCTCGATCGCCGATCGTGTGTTTTTCTCACCCGCTCGGCCTGGAACTCTTTCACTCCCAGAGATAAAGCGAGGCTGGTGTAATGAAGATCAAGGATAAACCGAGTATGTGCATTGTGACTACGGATAGAGCCCAACAAAAAGCGAAACTTAAGGGTCCTAAAGACGTGTTATATTTCGGCATAAACAAGGGGCTGGATTCACGAAGCCCTCCTTCGATAATGTGTCCTATGTATTGTTGGAAAACAAAAGCGTGTTGTTAAGAAACAATACTTAGGATTCATCTTGGCTTAGGACAGCTTAGTGAATCCTGCCCTAGGGTCCCAAAGGGGTTTAGGGCTCCAAGGTGTTGGCCTAAAATGGAAACGCTCTTGAGCTCCATGACAGAAAATAGGGCCCTTAGGGCTTCATCGCATCACTCTAGGGCTCCATTTAACCAGAGTGAGCATTGTTCTTGGGGCTTCAAGTGGAAAAAAGCCTCAGGCTCGGGGGCCTCAATGAGTTCCCCTCCCCCTCGTCAATAGTACCCTAAAAACCATACCATGTTTGGATACTAAGGTAAGCAGCATACACAGAGCGCTGATTTAAATCAGTATCGGTGTTAACAAATAAATGTGTGGTGGTGATAAACAACTGATGTAGCATGGTTCTAAACTTTTAAGTCTGTGGATAAAATCCTAAAGTGGCACCGTTTAATGAAACCTACTGAGCAGGTCACTGAGCAACAGAGTCTGTACAAACCCCGGATGATGCTCTTGGCCGGTGCAAATGAAAGTTATCGAGGGGCGCTTTTGGGAAGGAAAATGCAAATTGTTACGAGGAAGCTTAATATTATGCGGCCCTCTTTCAATTTGATTACTGCTTTAATGCCCCAAATAATAGTTAGCTGTGCATTTTCTTTCTCTAGTGAAGGAAAGCCAATTGTATGTGAGGTGTCCTCTATGGGGAAAAATATCGTCTTCAGGCCCTCTCGGTATTCAAAATGGCGTCACGGAGCTTAGGGACGTTTTACTCTGTGGACGAGCAGAAAGGGAGAACTATGCAATTTTTTTCTTTTTTTTGAAGCTAAGTTTTCAATTTCTAGTTCCTATTCAGTTTTGTTTCTCTTATAAAACAAATGCTTAAACAATCAATGGAGTGTAGCCAATCCCAACGCGTGTAGGATGTTGTGTAATTAGATGATTCTGACTGGTTAAGAATCGAAATCCTTCGGCTACCCAAAGGAGATCCACTAAACAAAAGTTTCAAAGTTTCAAATGATCCCCAGGCTGTAATGTAATAAAACAAAGCTTACACCATCTATTTTAAACTACACTTATTGTCAAACTTGTTAAGACGTATTCACACTAATACCAGATATGAGAATCGACAAAGAGTTTTTGCAACGCGCATACAAGGATTACAAATGAGGTATAACATAGGCTTGTTTCGGTATCTCTTAGAAGAACTGTGAGTACAAGTTTCAAAAACACAACAAAGTTTGTCACTGATGATCGTAAAATAGAAAACTTGTTTTCACTTGCAGTTTCTCAGTGTTTTTAGTCAGTTTACGTGAAGTAGCGGACCAAAAACAGCAGATTTACGATTACCTTGGAACGCGATACTTTTGAATAGCTCCATTTTTCTAAAGATACACAACTCTATTCTTCTATTTCTTCTAAATATACACAAAAAATCGCCCAAAATAGTGTACCAAAGCGCTCAAAACTGTTTTCAAGCACTAAACGCTTGTCATTTTCATCGGATCATCTTCTTCAGCTTCATCGTCAAGTGCGTCTCCATTATGTTTCAGCGGTGTCTCTTCATTTGCATCCAGCTCAGAAAACTTGATGTCGTCACGTGACAGGTGGTCGACAATTCCCGAGCCAAGGGCATCACCCATGACATTGACGCAAGTGCGAAAACGATCCCTGAGAAAACAACAACAACATGTTAGACCAATCTTTACAGCTGTATTGAAAACCTGCGCACGTAAAAATGTTAACATGGAAAACCCTGCGGACCCTGCAAAATGGATTAAAATCATTGTTCTCCAAATTAAAGCACTTCTTAATCATTGATGCTCAAATACGACTCAAGTATGATCTAGGCCACTTTTTCACGGGTCGAAAGACTATTTTCGGCATTGCACTTAAATGTGCCATAAAAGACAATCAAAGAAAAAAATCTTTAAACTTTTGATTCTCCGTTATTCTTATGTTTAAAACTACGAGGGACAGATACAAACTTACAGAAACCAGTCGATTGCCAGTATAAGCCCGATGTCCTCGGTCGGAAGATTCACAGCTTGGAGAACAATAATCATGGTAACCAGGCCTGCTGATGGGATGCCAGCCGCGCCGATAGCTGCTGCGGTGGCTGTCAAACTGGCGGGAAAAATGAGTTGAGAAAACATGTCAAACGCAGCGTAATACAGGGTGTACAGTCTAACTGTTTTAGTAGAGAAAATTGAAGAAGTGGAGATGAGGAACCAGCTGATGCTGTAGGCAATACCAGGTTTAAGATTTATCTGTGGCAAGTACAATATTTTCGGACATTTGGCATTGTTTTCGATATTCGAAAGAGCGATTTTCGGTTGAGCGTCGTAAAACCCAAAATCATAAGTAATTACTCCGACTCTGGCCAATCACAACATAAGCAAACAACACAACGGACCAATCAGAACTCTAACCAAATACATATCACTAGCGTCAAGAAGCGGAAAACACGTGTGAGCTAGTCACGATTGGTTCAGTTTGGTTTTAAAGTAGAACCCCGCTAACTCGAACTCCCAAGGGAAACAAAAACATAGTTCGAGTTTGCGGGGGTTCGAGTAAGTGGAATTGATGTTGAATTTCAAATATTATGTTAATGATTAATAAGGTACTGTATTCATTTCATTAATGAGTCAATTTCATAAGAGCCTTTTGCTAAAAGCATTTAGTTTGGGAATTTTAGCCAAAATCGTAAGAGAAAAGGCTGATATCTAAGTAAGGAGCCTTTTATAAATACAACTAAATAATTGGCACATACGAATCCCCAAAGTTTTTGCAGCGTAATTGTTAGAGAGTTCGAGTTATCGGGGTCAATTTGAGGCAAAGGGAAGCAAAATCATTTCGAGTTAATGTGCAGTTCGAGTTTTAACCGAGTTCGAATTTATAGCTGATCATGAGCAAATGACTGAAAAAATAAGGTCAAATCCAGGGGAAACCGGGTTCTACTGTACTTCCGTCTCGTTGTGGCGGGAGTCATGGGCTACTGCGCGCGTCTTATAAACCAATAACACAACGTAGTAAAGCAAAAGCAAATAACTTAAACCGACACTCAATTGAAAATCACTCTGACTATTAATATCCATTTCATGTTGTCATTGCTCACGATTTATATAATGATGTCATCACTCCAGTAGGTTCCAGGCTTAAACGAGTCTACGAGAACAAGGAAGTTACTGGGCTAGGCATACCGTGTCATTTATCATCAGGATGTGGAATGCGGGATTCCAGGAGTAACTGTTAACGTTTTTTATCATACTTACACAGTGGTTACAATCTGTCCTGGTGCAAGTGGAATGCGGTTCAGCTGCGCAATCCAGATGGCGCTCACACCTTCGTACAACGCCGTTCCGTCCATGTTGACGGTGGCGCCCAGCGGCAGAACGAAACGGCTGATGCGGCGGTCAATCCCGTTCTTTTCTTCGACACAGCGCATGGTGGTTGGTAAGGTTGCTGAACTGCGGGACGGAAAAAGTCAACTTTAGAGAGAAGGCTCAAGAATAGATCACTATTCTAATTGTCCGTATGGCCTGTTTTAGCACGTTTCATTTCTCCCATTACGGCAAACGCAAAGAGCAGAAATTAACACATGATCATTTTTATCCCTTGTTTCAGTTTGTCGTTTACCATTTCAACGTGATAATAAGTTTTGCACCAACCACAAACGCAAGAACTGTTCTCGCTACTGTCATCACATACCAGAACTATATCACGTATTGTACGAGATTAACTTTTGTGTAAACTTGTTTATTCTTCCGAGGAAACGTTACATGTAACGGAAAACTGACGGTTGCATTTTGTGGAAATCGTGTTGTTTAACTTCTCTATTCCTGTGATCATGATTTCTTATCTTTACGATTCCAAAATATTGATTAACTACAGGAATATTAATTGAAAAACTTGCAAGTTGGTTTTGTCCAGGACCGTGGACTTTATTTTATCGATTGATTTTTTTTTTTCACCCACCTTGAGTCTGTGCCGAAAGCAGTCACCATAGCTTCACGCAAACCCTTCATAAACCTGTACGGGTTTTTCCTTGTAATGGCGAGGTAAATAATGGGCAGAACAATAAGGACATGAATCAACAGACCCACAATGACCGTCACCATGAACATTCCCACAAGCTTCAGCGCAACTAGGATGTCATCCATGGCGGCTAACTTGGCAGCAATCATGCTACAGATTCCTATGGGGGAGTACCTGGGGGAAAATTTGTTGCGTTTGGTCAGAACAGAGAAGATGAATGAAAGTAACAGAGCGGGGGGGGGGGGAGCTTGTTTTCATTAAGCATTTTTCAGCTTCTTAATTTCAAGTTTACTTTTCTGAACACATGGCATGGAAACGACCATAAAGCAAGAAAGTAGAGACGATATAGTAAGTACAGGTAACTGTGCATCCATTCCACAGGGAGCCCACTCTCGATCACTCTGCCGGAGGTTCGACTGGTTTCTATGCACGTGGCAACTTAAGAGCAGTCATTGGACGTGAAAACTGAATTCATGTACATTTGCATTTAAATTTACATTTGCATTTTTGAATTCTGTTACATACTGCGCAAGTTAGTAAACTCATTCAATTTGTCTAGAGTGGGAGAACTATTCCGAGGAGCTGAATTCCTGGGAACAGCGTGCCAACTCGGTCCGAGGAAGAAAAGTTCACTCCCGCGTGTTCACGTTCTCCGTAACTCCTTGATTTGGTCATGTAACTTAGTAGTCGTGCAGTAGGGCAAAAATGCATCAAAATATGTAACACACGTGCAGAGCTATCGTATTGCTCATTAACCTTTTGTTTGTGACGTTCCCTTTGCCGTCGCCGTCAAGCCCGTCGTCCGTTATTCCCACGGGACCACTAAGAGGAAATCCCCGCCACTTTAAGATTGTAACTATTCTCGGGACTAGCTTGTTGAGTTTGTTGTTTTGTTGTGAAATAGGAAATCGTACACTTGTGATTGCCTTACTCCTGAAAGCTAGAGAAGAAGAAGACAAAAACAAAGGAATTCGCGAATGTTTCACATACCACATGACCAGACTGACCATCTTCATCACAACTTCATTCAAAGTCTCAAAGAAAGCTTTCAATGGCGTCCCCTTTTCACCCATTCGTCCCAGTACGATTCCGAACACGATCGAGAACACCACTAAACCAAGAACATTCATTCCTCCCTCGGCACCGATCTGTTGACCCGCTGGAACAGTCTCTGAGGCAGGGTAGATAACTTTAGTGATGGTAGTATAGTTGTGAGTGCCATTGTTGTACACAATAGTGGAGTCGTTTGGGTTTAGTGTGCTGACATCAACTGTTTTGTTGAAGGAATCGATCTTAGCAGGAATCGACTTGTACTTTGTTTCTTTCTGGTGGAAAATTAATTGGGACAATTATAAACTGGATCATTAAAAAAGGCTGACTGACTGACTGACTGACCGACCGGTCTGCCAACTGACTAGCCGACTGACTGACTGACTGACTGACTGACTGACTGACTGACTGACTGACTGATTGACTGTACCGACCGACCGACTGACCGGCCTACTATCTGACTATATGACCAGCGCTGACTGACTGACTGACTGACTGACTGACTGACTGACTGACTGATTGACTGATTGACAGACTGACTGACTGACTGACTGACTGACTGACTGACCGACCGAATGAATGAATGAATGAATGAATGAATGAATGAATGAATGAATGAATGAATGAATGAATGAATGAATGAATGAATGAATGAATGAATTTTTATTAATTTTTAGCCTTTTATACCTGTCTAAAGGTTGCTTCAACGATATTCTTTGGGAAACAGCTCCTGTAGGTAAAGAAGAAGTAAAAACTTTGATTTCTAATCTTTCAGCCTTGATACTGACTATTTCCTGCTAGCCTCCATAATGTTTGAGAATTCGATACACAAAGCAATATTATCCAGTTGACTGTAAAGCTATTTGCTACTGTCACAAGCAATTGCTGTGGTAGTAAAACACATGTACACACATCTCAGTGACGATTTGGTTTTGATTTTAGTGCGTATTGATGAAGAAATAGAAAATAATTTCCACGAACGGTACAGGGTAAATCTAACTTACGTTTCATAGATTATATCCTAACGTGTGATCATTCAAATTTAAGTTTTTGAAGAAGTACTTTCCTGTGGTGCTATTTATTATGCTGTACAAGGCGGTTCTAACTTTTCAGTCTGTGCATGAAATCCTAAAGTGTGACATTCAAGTGAGAGCTACTGAGTAGTCTGTAGTGCTGTTTATTATACTGTACAAAGTGTTTTTAACTTTTGAGCCTGGGGATGAAATCCTAAAGTATGACCATAATTTAAGGCATTCAAATGAAAGCTACTGAGCAGTACTTTCCTGTGGAGGTGTTTATTTTGCTGTACAGAGTAGTTTTAACTTTTGAGTCTGTGGATGAGATCCTTAAGTGTGACCATTCAAATGAAAGCTACTGAGCAGTACTTTGCTGTAGTGCTGTTTAATATACTGTACAAAATGATAACTTTTCAGTCTATGAACGAAATCCCTAAATGTTACAACACCAGTGAATTAGCTGTTTAGCAGCATCAACCTGTTTCAAGATGAAAAGAAAAAAAATGGCAAATCTGTACTTTGGAAAACAAATAAGGAAGACATCCTTCATTTAAGAGGTAAACAGGAAGTAAGAAGGCCTTCAACCGGTAGGGGACGCGATGGATTAAATCGAAATTTATGTATAGCTAAATTCTATGCACGTGGAGGATTATCATCCTACTCATCAAAATAACCACTCATTGTTTGAAGATGAATGGCCAAACGCTAGGATTCAGTTAGATCCACCTTATACACCAGTTTGGAAAAACGTTGTCGGGTGAAAAGCATAAACGATGGACAAGGCGATATAATGGAACTCTGGGAAGATGACAGGGGCATGTTTGTTACTGGGTTTCGTTTCTTGATATTCAAAATGTTTTCTTTCCAAGTTAATTTAAAGAGTAAGTTAACGAGGCATGTTGTGTTATTATAAGTGCGCGGATCTAAGAATAGAGGCAGGTTTTCACGCTTCCCAGAGCACTATTGGGTCACATCGTCAATGATTTATGCTTTTTACCCGACAACGTTTTTTCCCGTTGGGTATATACAGCAGATAAGAAACAAAAATAACAAACAAAACCACGTGAAAGTACTAGCTAGATAGATTTCATTTGAATGGTCAAACTTTACAATTTAGTCTACAAACGGAAAAAGTAGAGCAACCTCATACAGCATGTTACAAACATAACCATAAGAAAGTACTGCTCGATAGTTCTTCTTTCCAGCAATCACCTAGATTAAGGATTTTCATTCATAGACTTATAAAGTTAGAACCACCTCTTTCCATTCAGTATAAAAAATTAGTGCAGGGAAGTGGTTTATTAAAAAGGTCATAATTATTCCACAGAATCAAAACAGAGGAAAAAAATGTTAAAAATCGGGACGAAAACTCAAATTGCTAAAGGACACTGAAATGAGTTACAACAACAAAAGAAAAGTTTTTTAAAAGTTCACCTGGCGAGCTGAGATAAAGTGGTGCAAATAAAGTGAGATGTCAGCTCCGTATCAGAGAAAATTTTCAAAACATGTTATTGCATGCAGCGAGAAAAGGACTAAAGGATTTATTGCTGTGATTAGAATTGCTTGTGGACTTCAAATTGTTTTTCCTTTTAAGGTAACAAAAATAGTGCCTTTCGCAGTTATAACGTGTGGGAAGAACTTGGCAGTGACAGATGTGAAACAGCGTGTATCCCTTGGTCCCCTGGCGAGAAATTTTCAAAATTATGTCCATGACATCTGACAAACACAACATTAATAATCATTTCGTGAAAAACTCCTGCATGTTATTACTAAAGTACAGCTGTACGTATATGGCAAAGCATGATACATTCAAGTTAAAGCTGTATTTCTTCGTCACCCTGTATAAGCAAAGACTAAATGAGTTGTAGCCCTTTTCGATTATAAGACTTCTAGCACTAACAAGGCATTACAAAGATTTTGTACAGTACTCACTTGTTTAAAACAATTAAGTAGAAGAACTTTAAACATGGCATGACAATAATCGAGATGACCTAGGAGTTGTTTTCGCTAAGTTTCTGAAGACTTTTCATTAAAATTTCATCTTTTTTGTTAACTGGCCAGCGCCTTTTAAACTCAACCGAACGTTTTTGTAGGCTGTTTGCACCGTAAAAACAAAACATTTAAGATTGCACCTTGCAATCTAGAGATCATATAATGTGGTAGATGTGTGTAAGAAATGCTAAAATCGGGTTACAAAAATGAAAGCTATTTCGAGAGGAGTACTTTTCCTGTGATGCTGTATGCTATACGCTAGTTTATACTATACTGTGAATGAAATCCTGAAGTTTGACCATTCTTAGGGAAGCTACTGAGTAGCCTTTTCTAGCGGTGCTTTTTGTTTTATATGTATAGAGATAAATGTTTTCTGGCAACACGAATTTCCACACGTTTTTTTTTTTTTTACTTTTGAAACGTTCTGGCAGTTAAATACCTTATGAGATCGAGGAATGAATCCAAATTGCGACGCGGCTTAGATAATCTTTCGTCCTCCGACTCGCCTTTATGCCCTGACTCCCCTGGCCGGATTGTAATGACCAGAACAATTCCCAGGATGACAGCTAGTAGAGTCGTGGTTAGATAGTACAACACGGTACGACTACCAATTTTTCCTGTCGCCTTTGAGTCCAGGGTCGCAAGGGCGCAGATCAGGCTGGCTACGATTAAGGGTAAAATCAGCATCTTCAACATATTCATGAACAGCTCGCCAGGAAAACCAATCAACATGATAGTCGTAGCTTTTTTCTCCAGATCCACGATGTCGTTGACGGAAGGATTCGTCGCAGCTCCGATGATGAACCCGACGATTACGCCCATTATGATCATGAAAAGCAGGATATCCTGTTTTAAAACGCGCCAAATTTTCACCCAACAAGAGCAACATTTGCTGCGCATCGCGGCTCCTCCTTTGCGCTTCAAAGAGGCCATGAGATCAACTTTTTGCAGCTACCGTGTCTGTTTCGCCGTGAAAATCTTAACGCGTCCTCGTAGCTTCCAACGGAAGAACTTAGCTTGACAAATGTTTTTCGCAACCGCTCAAAATCCAGCTGGGAAAGATTACGCTTTTGTACTTTTACTGTTGAATACACGGCTTGTGGCTTTTGTATTTCGAGCCGTGGGTTCGTCATTAAAATTTCAAAACCGGTAACTGTGAGTTACACACACGTGTTATCAAAATGAACTCCTGAAGGCTCTGAAAGTCAATAATGTCACTAACTGTTAGGAATTAATTATTTTGCAATGCTTTCAAAACAACTTTGGATATTTAAGGCAATGAATGCGGGTGCTATGTTTTTCTTTAAGCCCGCAAGTTTTTTAATTGAACACGTCACTTCTCCAAATAATGCAGCTTAAGTTGGTTTTAACATAAACCTTACTTTAGGAAACTTTAATGGTAATTTCATTTCTCGAGGGTTTGATAAAACCTTTTCTTCATAAGTAAGCAATTTTCTTTTTAAAAATCAATAAATTTTTCACAGGCAGGGAGAAATTCCTATAATAGTTATGTGGTATGTAAACTGTAATATCTACATAAAATCATGTGAAGAGAAGACGTAACGGGTTTTCAAACCAAAAATTGAAGAACAAAGTTTAAGTTTTTACAAGGGTGGATAAAGGAACTTTTCATAACAACTTTTAAGTTGTCAAAAAATAATAATGAAATTGCATGACACTAAATGTTCGCGAATTTAGTGTTCGTTAAGACTTTTTTCTAATTTTTAAGCAGTTTTCTTTATTTGAGGCAACATTTGAATTTCTGCGATTTTTTCAACACGAATTTCTTATGAAGCGACGAGTTTCCTGTAGTGTTATGTAACCCGCTATTATAGCAAAACTACCATGCAGTCTTAAAGTAGTGCGCAAAAACCTTCTGTGATGAAGAAAACTATTACTTTTCATTTGAAGTTTACTTTTAATTCAAGGATGAAAATAACGTCGTGTCAAGGAGAATTAATAAAGAGAACACAAAGAAACTCTACGGAGAACATCAAGCAATCACATACAACAATTCCAGAAAGAACAAAAGACGCTAAGAAACAGGAAAATTGCTTTGCAATTGTTAAGCTTTCATTGGAAATAAAGTTTAGGAAAGGGGCGGTGAGATGGGGGTGGGGTGGGTGTTCGGAAGATGAGGGGAGGGGAAGGAAAGTCCGACATGATGGCCACGCACGGAAGTGTGGTCTGTTTTCATTCATCATTCATTCTAATTCATTCATTCATTCATTCATCCATCCATCCATCCATCCATCCATCCATCCATCCATTCATTCATTCAGTTCATTCATTCATTCATTCATTCATTCACTCACTCATTCATTCATTCATTCATTCATTCATTCATTCATTCATTCATTTGGAGATAATAAAGCAATTTTAAAAATCCCGCGTTCGTTCACTGGTACGCTCGACGATCTTATGAGAGAAAAGAACTCCAGTGACAGACAACCCCACCCCTATGCTTGCACTCGTCCGTTCGCTGGCGCACTCGATGATCTTATGAGAAAAAGAACGTCTGTGAACAGGTTAACAAAGGGGGTGTTAAGCAATTATTTTATTATTTCATGATTGACTGATCGAAGCAGGGTTTATTCTACCGCGTGGCTTTGCGGGATTTCCGCAATTCGAAAAAAAATTCCACATAAAATTTACATTTGCTTGTCAAATTGGGCGCACAAACCTGTGCCCAAGGATAAGTACTAATTTTCTGACGATAAGATTGATATGACCACCACTCTATACTTAAAAATTTATAGCCTCTTACTGTCTCATTTGCATTTCTCTTCTTCGCTTTTGTCTGTGTTCGTATTCTGCACTTTCTTGAGTTGCTTCTGAGTTATTTTTTTTTCCATGCATACTTAATGATAATTATAACAATTTTAAAAAATGGGGAAAGTCACCGTTTGCAAGCGACGAGCTAGAGAGCTATTTATTTAAAAGACAAACATCCGGGATTGAAAAAGGGCCCCCTAAAATGACAGAAGGGGGCCCACTGGGCCCTCATGGGCCAATTTCTAGAATAAACCCTGTCTAAGCGTTGAGGGTAAGGAACGATGGCATACAGTTAGTCTTCAATTAGGGTCACTTACCCTGATTATCACCATTCAGAGTTTCATACGTCACATTATTTATTTTCCCTTTTTTTTTCTTTGAGAAACTGGATAGAAAAATTTATTACTCGAGGTTTTAACTCAAACGCATACCTCCAATTCATAAAACACATATTCACTGGGAATAGTCTAGCCTGAATGCATACACTTCTTCTTATTTCCTCCTCATGTTGAAAAGGGAGGAATAAAGGAAATGACCGCGGTCTGCAGCCCTCTCCCCAGGCCTTTAGGCACTCGTCGAGTGACAGCGGGAGGCTTGGGGCCAAAAGGGATTTTCCCGTCATCACATTTGATTTTTCGATGAGGACAATGGGAACGAGGCTGCCCGCTCTGTGCACTCGCAAGAGTAGTCACACCTGGTAAATGCGAGGCCACGCGTAAGTTTTCATTCGTATTGACAATAAAAACGTTTTCAAAACGTTTTCCGTCCAAACGCATGTGGGTTCATTCCTTTTCGCTGTCCATAAATAAACGGCTGCACGCAAAAAGGATCGAAAACGCTGCTGACTTTGTTGTGGCTTGCAACGTTGTGATAACGGTAACGTCCTCAGTCGTTTCCAGAAACCTCCGTTCTCGAACGTTCACTTTAATAAGGATGGAAGACCAAACCGTTGAAGTTCGTTTTACCCTTCAGTTTGGGCAGCGTTTTTGAAAATGTTGACAGTTCTGTTAGAACCGCAGCAATCCTACACCTGCTGAAATATATGTGATGAAAAAAAAATACGATAAAAGAAAAAAAACGACTACAGAATTGCTTTTCCCCTTATTTCGGACAGTCAAGCCGTCCTTCGTCGTTCTTCTTCTTCGGAACGATGCCGATCGTTCATCCTAAGGAAAGCCTAAGCATATAAAACAATTCAGTGTCCAATTAAAAACTGTCGTAAACATATATTTCTTGACGGGATCCGAAAATCTAGGAGAATGTTCAGGTTAAGCTCTGTTCCGTTGATGCTTCAATCCACCTGTAGCCTCCAAGCCTCTCTCTCTGTTCCTCATACCGCAATAAAGGTCTTTCTACGTCTTCGTTTTCACACACCTGTCAAGAAAATTACATCCCGATTAACGTCAAAATTCTCCTTATTGCTTCGTTGCTCGTCGCATAATACTTCTTAATAGAATTTGGTTTTAAGTCATTCATTTATTCAAACACGATCAATACAAAAACGTATAAAGTAAGCAGCTGTGTATGAAGCCATAACTTGTTACCATCGTGACTGGATGACCTTATTGAATAGCAGGCCTTCATTTATCTCTGAGAACCACGGCACAGGCAGCTGGAGTACGTTGTTTCGTAATATAGAAACAACGTAATATAGCACAAGAAATATAATATAATAATGCACAAAAAAGCTGTGCGCGTCCAAGAATACTAAAGTTCAAAATATATAGATTACAGTACATTAAGTTAAGAGTGCCTGTGTGTACAGGAAACAAGTTTTCTAAAGGACTCCAGGGATTGCTCAGTTTTCAACACGGTCGAGAAAGAATTCTTTAAGAGTCAAAGGATGGGCAGCTTGGCGGACGGAAGGACGGGTTGACAGACAGATGGACGGACGGAAGGACAGGTGGCTGGCTGGCTGGCCGACACAAAGAGAGGGCAGAGACCAGGAATCGAACTACCGACTATCGAGTAAAAAAAGTTGGCGAGCCAGGGACTAGATCACCGAGCACACACCATAAAATGAAATAAATAAACTAGTTGTTTATTGTAAAGTGAAGTGCTGCGGGTAAAGAGAATGAAGAGAAACAGTGGTTTAAGGCGATCTAGCTAAGTGCATATAGTTTAGGTAGCAAATCACATATAAATGCTAGCTATGAGATCAGTGTACTGCCGAAACAAAATCTTGGTACAATCGCTCACAGAAGAAATTGAACGACCAAAAGTGAATTTTCTTTTATAAAGACAACAGATAGCCTCGAACGCAAAAATCTTGGTCGTTGGTAAAACACATGACGGTCAAGTACCCGTGACGGACGTCAGTGACGCATCCGTCACACCGTGACGTGAAGAGTACGTGCAGTGATGGTTTCCGCAAAATCTTGAACGGAAAACGGAGAACAAACTGCCACAATTATTTTAAGGCACATATTTTGCGCAGATAAGAACTGCTCTTCTTAAAAAAGCGTTTACTCGGGAAAGAAATGCTTTACTTAAGGGGTTCCTGAGGGAGGAGACTCTTAACAACAAATGTGTCGTTGTTGCTAAGGGATTTTTGTAGATGGCATTTTGTCATACTCTGTTTTGCAGCGTTTTGTACGGCTAGACTGGTTAAATGTATGAGGATGAACATCTGAATTTTAAAAATCGACATTGCGCGTGCGTAGCTAGTGTCAGTCCCCAGTTGCACGTTAAAAAGAAAAATCCCTAAAACGCGGAGGAAAGTAGGTAGAGTTCGCATTTTTTTCGCAAATCGGACATAACTCAGCTTTCTTTATAATCTGACGTACGCAATTACTGTTATTACAAAGTATAGCAAAACTACAGAACAAAATGTATAAATACACGTACTTATGACGTCACAACTTCTACAATACTGCGAATTTCAAGAAATCGATACGTCATGTTTTGCATCTCGATGATCGTTAACTGCTGGTACTGTCTTCAATAACCAAAGCTGTATGCCCTTTGACTTTTAGGCTTTCTTTCTGTTCAAGGTCAAGTGACCTGCCAAATATGGTTGTGACTCGAAAATCTTAAACTCCTTTCCCATGGAACAAACATGGCGAGGTAGCTTATGCGTGGAAGTTAGGGTTTCCAAGATATGATAATTAGGAACTTTCCACAGCAACAATATGGTATAGTCAAGAGCCTACCCCACCCTTCCCCCCTCCCCTTAACAAACCGAATCGCGTTCAATTGTTGCTTTATCGTTTAAACGTTTACCAAGGCCATTCCCGGGTCAAAATGAGATTTAAACAACGCGACGTTTCCACATTTTCCACGAAAACTATAAACAGCTGCAGGATTCTCTCAATGAAATAAATACAACAAATTGAATCTCCGATCAAACATCAAATTTATTTTACCGTAGAGTTCCAGGAATTGCTTGAAATATTCTGAGAAACGTATCGGCTGGAATTCAAGGGAATTTATCTACACTTGCTTTCAAACTCTTTGCCTTCGCAAAAACGTGACTTTCTGCACGAAATAAATAATACAAAGCTTATGTAGCGCCTATTACAACGTCTCTAAGCGCCTTACAATTCTAGAAGCTAGGTAACAACTGAAACAAATATTACAAATGAAACATAACATGTTTTACTGAAGAAATCCAACTGGCGGAAGGCGAACCAGTTGGCTATTTACAAGCGCAGCCGAAGGATTTATAACTCGGGACTGCCGTGAAACAAATCCATGAAGTGCTCAGAGTGGGATTCGAACCCGGGACCCACGGACTCGAAGTCCAACACCCTAACTACTCGGCCACCCTGCCACCCTGCCACCCACGAAACAGAATTTCTCCGCTATAAGTTTTCCACATCCCACTTTATCGACGGTCGAGTGCTCTTCCTTAGGGTTTTCTTTCTAAATCAATTGACTACGCGTGGAAATCAAGGGCCTCGATTCGAGGGCCACGAAATCGAGGCACATGTGGAGATTAACATATCCACATATTGACATCCAAAAAATCTCAAAGGTTTCTGGCTTCGGGCAAAGGCAACCCAGGCTGCTCACGTGCGCAGCCTGAAATAGTCTGCCCAATAACAGCTCGAGCCATCTAGCACCTTGTTCGTTCTTTGATAAAAATGCCGTTATTAGATCTGCTGACACCTCAGCGCTTACTTCTCTCAGACAAGATAATAACATTTGGCAAAGCTAGGGCGAGACCCCGGGCGAGACTTGCTGATTTCTCAACAGAGAAATTGAGTTGATTTCTCAAATTCTAAGATCGGAAAGTCTTTTCAACTTTGAAACGAAAAACTCGTCCGCTGTGAATTCGAAGGTCAAGTTTTCCACCTCAAATTTGATCCTCCATCTTCCGTCGTTTAGACATAAAGGTCAGACGAAAAAACTCCGCTTTAGACGAAAGGCCTGTTGTGAACTATACAGCAATAGACGAGTCATTTAGGACGAATTTTATACTCTTTCCGCTTGGAATTCGAAAGCCTTATATCATTACTGCTTTCGTATTAGTAGTACATTTTAGCTGGTTTGAGGGTTTCTTCCCGGCAACTTTCCCTCCTAGACATGTTTTTCTTCCTCGTATATAAATTAGGGTAATTTTTCATGACCTTACCGTAGGCAGCTGCTGCCCTCGAAACATCTTTTCAAAAAAGAACTTGGTGAAACTTCCACGAAATGCAAAAGGAAGAAGTTTGTGCAAGAAAGCGTTTTCAACGTGAATTCTTTACATGAATTTTGGTGGAATATCTGACAATGCAGAGAAGTGACCTTGAAAAAAGAAAGCAAAACACGTAAAGAAATAAATCTTTGAGAATCCGTTATATTTCAGAGTCAGGTTTAGCTTAAATCCCGTATCACAAAGCACATAAACAAGACAAAACCAAGCTCAGCAGTTAGTTTCATATGGGTTCCACTCTCTTGTCAAGGACTCAATTTTTTTTTATTTTAGAGGGATTTCCGTCTTAGACGAGTTTCTCGTCCTTCAATATGAATTAAGCGTATGTTATATGACCTTACCGTAGGCAGTTCCTGTCCTTGAAACATCTTTTCAAAGAAAAACTTGGTGAAACTTCCACGAAATGCCGCATTCAACAACAGCAGTAAGCTATCCCAGTCACGTGTCCCTGGCACTCTCTCGCCTTTTATCAACGAAATACTCATGGACACTAATGCTGTGTCATAGAGAAAGAAACCAAGATTTCGAAAGAAGTACGCGCTCAAAACGACGCGAAAAAGCGGATTAATCAAGCGTTGTGTGGTAAGCTTACCGCGAAAGCGATTTTCTACCCAGTTCACGTAGGTCTCGTGTGCTATGAAATTCACTGCGCTTGCAAGAAACGTAAGGAGGAACATTTCCAATATCTGGGCCACTGCGTGAATACTTATATTTCCCGCGTGGTCTTTTCCGTGGACGATTTCCACGTAAAGAGCGGAGAAAGTGCACGTAACGCAAAACAGACACCAAACCCAGAAATGTCCCACGCGAAGAATGGCACAGAAATACTCTTTGACATTGAAGATTGTCCAAGAAAGGATGGCTGTTAGCAGCAGAAGCGAGTTTCCATCCTCCAACAGCGTTCCTATTACGTTCACAGTGTTGCTGCGTTCTTGGCCGAGTATGTTGCGCGACTGGTTGTTGAAGGTACAATTCTCGACTGGAGTTGAATAGTAAAGGCAGACCGCGGCTGGAATGAAATTCAAAAGGTTGAGTATACACCTTAAGACCACTAGGAAGGCTTGCAAATATCCAGCAATCCAGAGCATTGTTGATTCCTTCGAAGATATGTAGTCGATTATTTCAAAGAAAATGTAAACAACACCAACACCGATCGAGCTCACTTTTCCTAGAACTGGCTGTAGCTATACGGGGGAGGGGTGAGTCAAGGAAGCATGAACGTAGCTGGATTCCTACCCATAAAATTAATAGAAGAAAAAGGATCAACCTAAACGTTTCTTGCACTGCACAACTTACAATCGTGTGCTCTCTCGAGCCAAGATTCACAAATAATAAGGCCCTGTTCAAAGCGCAATATAGCCTTGCATCCAAATAAGAGGAAACAAGATACTAGGAATGTTTGAATCTGTCAGTCTTGAATCATTGACCCCAAGTTCTTGTTTCCGGTTTCGAGCCCAGGGGGGTACTCCCTAATAGTGGGCTATGCGGGGAGGCTCCGCCCGAAAGGGGTGCCGCCTTTTTCAAGCTCTGCAGTATACTAAACGGTGGGGAAAATCGTCATTTTAGTATATGAAAGGGTCACAAAATCCACTGCCAAGTGAAAGAGGTGACGGATAAAGCTAAGTATTTGAAAGGGTGCCAATTTTGGCAGAAATGACAACGCAAAACGAATAAAAGTTCGCACCCTTTGAGCATTTGAACCAGAACGACTGAAATTCTGTTGTTTTGGCTCATCCTTGAGGTACAAGAAAGAGGTGCAATTTTCGCTTAGCTATACGAAAGGGGTACCATTTTGGTGAAAATCAGTATATAAAAATGGTAAGTGTTTGAACCTCCGGGCGGACCCTCCCCGTATAAAACTTTATTAAGTACCCCCGGGGGTATCGAGGAGACTTGTTTGTTCATTTAATAGCGGTATTTTTTTACGTATCTTCGACGTTACCATGAGTTGGTGTCGACGAAAACATACGGTATCACTCAAATAACACTCAACTAAATAATCATTTCAAGATATGTTCTCTGCTTATTAATTGCCCAGTTTGGTGTGCGGCAGACAGTCTTCTCGGAGGCCTCCTCCGTGATTTCACGAGAGCTGTTTCAAGATGGCGGTGTTGTGGGTCCTTGGCTGCATTTTCGCTTTTTTGTGCTTAGCAAGACTAACTTTCACGCTTCTCTTCTCTATCTCGGCTTGTGTCTGTGTTTTAAACGACACAACCACGGAGACCAGTGGGAACCATATTTTCAGCCAAGATTTGAGAAACTGGATTAATATGGCCGGGGCATTGGTCGAAGCTGGAAACTCGTTTCTGATAATCTTATTGATTTTTTGCTGGGGGAAATTCAACGTTAGAAACTTGTTTCATGCAGCTCCTCGTCTGGCTGCATTTTGGTTTTGGATAGGTTTATTTACCTTCAAGACTATCTCACTTGTTATCAATTACATTCTTCCAGATCACGAGCAATGGATTTTCCTTGGGGTGAGTAAATTCCTGGAGAGCGCGACACTAATTTTGCTATCCCTCGCGCTGAAATTTATCGGCAAATCAACTGTGAAGGCGTGGATCAATAGAACAGTCGCCAGCGAACATTTCGCGGGGTATTTGTATTTTCTTTACATCTTTACTCTATGGATGTACTTGTTGCGGAATCTAGCTGTGCTCTTATATGACATGGCTACGTTTGCAAAGGAGATCGACCGACACGCCAGTGATAAACAAATGGATAATATACTTTTAATTGCAGGTACTGCATTCAGGGGCAGTTTCGTGCAGTTTTTTTATGCTACCATATTTAGAAATCCAAACCTATCGACTGTCTGCAAAGGACAATCTGGGCCACGTGACGAAGTATTCCCAATTTCGATTGAAGATTCCGCTGACAGTCAGCCGACGTTAATAGCATGGGAACCTTCATACGTTAAGTGAGAATCCTCCGTTTGCCGCTTTTTTGTTTAGCCCCTTTTACTCCTAGACCAAGTTCTGGTGAGATGATTTGTCACTCTAACTTTTTGATCTGTTGACAAAATCCTATCGTGTTACCGTTCAAATGAAACCTCTTTGGCAAAACTTTTGCATAGGACTATTTATTTCTTAGGATTTTACGAAACGAAATTTGGAATTTTTGGTAAATTTTTTGCTTTGGCCACATTAGGAGTGATAGGATTAAAAGGATGCAGCCAGCCTATCCATATATACAATACCTTCAAATATGTCTCCGGAATTATACGCTCCGGTTTAGCGACTTTGACGCTCATGACTCCTCAATGACCTCTGTATATTCCTACTGTAGCCAAAATCTTCGAAAAGATTGACTGAGATCAACTATATGATCATCTAATTGAAAATGCTTTATTATCAAACTGTCAACCAGGCTTTCGCTCTACATAGTACTCTTGCGGCCTTGCTGGAAACCAGCAATGGTTGGTACGTCAATATTGTCGAACATTGACAAAGGTTGTCTCAGTTGCGTCATTTTTATGCATTGACCTAAACACTTCGATAAAATACGATCATCCTGTAAAAGCTTGCTTAACCCTTTAAGCCTCAGTATTAACATGGATATTCTCCTCACTATTCTCCTCATATTTCTTATCTTACTAGTTGGGAGAACTTGATCAAGAAATCAAGACATTTTATCTTTGGCGATCATTGCCTTTATTCTCTTGACCTGTATACTTGATCAACTAGTGATATTGTGAGGAGAAATTAGATGCTTGTCACTCTTGGGGCTTGAAGGGTTAAAATAGAGTTGATGGAAATGCCCTGACACGATTTGAGTCTTACTTAACCAGTCGCATGCAAAGATGCAACATAAATGATCACCTGTCCAGGGCAAGCCACTAAACTGTGGAGTACCGCAAGGGAAAGTAATAATTGGTCCGTTACTCTTTCCGATTTAGATAAATGACTTAATAGATTGCCTGAACCTAGGCTTCCCTAGAATACAAATGTTACTCTTGTTGCATCTGGGAGTTAGAGCACAAAAATTCTGGCTCAAAGCCAATACATTATGACTGAATGCTGCTAAAACAGGGTTTATGATCATTAGCTCGCGCCAGGAATTGCAGTATCTAATGTAAGTGGCGTCAAAATAAATCAAACGTGAATACAAGTAATTAAAAAAAACGCTTCCAGCATCCGTGGACTTAAGAGTCTTCCCCACCCCGACTTAAGAGAGTCAGGTGATTTATCTTCATGTACGCTGCAATCAAAAATAAACAAAGGTCTTGTCGAGCCACACTTTTTTGCTTGGGATGGCTTGTCTCAACAGCTGAGTGAGAAACTTCAGAGTCTTCCTAACCGCGCTGCTAAAGTTACTACTAAATCTACTCATGACACGGGCTATGGCTGTCTTCTCAACTCGCTTCAGTGTCACTTGCATTGGCTTTCTCCGTTAGAAGGACAAAGCAAAAGGCAAGCATGATGTAAAAAATTAATAACAGAATCGCCTCAGTTTATGTCTAAAATCACGTCTTATGATCGTCGCGACACTAATCAAAAGTTATTTCTACCAAAGGCGAGGACTGACTACCTAAAGCGCAGCTTTTTTACAGTGGTGCTATTCTCTGGGATAATCTCCCCAAAGAACTTAGAACGGCTAATTCTTTCGGCCTTTTTGAAAGAGTTATTAATAAATGGTTTTCTGTATCAGCAATCCCACACGCATATTTGTAAAGCAGTTAATAGAGTTAGTCTGTTTTGTCAACACCGATGTTGTTTACTGTGTACAAACAAACGTTTTTGTTTTTGTTGTTGTTGATAAACATAAAGACATTTTATCTGTAGTGATCATTTCCTTTATTCTCCTTACCTGTATGTTTTATCACGTTGTGATATTGTAAGGAGAAGTTAGATACTGGCCACGATCAGTGGTTATTAAAGGGTTAACAAGGAGTTGACTTGTGGCAGATCTATCTTCAAACATCAGTGTATTTACTGTTGACAGATTTCCTTCTTCACATACTAATATATACTAGTTTTAATCGAAACGGTACCTTTTTCACCCACCAAGAACAAAGATTGAATCTTTTCCATCCCTCAAAACATAGGCTAGAAACAGTAGATCATCGTGGGATTTTAGTCGTTCGAACTGGTTTCAAACTTTCGTGTATTTTTGCGTTGTGGTTTCCGCCAAAAATTTGCAGCCCTTTTTAGTGCTAGTTTAGGGTGGGATCCAGAAGACCAACCCCACGTCCTCGTCGTGGATCCTGGGCAACGCCTATGGTGGCTAACGGGGCTCTGGTGAAAGCACGAAGGCTAACCACCGCGTGCTGGATTTTGCTGGTTACGGAAACTGAAACTATAGCTAATTCACTGGATGCCCCTTCGGGAGCAGAAAGAGAAGGAACAATCCCCATTAACCCGATACACCGGGGAGCGAGGCAAGGTATGAAGTGCGCTGCACAGATGAAGTTGCTCTCGCCGCAATCCCGGTTGAGACTTGGTACGTGGAATGTTCGTACCATGTACGAACAGGGAAGATGTGCCCAGATAGTGAAGGAGATGAAGCGATATAATCTCAGCATTCTCGGAATAAGTGAGATGAGGTGGAACACCTTTGGATCTTTACGGACTAGAACTGGAGAGACCATCTTGTTCTCTGGAAACCCCAAGGATGATGATCCCCATGTGAAGGGTGTAGGCCTCATTCTATCAAAAGTGGCAGCTGACAGCTTGATGGAATGGGATCCAGTCTCTGAGCGAATAATAACAGCTAGATTCGCCTCCAAATGCCAGAATATGTCACTTATACAAGTCTATGCCCCTACCAACGAGGCAAAAGATGAGGACAAAGAGCCTTTTTACCACCAGCTGCAGACGGTTTACAATCGAACTCCAAGGAGAGATGTGACCCTCGTCATGGGAGATTTTAATGCTAAAATTGGCAGCGATAATGCTAATAGGGAAACCGTCATGGGGAAATATGGACTGGGCAGTATGAACGAGAATGGTGAAATCTTCTCTGACTTCTGTGTTAGCAACGAGCTTATTATTGGAGGTACCATCTTTCCCCATAAGCAATGCCACAAAGTTACGTGGAGATCACCTGATGCGAGGACTGAGAACCAAATTGACCATGTCACAATTGTCCGACGGTGGAGAAGCACACTTCAAGATGTAAGAGCGAAGAGGGGAGCAGACGTGGGTTCTGATCATCATCTGCTGGTCGCGCAGCTTAAGCTTAAGCTGGCCGCTGTGAGAAAAGCAAAGAATCCCAGACGGCGCTATGATGTTGGGAAACTGAAGATGGATGATTTAAGGCATGAATTTCAGTTGAAGTTGCAGAGCCGCTTTGAACTCTTGGCTCCTAGCCTAAGAGAAGAAGATGGAGATGTGAACGAAGACTGGAAGGGTATCAAAGAAATGTATACCAACACATGCGAAGAGGTGTTAGGAAAAGTGGAGAGGAAGCGAAAAGAATGGCTCACGGACAACACTTGGCAGATGATTTATGAAAGAAGGCAACTGAAAGCAGACTTTGATAAGGCAAGAACACGGCTAGAAAAACGGAATGCTATGCTTCAATATAGCATCGAGGGAAGACAAGTGAAGGCAGCCTGCAGGAGGGACAAGAGGGCGTACATCAACCAGCTGGCCACAGATGCTGAGGAGGCTGCGAGGAAAGGAGACCTTAAAAGGCTTTACCAGACAACAAGACTTCTAAGTGGACGAAAGCCTAACCTTAGTAAACCGATTCGTAATAGAGATGGGATCATCCTTGCTAAACTTGACGAACAACTTGCTCGCTGGAAAGAACACTTTGAGGAAGTGCTCAATCGACCTCTGCCAAACCACCCTCCTAACTTGCAGCAGGGGAGCCAGCTTCCTATAAAGACAGATAAAATCTCCAAGGCTGAAATTAAGTCAGCTATTAAAAGCCTCAAAAGTGGGAAGGTGGCTGGAGTGGACAACATCCCCCCAGAAGCCATTCGTGTGGGTGGTGAGGTATCAATCGAAGCACTTCACAGCCTTCTCAACAAAATCTGGAGGCAGGAGGAAATCCCAGATGAATGGAGAAAAGGACTTCTCGTTAAGTTGCCAAAAAAAGGAGATACCACCTATTGCAAGAACTGGAGAGGCATCACGCTGCTGGCCATTGCAAGTAAAGTCCTAAGCAAGATTATTCTGGACCGTATGAAGGCTGCGTTGGATTCACTGTTGAGGGATGAGCAAGCTGGTTTTCGCCAGGAGCGTTCCTGTATAGATCAAATTGCTACTCTTAGAATCATCATTGAACAGTCATTAGAATGGAACACTGGGCTATACCTGGTTTTTGTTGACTTTGAGAAGGCATTTGATTCGGTGGACAGGGAGGTGATATGGCAAATCTTGTGGCATTATGGTGTACCAGAAAAGATTGTTAATGTGATTCGATGCTTCTACAGTGGTTTTGAGTGCCAGGTGATTCATGATGGATTCCTGAAGGAACCATTTCAAGTCAGAACTGGGGTGAGGCAAGGGTGCCTACTCTCACCTTTACTTTTCTTGGTGGTCCTCGATTGGGTTACCAGGGAAGCCTATGGAACTGGAAGAACTGGCATCCAGTGGTCCTTCACGCGCAAGCTAGAAGACCTTGATTTTGCCGACGATCTTTGTCTGATGAGCCAGAAGTTACAACATATGCAAGAGAAGGTGGAAGCACTTCAGCACGCAGCAGAGAGAGTAGGACTTAAGATCAATAACGAGAAGACTCAGGAAATGAGAATTCAAGCCAGAGACGATAGCCCCATTCATATTGGGGATGAAGTCATCCAAAGGACCGACCATTTCACCTATCTTGGTAGTGTGGTGAGTGAGTCAGGGGGAACAGAGGAGGACATTGTTGCCCGCATTAGGAAAGCGCAACAAGCTTTTGCAACCCTTAGATCTGTATGGAAGTCAAGAGTTATTTCCCTGAATACTAAACTGAGGATATTTAACTCTAACATCAAGTCAGTATTACTATATGGATCGGAAACTTGGCGATTAACCAAAGCTTTGCTTTCCAAGGTACAGTCCTTTCTGAATAAGAGGCTCAGGCAAATAATCGGTATCTTCTGGCCAAATGTCATCACGAACGAAGAGTTGTGGGCACGTACAGGACAAGAGGATGTAGAAACCACAATAAAGCGGAGGAAGTGGAAATGGATTGGTCATACTCTGAGGAAGGCGCCAAACAACACCACACGTATGGCCATGGAGTGGAACCCCCAGGGAAGGAGAAGTAGAGGCAGACCGAAGCAGTCGTGGAGGCGCACAGTGTCTAAGGAACTGGAGAACATCGGGAGGACATGGGGCGAGGCCAAGTTACTAGCAAACAACAAAATTCGGTGGAAAGCTATGGTGGAAGCCCTATGCCTCTCGAGGGGCTAAGAGGATCAAGTCAAGTTAGGGTGTGTTTAAATTACGAGAACGACAAATTTCCCCGCCCTTTCCCATACTAAAAGCGCAAAAAGGCATTCCTTTCGGGCGGAGTTACTTCGTATAGCCTGCTATAGGGAGGCACCCCGCGTGTAACAGTGGGAGCAGAGGTCAACTGATAGGCAGTAGGTTGGTCTTCCGATCGGAAGATCGAAGGGTCGGTGGCTTAAAGGCTTGGTCTCTGCATCACAACCCAAAATGACAAAAAAATCACGACACATGACTCAGTTAATACTTATTTCAAACTTCATTGTACCAAATAGAGGCAGATGACTAAATATTCAGCAAAAGTTCAACATATCTCAACCACCACAATAAGCCTGTGGTATACCTGGGTGGTATGCCTGTGGGGAGAGGGGGGGGTAACCCTGTGATGAAGAGGCGTCATGTTCAGGTGTAAGTACTCATGTTCCTAGCTGCTCCTAGCGAAGGAAACTGGATCTAAGTAGCAATCTTCGTGATCCATCTGGCTTGGTCACTTCATTTGATTGGACTCCAGACTTAACCCTTACAAAAACGATGCAAACCCTCCATAGCTTCCTACAATGTATTCTCGTTTTTTACATCTGTTGTTGAGCAAGCCCAATTTTTTTTTGATATTCTTTATTGATAAACACACACATCTATACAGTACAACTCAATACAACAAACCAGTTACATATTTGCAGTTGCAAAGTTCATACACTTAAGTTACAGGTAGTAAAAGAGACTTTTTTTAACATTGAACATAGAATAGAGTGACCAGAGAAGGAGTAACAATACTGTAAAATTTTAATCTAATTTTTCTAATATGTACTTAGTGGAAATTTTACTTACAAAATCTCTGATGAGAATAGAATTATTATGCAGCTTATTTGTATTAATAAAGTAAGGGCATAGAGCAAGGTGAAATTAATTTTTTTCATTAGTTTCTTGCTGGTAAGATTAGAAGAGACCCCAAATAAATATTCTTGGTCTGACGGCATAAAGGTAGACTGATTACAGTTATTAAACCATTGCACCACCTTTGACAAGAAGTCTTTAGGAAAATGACAGTCTGAAAAGGTGTCTTCTATCGAATCTTGTTCTCCACAGTATAAACACTCACTATCGGTTTGATACCGAATTTACAAAGTTCTTTTTTAGCTATAGTCACGACAACTCGGTGCAAAAATTTAAATTGGAATTCCCTGAGCTTGTTTTCTTTGGAAACCTGTTTAACTGTTCTAAAAATTCTATTCCATTGTTCTGTATTTATTGGCCAGGATTTACTCCACTTAGTTGGTCCAGTGTGTGAACAATGATGAACTTTCGTATTCAATAACCTGTAAAAATCTTTTACTTTGGCGGTTTCAAGATTTAACTTAGTTGAATTATTAAATTAGATAGTTGAGTGGTTTTCCAAGAAAATATTCTTAGGAAAAGATTGTAAATAATTGTTCCTACTCCTAGATAGGAAGCTGACCGGGATAGCACTTGTAACTTGATAGTAATTTAAGAAGTTGGTTTTATATTTGTATTTCGTTTTAAAGGCTTGATATGAAAGTAGCTGGCCTTGTTCATCTAACAGGTCACTGATGGCGATAATCCCTTTAGAAAACCATTCTTTGATGAAAAAAGGCTTGCCATTTATTAGTATTTCTCGGTTGTTAAATAAAACCATTTGCCCCAGGTCATAATTATAAAGGGTTTTAAGCTCATCGAAGAAGGATAGCATGTCCTTATAGAAAGAAGGTAATTTTGAATTTAAGAAAGTCACATCATACTTACATCGTAGTAAAAAATTCAGACCGCCTAGCTTTCTTAAGTAAAAGTCAGGTACTGATTTCCAGTTCAAATTTCCATGTTTCAAAAGACGTGGAATCCATGCCAGACGCATAGCCTTTTATCATTAGATCTATACCGGGCATCCGAATACCACCATTATCGTAATCTTGATGTAAGCTTTCTCTTTTAATTTTATCTCTTTTTTTGTTCCAAAGAAAACTAAAGAGTTTCCCTTTAACAGTTTTGGCTATATCTTTAGGCACATTTATGTTAGATGCTGAGTATAAGATTTGCGACAATCCTAAACCTTTTATAATCAAAACTTTCCCAAATAAAGTGAGTCTTCTTGAGCTCCACATATCTAAATGAGTCTGAAGTTTTTTAACTTTCAAGTTAAAGTTATACTGATCGTCGTTCTTTTCGTCGTAAGAGAAGTATACTCCAAGGATTTTGACAGGATCGCGTGGCCATGACAGCTGTAACGGCGTCGTTCTGTTGTTGCGCCATTTACCCAACCACAGTGCTTTCGTTTTCTTGACATTAAGCTTAAAACCGGAAATACAGCCGAATTCATTAACTAAACAGAGGGCTTTCTCAACAGAAGTAATATCTGCGCAAAAGAGATTGGTATCATCTGCAAATTGGTTCACTTTAACTTCGTTTCCATAGATGTTTATTCCTTTAACTAGCTTACTCTGACGGATTTTACTGGCTAATATTTCTGCACTCAAAATAAAAAGATATGGCGATAGGGGACAGCCTTGTCTTACTCCCCTTGTTGGCTTAAATCAATTCGTCGCAAACCCGTTATTAGAACTGCATTTTCTACATTAGTGTAAAAGACACTCGTCCACTGCCTTACACTTTCACCGCAGTTAAAGAGATTTAACACGCTTTTTATGAACTGCCATTTCAATGTGTCAAATGCTTTTTTAAAGTCGAGAGATACCAGGACACCTGTTAATTCTTCCATTTTAGTGTATTCCATAACATCACTAATGAGTCTCAGATTCTCGCCTATATATCGCCCTTTTATGAAGCCTGTCTGATCTGGGTGTATCAGTTTTGGAAGAATTGTCTCAATCCGTCTAGCTAAGGCTTTGGATGCAATTTTGTAATCAGTATTTAACAGAGTGATTGGTCTCCAGTTCTGAAGATCGACTAGATCGGATTCATCCTTGGGAATTAGAGTAATTACGCCACGACGTTGTGAAATAGACAGTTCCCCAACTTCATAAGCCGCGTTTAGACTTTCCAAAAGGTGGCCTCCTATTGAGTCAAAAAAGTACTTATAAAATTCTACGGTGAAGCCATCTTCACCTGGCGATTTGTTTTCCTGAAAAGATTCTAGAACTGTTTTACATTCTTCGAGTGTGAGAGGACCTTCTATTTCGTCTCGATCTTCATCCGAGAGTTGTGGGAAGTTAAGATTTCTGACGAAAAGGTCAAATTGTTCTTGTGACGTAATTGTCTTAGAGGAGTATAGATCCTCATAAAAAGCGTGGATGGCTTTCAAGATTTCCTTTTCTTCCCTTATTTCTTCACCGTCTTCTGATCTGATTTCGTGGATGGTTTTCCTATCATAATTTCTTTTTTCCAAGTTGAAGAAGTATTTGGTGGGTTTTTCTCCTTTTTCTATCCACCTACATTTGAGGGTCTCCCAGGGGTTTTGGGGAACAAGGGAACAAAGGAAAAAATCGAAGGGAACAAGGGAACATGAACTTATTTTAGGGTACGGGGGAACAAAAACTCTAAAAATTAGAGGACGAAAACATTTTGACATAAGGACATAAAGACCGTTATTTCCGAGATTTTATTTATGGTCTTCACAGAAGAGCTCAAACAAGGTTCCCACTGTGTGCATATTTCAGCTGGGAGACTGGTTAAGAGGTAAGGAAGGTCCACGTTGGCGGGAATCTGACACTGTGTTACGACGGATTGGCAAGATGGCGGAAAGAACGTTTGCCGATCGTGTTCTGCTGCCTGTCGCTGCTGCAATTTATCGAAATGGCGAAGAAAAACCAGCAATACGTTGGTCCTTTGAAATGGGAATCGGGGTTGAAAGTGACAAGAAGTTGTTTGATTTTATGTTTCGAATTAGAGAAGGACTTGGAATCGCAGATCGGTGTAGCCAGCTGAAAATAGCGAGATTCAAAGTCACCATCAGCATGAAAGATTTTCAAGTTACTGCGAACTGTCCAGAGGGCAGAGTATTTGAGATTGATTCCCAAGAACAGTGGGATGCAGCGATTGCCAAAGTGATAAGGAAGGAGCGGCAGTTAATAGGTAGGTTGGCCAAATCTGGCTTATATTTGAATATATTAAACGCTAGGTCAATGAAGCTTTTTATTCATGATCATTCATTTATCACATTCGTCTTATCGGACAATTCCAACTTGCAATTTTTCTTTATCAGAATATGTACTAAATGGTCATTTCCCTAAAATGTTGTCGCATCTGTCTTTGTAATAGTGAAGGTGTATGAAATCGAGTTGAAAGCTGCTTATACCCACTCAGTAATTCAGCACAGGCTAAGCGGGCTGACACATCTGCAGACAGAAATCCAGTGCCTTCGAAAGTAAAAAAACCTGGCCGCCCAAAGACAGATCATAGGATTGAAGATGAAAGGCTGTACAAAGCTTTGCAAAAGGATGTAACTGAGGCTCAAGTCCAGCGAACAGAAAGGCAAGAAACAAAATGGGGGCGATTCAAAGCAAGTAAGTTTATGGTTCCCTACACCGTTTACGTTACGGATAATTTATTTAATCGAGACGCGTGATCGAGCGTTGACATTACATGCGGCCCGTGTATCGTGCGTTAAATTACGTGACTCATGACTCATGACTAATGTATTCATTGAAGTAATGCTAGTAACATTCAAAATTTCAAGGTTTTGGTATAACTATTATATAGGCATGATTTAATTAATACTCGTGCAGTTGGCCTTGGCCTCAAAATGCCATGGATACTGTTGATAATGAGTTGATAATGTCAGGGGTTCTAACTGTGAAAAAACCTTTCTGTAGTTTGTTATGAGTTTATTATTTATCCTGAATTATTTTGCAATAAATTGTGGAGTCTAACACAGTTCCTTTATTATTTTAGGCATTGAAAGAATGTATCCAGGAGCTTATGCTCAAAATGAAAGGTGGATTGTCTGCATATGTGGAAAAATGGTCATGCTGAACAAGCCTAGAGCGGCGAAATTTTTTGGTCACAGTAAGCTCCTTTCAGTTCTACTATTCAATCATTGAGAATATTGTTTAATGAACTGCTATTTTTTATCTGATTTTGCATGCAAGATTTTACATTCATATTAGTATCTATTGCAGAGGAGATCAAAAATATACCTTGATCTTCTGGGGTTTCAGTTTTATTATAATGTTTTTTAGGACATTGGAATCAGTGCCAACAGAAGAATGATCTGGGAAAGCACAAGCAGCTGACTCTAAGAGAAGCATTTTCAAATGCCAAAGATGCATCACATGTTGCTGAACCTAGAGACAATGAAAGTGATGATGACTATGGAGTAGACCTGGATCCACATAGTATAGATATTGATGAGTAAGAATGACTATCTCAATCTCAAAATGCCTGTTATTATAACCTGGCTTCGAGTGTAGATACCTGGATTCCTAGTGCTTGCCAATAAGGACAATAAGTAAACAATACATATATATTTTTTTGAAATTCAATAGATACTTTGTATCTTTGCTATGTTGGAAAGATAATTTTAATCTATTCTTAATCGAATAGCTTGTTTTATTCTCTGCTTCCCAAATTTCATTGTCTATGCTTGGAAATAGCAGATTAAAAGAACTCAAAACAATGCCAGTGAAGACATTGAAGGCATTTATGTATCTAGGTACCGTTTTGATTCGAAAAATAAAGTTATTTTCACTTAGTATTCAGTCAGAAGATTTCGTTAATAAATTCGTTTCTGGTATGATTATTGAACCATTTGGCCTAACGAATGAGGAAAACTAACTATAGTGGTTTTTCTTTTGCTGGAAAATTTATTGTTCCTGAAGTAACTGCTCTTTTGAGCCAGTTTATATCAACTTTCTGAAAAAAATGAAAATTCTTACGTACTTCCCTTTCTACAAAAGAGAACCTGTGGGCCAGCAATGTGAGTGTTGACATGCAACTTGCTCATTTTTACAAGTGTATATCATATCAATTTTTAGTACACATTTATTCCAGCTGTAAAGATATGCACATACACAACTATTCAATGGATGAACAACCATTACAGGACATTTCTGCGCAAGAAAACAACACAGACGACTCGTACTCATCATCATCATCCTTTAGTTTTTCTGACAGTGATGATAGTGAAGGGATGGATGAATTTAGTATGAGCAGAGGGATATTCACTAACGAAACAGCAGCCGGTGTAAAACGTGTGACAATTCTGGACCCGATTGCTGAGAAGTTGCAATGTTTCCTTGATAGTGGATTGTTAACAAGAGACAGCATGTTCTATTCATTGCTTGAAAATTCTGTAAATTATGTTTATTGGCTAAACGAACGAAAAAGAAATCACTCTCTACAATTCCAATGGGATAGTGAAGTCCTTCAGTTTATTGAGACTCTTGAGTATCATGGAGGAAGGAGAGTTGTGAATCTTCTCAGAGGTTCAGGTCATGAAGGCGAGGGTAGCTCTAGAATACACACCTTTGACTGGCAAAAATGGAATTGGCCTCTTCCTGGAAAGACAACGCGAGACAAACAGTATGAAGGGTACACTACTGAAGATGGAATTCATGCTAATCTTCTGGAGTCATTTCTTCGATCTTGCATATCAGAAGGAACGCTTCCACTATATGAAGATGAAAAGGTGAACGTCTTTCCTGTTGTTTTAGCAAAGGACGCAATGCAGTTAAAACCAGGGTTGTTGTATGATTCTAGATAGGGTAAACTCGTAGGCAGTACAATCAATATTGACTATAAATTTGTTAGAGACAATCCCAAGCCAGACAGGGAAATGCTGAAAAAAAGTATGGTTCAAGAAGCGGAGGTGTCGTGTTTAACCACAGTAGATTCACAATTAGCCTTGCCAATTGGAGTTCGATATCTTTCGAAGGGAGGAAGTTCTGCTGAATCTGCGGAGACTATCAAGCAGGAGATGAGTGAAGTCAATGTATGCTTACGTCATTTACAGCAGAAACAAATTGAAACAAAAAATGGTGTCATAAAGAGTCATGCAAAGTGTTACAGCTATTGTCCTAGCTGTGTTCAAATCAAGAAGGTGTGTGCTGACTGTAAAAGGAAAGGACATCAAAATGTTGAGCCGGAACTTAGAGCTTGTGACCATTGTTTAAACAACAACGAAAAGTGCAACACACTGGCAGTCATTGGTGTCACTCAGGACTCTGAATCTAGAAATGCTGGAGGGCAAAGAATGTTGATGGAGGAGAAGACTGGAAAGGAAAACCCAGATTTGAACATTGTGTCCGTTTTTCCTGATGCTGTTCATGTTGCCAAACGAAAACGACAGAGCTTCAGTAATTGGTTCCTGTGGGTAGACGATACCAGAGTATTAATTTGGTACAGCTACGAGAACTCAGAAATGATCCAAGCCTGTATTCTAAGCTCTCTGAAAAGATTCCCCTCAGTGCGGTAAGGAACAGAGATCGGCAAGATGTTGATTCTATTCTCCAGATCTCAGATGTTGCTGTAACGGATGCACTGAAGGACAGTGCAGTTGTAGTTACACATACAGTTGTGCCAGAAAAATACAGGATCACAGATGATAACAAAAAAGGAATACTTAAGAGCCCTGTTGTTATTACAATGGGTCCACTTGGCAATGTATTCATCAGTGATGTTGGAACTGGAAAAATTCTGAAAGTCAGAGCTTCTCACTATCCAGCAAGCGTAGCGGTTGAAGTTGACTCTCTGGACTGCCCAGTTGGAATTGCTTTCAATAAAGGTGTTCTCTACATCGCAGAGTCTAGAAAGAGTACCATTGTATACAAAGATCTTACGGGCGAAACTATAGTTGATCCTAGCAAGCTAACTGTTAAGCAATTGCAAACTAAACTAAAGGATGCAGGAGCCTGGGAGGATAGTGACAGAAGGAAAACTAAAAAACCTTTGAAGGAAAAGTTGCAGAAAATCTAAATGAAAAAGCATCAAAGAAGAAGTCAATGATCTGTAACCACTTACAGCTGGAGCGGGTCATCACACATCCTCTGTCTTTGACCTTCAGTAAAGATGGCCATCTTTTTGCATCAACGAAAGAAGGCAAAATTTACAAGATGAAGATTGAGGAAGACCTTGTCAGTTTGTCAGGAATAGTTCTTCCTGAAATATCACTGGATTATGGCCTTTTGTATGGACTAGCATTTGTGAATGAGAAATTGTACGCTGCATCCCATGATGATAATGAAGGAATCTATGTGGTGAATTTCCAGGACGGTGCATTTGAGAAAGTTGCAAGCAATGGGAATGAATGCTCCAAGGTTCATAGCCCTACAATGTACGAAAACAACCTGATGTTTAGTGATACTGGAGATCACTCTGTAAAAGTTTTTAATCCTGTCACCCGGGAGTGCACTCCACATCTAGCAAACGGGAAGGGAACAAGAGATGGAAAGAGTGCCCAGTTTGTCCAGCCAGCAGGAGTGATTGTCGAACGAAGAACAGTGTTTATAGTCGATTGTTCAATGGGGTTGCTTAAGGATGGTAAGCGACGTTTGTCCACTGGTTAAATACCTTGAGAATTTAAGAGAGTTCGCCATCACATTTGGATTGCACCAAAAAAAGCGGACTCCTGTGTCAGTTTACACTTGACAGAGCGATCACCGGAATTCAAGAAGCTTATGACTTTGATTGTCAGTGCGTAAGTCAAGTGAAAGCTTTTCTTGGGACAACGGCCCAGACACAAGGTCCCCAAGGTACTTTTTCTACAGTTGTCTTAGAGGATGAAAAGAGAATCTTGCAAGCCTTGAAGGAAATCAAGGATCTTCTACGTCAACATGCCCCACAGCTTCTTGAGGCGATCAAAATGAAGAGTCTTCTGACACTGATTTGTGAGAACTTCTTTGCGGAAATGAGAGCTGGATCGTACGATATGCCATTGCAGCTCCAGTTCGACTTTCGATTTAGCAGGGCCCTAAAGGAGCACTTTAAAAAAATGTGTAGAACAAAATTCTGCTACTACACAAATGCCAAGTCTCATTACCCAAGAGTGAAATCAGATTTAAGGTATTCGGAACTGCCTGAGATGTCCCCAGCCTCATCAGCACAGTTAACCAAGTCCCAAGTGCAGCAAATGAGAGACTGGCGAATAAAGCATGGGCAAAGTGTTCCACAGAAAACAGTCAGGAACATGGGTACAAAAGACAACCCAGGTACTCTGCCGATCAATCTCTATTTAACAGAGCACCTTACGAGTCAGCCATTTGATTTCGGTAAGATCGGAGAGGTCCAAGGAGAAACAGTTCTTACCGCAAGGGAGAGAGAAGGAAAGGATGGGTCAAGCGATCTTGTCCAGTTGTCTGGAGACATTGTCTATCTTTCCTCAGATGCTTCATCCAGCAAAATGAAATTGTACGTATTACAGCAAGATGTAACTACTGTTACAAAAAAGCAAGGGCAATGTGCTTTGATGCCGACGTGTTCAATCCGTTAACTTTCACAGAAGAGGCAGAAAGGGAAATCAATGTTAAGGACATATTCGGTTCTTTGGCAGAAAGCTTCGTAAATGACAAAATTATTGAAATGACTGAGAACGAATTTATACATTATCAGTCTCATATGATCAGTCATGTAGACTCAGTTACCATCGAAGAAGGCAGGGAATGTGAAGGGGAAGATCAAGAACAATCAAATACTACATTGAGAAGATCAAGACGAGCAAGGAAGAGGGCACATTTTGAAGAGTTTATGTATTATGATGATTGACTTGGAGGGTTGAGGTCAGTTCCAATGCTCATCCCACTGATGGATTGTGAATTTTGCTCAAATGCTTGGGTTGATGTATCACACAACATGATGTCACATACAATCTATACTCTTACTTTATAAGCACATCCCATGTAAAACTCCAACTTGCAATTGCCAAATTCTAGAATCATTTATCTTTGTTTTGCCACCAAAGTCATTAAATTTGTCATTTTTTATGGTAATATGTCACATTGACAATTATGGAAAAAATATAGAGTTGAAAGATTGGACAGAACGTTAAACAAGCGTTACATGTAGTAATTGACTAGGGAATGTTGCTTCTTATTCTTCTTCTTAGTCCTTTGTGTTTTCTTTTGTTTTGTTTTGGTTTTTGTTTTTTCAGGGAGAGAGTTGAGGGCGGGGGTAGGTGGTAAGCAGATATGTGAAAAAAGGGAACAAATAAGTAAAACGTGTGGGAACATGGGAACATAGGGCAATTTTGGAAGGGAAAAAGGGAACAAGGACCCCCCTGGGAGACCCTCACATTTGGATCGAAACATTGCAGCCTTTCCTTTGCGATCGTAAATTGAATGAAGCTCTGTTTTTAAAGCTTCATATTCATTTAAAGTGTCACTTATGTTGAGCAGGTTGTTACTATTACAAATTATGGTGTCGAGGTAATCAAGTCGCTTAGAAATTTCTTTCTCCCTCTGGTAGAGAGCTCTTGACTTTTGTTTTGCAAAGAGAATAGATTTCTCTCTTATTTCCATTTTCATTAATTCCCAGAATAGCTGCTTGTCCTGCATAAAAGAATATTTCTCACGTATTTGGAGGACGAGATCGCGAATTTGTGCTGTGTAATTTTCGTCATCAAGCAAAGTGTTATTGAATTTCCAAAATCCGGGACCCCTTGGGGTCGTCTCAGGCAAAGCTAGAAAGAGAAGAAGCGTTTTATGGTCAGGTGCGATCGAACTGGTAATTCCAACATTGCTTACAAACTTTACCAAAAATTTTGCCACGAGGAAAAAGTCGATTCTCGACCTAACTTGTAAAGATTTAGATTCACACTTCTCAAACTCATTAATTATTCATATTGTTATCAGCCTACCAGAACGGCCCATTCTGGTCAGGTGGATGAGTTTAGAAACCCAAAGAAAAACGAGTTGAAAACCACACGCGTTTAGAAACGATTTCAAACCCGTGTGTAAATTGTTTCTTAATCTGCATATTCAAAAGGCAAGACGAAAACATGGACATCAACAAATTTATTTATTCACACAATATGAGAGCAAATTATGACAATGAATCGAAAGCAACACTACTGCACCTTTTGTCTGATGCATCGAGGAGATTGAAATCCAAGTTTGCATTCTTTTCCTCCATGAATCGACGTATTCCGCACACAATCTGATATATGGTTCTGGGTGGGTATCTTTCCTTTGATGGTTTAGCAACTTCTTGGATAAACTTTGCCAGCCAATAATTGAGGCTTAAAGCATCCATTTCAAGCAACGGAAATTCCAAGGACTGAACTTTGTGCAGATCGTAATTTTTAAATAGACCGCCTGGTTCCAACGTTGCTACTTTAGGAACTCGGACTTTTTGCCATTGTTCAAAAATTCCAACCGCCCATTTGTTTTTATATTGGGTAGACTTCGGAATAGCGCTGGCCACACACTTTTCTTCTTGTTCAAAAGTTTTGGCAGCTCTAAATCTGTACTCTGCCATTTCTGCCATTTGGCTTGTGAATTCAAAGCAACGTGTTTGCTTCGAACTGACAAACAACAAGACTGAAAAACGTTGCATTAAATGCAAGAATAATTTCACACACTAGCACGTCGGCGACGGGATCTCAATCAACGCCTCAAAGCGTTGATTACGATCCACAAATAGAATATTTGAATCGAGAAAACTCATTAAAATGATAAGTGCTTCTAATTTTTTTTGTTGGAGAAGTAATTACAAAAACTCGTGCTTCGGGTTTCATCAGGTTTCCAAACACTCGAAAACAATAAAACAACTCGGCCTGCGGCCTCGTGGTTTCAAACGTTTTCTCGTGTTTGGAAACCTGATGAAACCCTCGCACTCGTTTTTGAAATAGTACGAGAAATGTTGTGAATTCGGATGCCGGGTTCTGTAAATGTCAATTAGATCAAAGGTTTCCATAGTAGTCAATAGCAAATTTCTAAATGGTGTAGGTTTCCAAAGTGCTCCGCCTTTTTTGTCTTTTTTTGTTAGCGTGCAGTTCCAATCACCTCCGATGATAATATTTGTCATTTCAGACTTGTCTATAATGCAATTGTTTAATTCCTGAATAAACTCTAGTTGCTCTAATTGGTTGTTGGGTGCGTAGATATTGCATAGCGAGATTTTCACGCCATTTAAATACACGGTAATCAGAATAATTCTTCCTGTTTTGTTACTAAAATTGTATTCTTCATTACTGAAGTTTTGCAGCTGGATCAAATAAGATACAAACACCTTTGCTGTGGTGCGTCCCATGAGAGAAAAGAATTTTACCTCCCCATTCACTTTGCCACAATAGTTCATCATTTGCGTCAAAATGCGTCTCCTGAAGAAAATAAAAATTAGCTTTCTGGTCTTTCAAATAGGTAAATATACTCCTTCTTTTGGTCTGGTCTCTTAAGCTTATACCTCTAACATTTAACGAAATAATTTTGCATTTGGTACTGGATTGCATTGCACAAAATTCTTAAACAAAGCACACGCACAAAAACACACTCACAGCAAAAAAAAATGGACAAAAAGAAAAAAAAAACCTTTAAGAGGTTGTTTGTCGTTCGCCCTAGTCCAGCTGAAAGCCCTCCCTCATGTATAGTCACAGAACGAAATAAGAGTCTATTGTCAAGTCCTACCGTGTACAGCCAAGAGGTCTAGAGGTTATTTAAGTCCTGTTCGGAATAAATTCGAACGGGTCTTCCTTCGGGGGATGTCTTTACGAACACTTTGTCGTCGATGGTCCATACTCCAAGTAGCGATAGCTCCTCTTTCCGTGCATTAGCTTTTCCCACCAACTCTCTGCGAAATGCCGTTAAGTTTTCATTAATAAAAATCTTGTTGGCTTGGACTCGATCTGCTGCCGTGGCATCCGTAAATATGTCTGTCGTAAATGTGTACATGTTTCAGTTTAACTCTTTGTTTGTAAAGTGCAAGTTTTTCCTTGTGACACTCTATGGCAAATGTCGATGTCTTCGGCCTTGACCTGAACATTCAGCGCCTCGGCAATTTTCAAAACTGCCCCTTCGTTGTCTCGAATGCTGTCTGGAACAGCGACAATTTCGAACGAGTTCTTTCGCGAGTATTGTTCCAAATCGTCCAAGCCCTCCTGTAGCTCATCAATTTCGTCTCTTTGCTGAGAAATTTTTCGCTTCGCAGCGTCGAGTTCGACTCTAAGTTCTTTGTTGGCGTTTTGCACCGTGTTGAGTGTCGACTTTGTTGCGAGCAATTCACTTTCCAATCTTTTAAGCGAAGACTTGAGTTCTCCAACTTCGTTTGAGAGTTTATTATTTTCCTTGAGGATATTATGTGTGGTTTTTTGAATGCTTAGAAGTAGAGCCCGAATATCGGAGAGGTTGGGTTCTGTAGCGTCGGTCTTCTCTACATCTTCTTCGGTCCGTTCGTTGTCGGTCTCCATATTCGGTCGCTTTGACACAGTTAATTCTTCTTCTGTTGAGCCTCTTGTGCCTCTCTTGTTCTCCTTACTGTTTGTGCTTGTTATTTGTCTCAGAAATAAACTTTCATGATGATACCAGGTTCACAGAGGTTGCGGGACTATCAATGATCTAAGGACAACTCTAAGGACACTACATGCGCACAGTATGTACATTCGGAATTATAGCTGACCGTTGTGTGTAGATTTGATTGAACAAATATGATTTTCCAGCCACGAATCTCGGTGATGAGTCGACCTCAACGTTTACCCGTCGGATCAGGTGAACTCGCACGGACATGACTTATACTAGGGGGGGGGGAGGGAAACAGGGGGGCGGGAGCCCTGGAGAATAGGGGGCGGGAGGGGTACGGGAGGCGGGAGAGGAAAGGGCGGGAGGTAGGAGTTCCAAAAGGGCGAGAAGCGGGAGAAATAGGGGAAAATTACGGAACATTGTATAATATTTCCCAATCGAAAAAAGGCAAAAGGGAGGAAGCCAACAAAAAAGGGGCGGGAGCCGGGATTGCAAGATACGGGAAGCGGGAGGCTTGGGCCCCCCTGTCCCCCCACCCCCCTATACTGGTGTGAGACTTTGGATAGGTGTCATCAAAATGAATACAGAACCATAAGAAGAAACCGGGCTGGAGTTTTACCGAGTATAAACGTTTTACGAGGTAGTATCATGCAAACAATCCCTAAGTGTGACTGGGTTTTTCGACACAGTTTACACGATTTTATTTGGAAACTACCATCAAAAAACACTCGTTTTCTGTCCTTACGTATTCATTCTTCTTGCTATCCACTTTGTCGTAAACGATCGAAGATGATCAAAAGCGCTAATTTATAGTGATTTACTTGTTCGTCCTATGTTGCCACGTCATCGTTTTAATTTTAACCCTCTGTTTTCGATCGTTTGCATGAGAATGGAATGTCGAGATTTAATCCACCCTTTCCAAATCCAAATTTCTCCACATTTGGGAGATTTTTTGTACGTTTTTTTAATCGTTCTAGATAGTTAAACTGCAGTGAAAGGGTCCAAGAGTAACAAAAATGGTTAAGTATATGGGAAAGGGGCCTCATTCCTGAAGAGTGTTCAAGTTAAGCTCTGTTCGGTTGACGCTTCAATCCACCGGTAACCTCCAAGCCGCTCTCTCTGTACGTGATATCCCAATAAAGGCCTCGCTACCTCTTCTTTCTCGCACACCTGTCAAGAAAATTAAATCGTGATCACGATTAAAAAAATCTCCTTCCTCTTTCCATATCTTTTGTTGAATTTCCCTTGAGAGAATTTTCCTTTTAAGGCAACATTTTTGTCTCTGGGATGATCATCTACATTATTTCAATGACCCGTCTAACCCCCCTTACCCCTCCCAGTTTAGCTTATAACAGAATGGAAGCTACACGTTCCCTGATTGGGTAAACGCCATGGTTTATCAAGGTATAAAGCACAAAAACTTTTTTATTGTTTTTGTGGTGAGTTCTGCAAAAGGAAGAAGTTTTTGCAAGAAAGCGTTTTCAACGTGAATTTCTTTACATACATTTTGGTGGAATATCTGACAATGTAGAGAAGTGACCTTGAAAAAAGAAAGCCAAACACAGTAAAGAATTAAATCTTTGAGAATCCGTTATATTTCAGAGTCAGGTTTAGCTTAAATCCCGTATCACAAAGCACATAAACAAGACAAAACCAAGCTCAGCAGTTAGTTTCATATGGGTTCCACTCTCTTGCCAAGGACTCAACTTTTTTTTATTTTAGACGGATTTCCGTCTTAGACGAGTTTCTCGTCCTTCAATATGAATTAAGCGTATGTTATATGACCTTACCGTAGGCAGTTCCTGTCCTTGAAACATCTTTTCAAAGAAAAACTTGGTGAAACTTCCACGAAATGCCGCACTCAACAACAGCAGTAAGCTATCCCAGTCACGTGATCCCTGCACTTTCCCGCCTTTCACCAGCGAAATGCTCATGGAGACCAATGCCGTGTCATAGAGAAAGAAACCAAGATTTCGAACGAAGTACGCGCTCAAAATGATGCGATAAAGCGGTTTAAGCACGCGCTGTACGGTCAGCTTACCGTGAAAGCGATTTTCGACCCAGTTCAAATAATTTTCGTGGGCTATGAAATTGACTGCACTGGCAAGAAACGTAAGAAGAAACATTTCCGATATTAGCGCCACTGCTTGAACATTTAATTTTCCTGTGGTCTGGTCTTTTCCATGGACAATATCCACGTAAAGAACGGAGAGAGTGTTCGTGACGCAAAACAGACACCAAACCCAGAAATGTCCTACGCGAAGAATTGAGCAGAAGTATTCTTTCACGTTGAAGATTTTCCAAGAGAAGATTGCCGTTAGTAGCAGAAGAGAGTTTCCATCTTCCAGCAACGTACTTATTGTATTGACAGTGTTACTGACATTATGTCGGCCGAGTATGTTGTGCGATGTGTTGTTCACGCTACAGTTCTCGATTGGAGTTGAATAGTAAAGGCAGACTGCGGCTGGAATGAAATTCAAAAGGTTGAATATATACCTTAGGACCACTAAGAAGACTTGAAAGTACCCTGCAAACCACAGCATTGTAGCGATTCTGTCGAAGAACTAGAATCGATTGCTGCAGAGATCGAGAAGCTGTAAACAACACCAATCCTGAATTGAGGGCGGTTGGTTTATAGGGGAGGGGTGGGTAAGAGGCATCCGGAGTGGCTTGGTTCTCGTTAATAAAATACACAGAAAAACGAGGACACAGTATACAACAATAACTTGCACTCCAACCGTGAGCTTTCCTAGGAACCGCTTGGGTGTAGTGGCCCGGTTGACAATGGGTCCTGCTCGAAACCGAATTATTTCGTCCTTCCTCAGCTCGGGTGAAACCGAAATACGAAAAATGTCAGTTTAATGAATCTGTCAGTTTTATATTTGCATCATTGACCCCACACATTGTTCCGATTTCGACGAAACTGGCGAGGTCGTTTGCGGTATATTTTCAAGTTCATGCCCTCGAGGAGTTAAGATCAATTAAAGTTCTAAATCCTAGGTCTAAGATGGGAAGAGTTTGCAGTGGTCTGCACGGAAACATAAGATGAATGATGCTATCTAGATTATTTCAGCTATCAACAATTATTTCATAAATATTCTTTGTTTGAACAATCCTGTCGTCTGGCAGACAGTTTTCTAGGAATCCTGCTCTCCAGGATTTTACGTCAGAATCGAGAGTCTTTCATGCACGATGGCATTGTTGTGTCTCGTCGGCTGCATTTTCACTTTCTTGTGGTTAGCAAGACTAACTTTCACACTTCTCTTCTTTATCCCGGCATGCGTCTGTCTTTCAAACGACACAACCACGGAGACCTGTGGAAATCATGTTTTGGGGCAAGATTTGAAGGACGAGATTAACATGGCGGGGACATTGGTCGAAGCTGGAAATTCTTTCCTGATAATCGTATTAATATTTTGCTGGGGGAACTTTCACGTCGCAAACTTCATTATTGCAGCACCTCGTCTGGCTGTATTCTGGTTCTGGATAGGTTTATTTTCTCTCCAGACTATTTCTCTCATCAACATGGACGTTCTTTCGAGCAAGCGGATTTTCCTTAGCGCTGGCATTGGCGTGAGTATATTCTTCGAAAGCGCAACTATAATTCTGTTATCCCTCGTGCTTAAATTTATCGACAAATCAACTGTCAGAGCGTGGGTAAACAGAAAAGTCGCCAGCGAACACTGGTCGAGGTACTTGTATTATCTCTACATATTCACCCTGTGGATGTACTTGCTGCGAAATCTGGCGTTATTGTTTTATGACATGGCTACGTTTGCGAAGAAGATCGATAGACACGCCAATAGTAAACAAATAGACCATATACTGTGCATTGCAGATATTGCATTCAGGGGCAGTTTCGTGCAGTTTTATTATGCTACCATCTTTCGAAATCCAAATCTGTCGAGTGTCTGCAAAGAAAACACAAAGCCAGATAAATTTCCAATTACAATGGAAGGTTCCTCTGACAGACCACCAACGCTGATAACATGGGAACCGTACATAAAGTAAAACCCTTAAAGATCTCTATATCCAGGTTAGCAGCCATCCTACACCGAGAGCGTGGAGCAGGCTATCTTACACAGTTTCCTTTTCTTCATTCCTGTATTTAGCTAAGAGAGCTCTCTTTTATCACGCTAGTCTCATGCCGGCATATACAGACTAACATCAAGGTAATGGTGGATAAAGAGGTCGGTGAACATGTACTTGTAGATGTTACCCACCATTTTGTGTAACTGTCAAGTTTTGTGACTTCATGTGATTGTTATTATAAATAAAAAGTATTTGGCAAGTTTGTAAACAACTGTGCAATATTGTTAATTTATAATAAAGGTTGTGTTCAATAAAAGGATTGCCCGGTATCCGTCGACTTCAGCTTGCAACTTCCATTCTCTACCTGAGACAATCTATTCGCTCACAAAAATCCGACCACGAGAAAAAATGTCTATTATAATAACTATGAAACATTTCACGGGTCAAGCGAGATATAGTTATCGCATTACAGCTGATAACCCTTTAAGCCCTAAGCCCTGATGAAGATGAAATTTCTCTTTACACGATCATTACTTGTTCGAACATTCAAGTGACAAGAATAAATGAAGTGATCACTGAGGATAGGATGTCTTGATATTTAGACCAATTCTCCTTACTACTTCCATAAGAAATGTAGGGAGATCAGTAACAAGAATATGCATTTTTATATGAGGGCTTCAAGGATTAAACATGATTCGCCCGTCACGATTCCACCATAACTGCGATAATCACAAAGCGGTGAAGGACATTAGCAGATCTCCTGCTTTTACTACGATTGCTTACATCTCAGGAAGTTAGTATTTCTTCTTTTAACTGGTTTCGATGATTTCATGAGCAAATTTATGATTCAGGGGTACCCAACGAATCATTTCGGTGGAGTCAGTAATCACTAAATGCAGAAACGTCAGACACGTCGCTATGATACCCGGGAAAATGGTCAAGTTTCAGAGGCATTTAGCGGTTCGTTTCAGCCGAACTTGTGTTCGGAAGTCCCAGCTAAACAGCCCGAGATACCTGTATTTAAATGAGGTGAGATACTATAGCTTTCTTTGACGAAATGTCACCTCAAACGTTCGTAACTGTTGCTTCAAGAAGGCGAAATATGTCCGTTTAGAACGTGAAATAAGAGCATTTCCGGGAAGCCAACAACGGCTCGGAATTCGGGGGATAAGATTTCGTTTCCTAGTGTTTTCTGCGAAGCAAGAATCCCCGGAACAAATTAGAATGTTTCAGATGTTTACTGTGACAAACAACCCTTTAAAGGGGGAAGTCACTTTGATGCCATGTTTTCCTCTTTGAGGCCTTTATTCAATCTAAAAATGTCATCATAGGTTTGTAGTGCGAGTTTCAAAAAAGTGCATGAAGTCCGTGAAGCAAATAATTGAGAATTATTAACAATTAAACGTGAATTAAGATTAAAATTGAACGCTACTAATTAACAGATGAGGTGGTGGGGGTGTACAAAATCTTTTCTTTATTCGGCCATCCCCACAAAATGCTATGTTTCCCATCGTCATCTCTCTCGTGAGAGTGGCTCGACAAACGATAAATATATAAATAAATAAGCAAACAAATAATTCCGAGCGCACCTCGAGTATATCTTCCCCGTAACGGCCCTTTTGTAATGAGTCTCCATCACTCTAAACTTGTGGTCCAAGACACTGTCAAAGTCACTTTAATTTGAAAAATTGGAAATACCCGAGAAAAGGGAGTAAGCTATGAAATCAGATTTTTTTTTTAGTTTTTAAACATGCAAAATGGGTCGGTCAGGCGATAGGAAACGAAACATTTTATGGGGATGAAATTTTTTAAATTTTGAAAGCTAGGCACACTATCAGGTCGCAGCTACGTCACGTTTCTAAGTTTTATTATAATTCTAGAAAAATTTAGTTGGAATTTCTTTAAGCTCCAGGCAGGTTACATTTTTGACCATCATCAAGCCAAATATTTCAATTCCCTTGACGGGGAAAAACACGAAAAAGACCGTTATTTTAAGGGCGCGTTTTTTGGAACCATTCCGCAATAAAAATACTTGGAATGGCTTTTTGGCTTGTTTTTGAACAGTACCTGTTCTCATTCCGGAATCGATAGAATGGTAGTCTGTCCATGTATTTTTCTATTCGTGGCAGAATGAACAGAATCAACATAATGAAAAAGTTGTCAAACACATGATTGACAAATTGATAATGGCGACAGGATGAGGCCGAAACGTCATCTTCTTGCATTAGTATTTCTTTTAAAATGTTTTTAAAATGCAAAATGGCTGACGAAAACAACAGCGCATCCGCAGTAAATTTAAATTCTCCCACCAGGTCTGAGGAAAATACCCGTGGTTACTTCAGTCTAGTTTTGGAACGATCGGTTTTTTCTTGTTTTATCAGCAATGATGCCAAATAATTTTCGTAAAATTCGCGTTCTGAAAAAGCTATTGCTGCCTTGGCCGTCATGGCGAGTCGCAAGGTCTATTAGACACTTAAAATAGAAACACGAAGGTAACAACATTAAGAATAGTCAATAATTTACCGAAACTGAAGACCGCAAGCACCAGTGGGTTGATAATTTAGCTTAATTTGTATTATTGTTAACAAAGAGTCTGACACAATTCTAGTCACGTTGTCTTGAGACCCCGCTATCGCCAACAATTTTCTATCTCCCGGGAGAGCTCGAGAAACCTCAGAAAACGGGGTTCAACTTAACAGCTGTAATACACTACTTTACAATGAATAACCTGTACAAGATATGAATACATTAAGGTTAAAATACTTGCACAGCATATGACCAATTTAAGGCGAGACTTTCACTTAATGTACGGTTCCCATACTATCAGGGGCTGCACAAGGTCAGCGGATTCTTCAGCTAAAATTGGAAATAGCTGGTCACGTGATGGAGTTTGTTCTTTACACACCGCCGATAGTTCTGGATTTCTAAATATGGCGGCATAGAAAAACTGAACGAAACTGGCCCTTGCTGTAAAGTCTGCGATAAAAAGCAAGTTATCAATTTGTTTACGACTGGCGTGTCGGTCAATTTTCTTTGCGTGCGTAGCCATGTCATAAAACAGCAAAGCCAGATTCCGCAACAAGTACATCCACAGAGTGAAGATGTAAAGATGACAAAGATAACACTGCCAATGTTGACTCGCGATTGTTCTCTGGAACCACGCCTTAACAGTTGACTTGTCGATGAATTTAAGAGTCAAGCATAACAAAATTAGAGTCGCACTTTCCAAGAATATACTCGCACCAAGGAAAATCCACTGGGCCGAATGAATGTCCATATTGATCGACGAAATGGTCTGGAGTAAAAATAAACCTACCCAAAACCAAAATACCGCCAGACGAGGAGCAGCATGAAAGAAGTTTGCGACGTTGAACTTCCCCCAGGAAAATATTAATACGATTATTAGAAACGAATTTCCAGCTTCGATCAATGTCCCCGCCATATTAATATTGTTTTTCAGATCTTGCTTCAAAACATGATTTCCACATGTCTCCGTGGTTGTGTCGTTTGAAAAACAATTCATTGCTGGGACAAAGAAAAGGAGTGTGAAAGTCAGCCTCGATAACCACAAAAAAGAGAGAATAAAGGCAAGGACACAGAACCATGCCATCTTACAAATGGCCACCCTCCCAGAATGGAAGGAAAATGAAGGAAAAAGAGCAAATGTCCACGAAATGCGTCTGCGTATTAACCCTTGAAGCCCTGATGAAAATGAAATTTCTCTTTACATGATCAATACTTGTTTGAACATTCAAGTGACAAGAATAAAGGAAGTGATCACTGAGGACAAGATGTCTGGATATTTAGACAAATTCTCCTTACTAGTTTCATAAGAAATGTATGGAGATCAGTAATGAGAATATGCATTTTTATATCAGGGCTTAAAGGGTAAAGATCACAGCCAAACTCACTAAAATCATTAAACACAGGTTACGCAACTAATAATAACGTAGCCATTCTTTCCTTTTAGGATATCGAACCTAACCTGGATGCGTAACGTGTTTCCTACTTTTGGGTCAGTAAACGAAATTTCGAAAGCTTTTACTCGGAATTTACTCAGGAAATATTTTCAGCTTTGAAATTTGGAAGGGTAAATTTCTTATGGGTTAACTCTTTATTTCTTCAAGGAGCAAGAATTAATACGCGTTCGTCACGACCGTCTTTCTAGCATACAATTTCACAATTTCAATGTTTCTCACCACTCAGCGTCCTTTTTTGTTTTAAAATTTCAAAAATAAAATCGTCTTTTTTAATGAATTCGATCTTTTACTGCAGTGTATGACAATTCATTGAAACGTTCACACTTACCTAGTTGAAAAGATCACTTATCTTATCGCTTCCTCGGATGGTCTCGATCCATGATTCGCCGAACACGAAACCCATAAGTCGTTTCGAATTCCGCCTCAAGTAATACAAACCGTAAAGCGAAAGAAAGAAAGACGGTTTGAGGAAACTGTACTTTCCAGTTGTGAGACATTTTTAGCACTAATTCCTTTATGAAATTTAACTCAAATTTAACATGGTTTTTTTTTTTTAGTTTTAATACCAGGGCAGAGGACAAAGGAAAACTAAACCAGTTTGTGGAGAGTGGGCGGAGGGGGAGAAGAGGCTCTTTCCATAAAGTTCAAACAGTTCAAATTACTTAACAAATTCAGTTTCCAATACATTTTTTTTTTGCATTTCAATAGCTTTTATTTAAATTTCAAATGACAAAATTTCTATAATACAGTAACTTGGGTAACACACGCGCATATTCACAAGTACAGTTGGGCTGGTGAAATTTTCGAATTATAACTTAACATCCCATGTTTGAACTAATACTACGCTAAGGATTTTTAGAGGATAATTAATGAACCACATCCATTGATAAATATGAGCAAATAATTTTCACTCACTTCAAGAACGCAGGTATCATTCTTGGAAAAACTACCCTTTCTGGCAAATACTCGTGAAACTAGCCGAGGAGTTCCCGATTCTTATTGACCAATCCGAAAAAAGCACGAGCATTCAAAAGTTGTCACGCCAGCTTGTGACCTTCAGGATATGTCACGTTACCTAGGAACATGTGACTCAACCGCTGACTCAGTCAACAGTCAGAGTCGATACTCCGAGTGAATAAAGGGTTTAGTTTCTTAAAAAACTGTGGTGCTGCGTCGGCCCGACGAGAAACACGAAAACGTACATTTATCAACTGCGTTGGTAGGGTAAATTGGCCGCATTCGCTCTGACGAAGGGCTAACGCTCGAATCGTCAGCTTTGTGTTTCATTACGGTGGCCAATTTTTCCTTCCAACTCAGCTGGTAAATCCAAATTTTCGAGAGTCGAAACTCCGTCCTAAAAGGTTACGTAGTCAGCCGGGTGTTCGGATACGATGAGTGTTTCCTAAGACAGGATTGTAACACAAGATAACCTCTAACATCAACTTTAGGAGTTCTAACTCTTGAAGAATCTCAGAAATGCTCTGCTCGAAGGATTCAACAAAGAAGGATCAGTGGGAATGAGTTCTTGGCAAAGATGGATCTAAGGGACCGAGTCTTGTTTTAGATGTATCTTAGGGACTGGAGTCTTAACTCGTTTGCTGAATCTGTGCGTGAGAGGGCTTCGTAGCTTAGGCTCTCTTTTCTTGTAATGTTCATTGAAGTCGAGTCTGAAGCTCAGGAATCTTAAACTGACGTCCTGGTGGCTGGTTAGCATCATGAGAAACTGCTGAACCATGTCCTGCGAGGAAAAAACATAGGGGAGGACTCAAGACAACTGGAAGCTAGGGCTGAAACGATATACCGATGTATCGGTGAACCGCGATATTTTTCCAACGATACGAATATCGATATTTTAACAAGATATCACGATATTACGATAAAATAAATTTAGATCAACAAATTTGGGAAATCAGTGTCTTAAACCAACCTCTACATGTTAGCCCTTCTAAGGCGATTTGATGTTGTGTTATTACTGTGCTAAATTTATTATAATGGAAATAAATTTATTTGTAAGTAGTCTAAGTTGTCGGTAACAAATTTTGTCGCGCACAGTAATGTATCGTATCGTGTATTGTATCGTGGCCCTTGTATCGAGATATGTATCGCATCGTAGGAAAATATATAATTGCAGCCCCACTGGAAGTATAGTACAACCATTGTTTTAGGCCCTTCAAGACTGGCACCTCTATTAGGGGGACACCCACTGTTAGGAAATGTCTCCAGGAGCCCGTTTCTCGAAAGTCCCGGAAAGCTATTTTATGAGCGCAAGGTTTACGTTAAAGATTCAAAATTTTGTTGAGTTTTAAAGCTAAGCATTAAAGTTGACGAAACACGTTGAGCTGGTTTGCGGGCTAAAAGCTACGCCACTATTCAATAGATTTTGATTTTAAAATATAACTTCGGGCCCGAAAAGTTACCGGGACTTTCGAGAAACGTACCCCTCTAAGGGAATACCTCATGTTAGGGGACACTATCTACTAGGGAAGACCTCCGTTCCGGGGAAGCCTCCTGAAGGGGTCACCTCCGATAAAGAGACACGAGAATATCTACCATGAAGAGTGTTTACTGTATGAGGGCAGCTCACATAAGAGGATACTCCCCATTTACTAGCAACTCCCGCAAGGGGAACACATGGGGGGACACCTGTCACAACGGAATACTTCAAGAACGGGGACACCACTTTTAAGGATTCATCGTCTGTATGGTAAAACTCTAGTAAGGGAATACAAACACTCAAAAAAGTAAACAAAGACTGTACACATGGCCCCTACAGTGTCATCTTGTGAGAGTTTAGCCTACAAAAAAATGTTGTGTAAGAGAATTGGTAACAGCTAAATTAAATCAATAATATCCATGATACACGCTTACGATTTAAAAAAAAATACTACTTACAAGGCTAAAAAGGTTCGTTAAGAAACCAACCGAACGTTTTCAACTAATTAGATCTATAATTGAGCCATCTTTAAGATGACTTAATTAGTCGAAAACGTTTGGGGATTTTTTTTTTACCGTACCCTTTTGAACCATGTAAATAGTACTTTTTCAAATCGATAATCGTCGTCACATTTGTAGGAACATTTGTCCTTGTGCTTTTCCCCAATGTTGATAACAACGACTTGCAACACCAAAAACTGCTTCACTTAACAATGAGGGGAAGGGATGCCGTGATATGTAGGTGAATTATGAACTTGAGGCAAGTGTTCAAACTAATTGTGTAGAATTTTACCTTCACGACCTACCTGATACGACTTTGATAAGACTTTCAGGTGAGCTCGGGTGTCTGGGATAACATTATCCACAAACTTTACCGATCTTTTCCTCTCTTCTTCTTCATCCCACTCTGTCATGCCCCACTCACCCTGTCAACAGACAGTTTTCAGTGTTTGGTGAATACTTGCAACGTTCCTGATAGGGCTGCAACGATACACTGACGCATCGGTGAACCACGATATTTTTCCCAACGATACGAATATCGATATTTAAATAAGATATCGCGACATTACGATACATAGAGGATATTACACGGCGGCGCGAAGATATGAATTTTATTTTCGAGTGGTAAAAACAATATTTTACGAACGAGCGCAGCGAGTGTGTAAAATATTGTTTTTTACCACGAGAAAATAAAATTCATATATTCAAGCCGCTGTGTAATTTTCTTTTTATTATATAGACAAGAGTGTTTTTGCACAAACATCAGCCAGTGAGTGTAAAAGCGAGAAATGAAGTCATCGATATCCTCACTAGTGAGGATATGGAAAATACGCCACTCGAGTCCCGGATGTAGTTTCGTATGAACTTTACGAGTGGTCTATTTTCCACTAAAACACTCTTGTCTATATAATAAAATAAAATATGCTACATCAACAAATTTGGGAAATTACTGTCTTTAATATTCCTTATCCAAGCTCTACATTTTAGCCCTTGAAAGGCGATTTGATGTTGCGTTATTACTGTGTTAAATTTATTATCATGCAAATAAATTATTTACAAGTAGTGTAAGTTGTTGGTAACTAGTTTTGTGTCGCGCACAGTAATGTATCGTTTCCTGTATCGTATCGTGGCCCTTGTAGCGAGATATGTGTCGTATTCGTGGGAAAATGCATCGTTGCAGCCCTAGTTCCTGATTGCCAAGTCCTCATTTGGCTCTCACGTTAGAGATTACCAGGAAAAGGGGGACTACTTTTTACTTACACAATCATACTGTCAATATGTTATTTCGGAGGTGCTTGTTGCCTCAGCTTTACATGGGGTGAGGTGAAAAAAAAATGTCTCTTATGAATTTTATTATTTCATTATTTTATTATTTATTAATAAAACTCATTTTCATGTGCAATTTGGTTTTAGTTACGGTAGTATTACCTTTTGTATTAAGGATTTTTTCAAGTTTTAGACCTCAGAAAACGGGTTCATTCTTCAACATTTCCATTCAACACCATGTTGAACACGTTTGACCACCCTATTGAATGATGTTGATTCAACTTTTCGTTTGTTCTTGGGTGTGAACAACAATGTTGAATTCAGAAGAGATGGGATATTCAACATGTCGCAAGCGTGGGGCAAAGAAAAATTCTGAGTCCCCGACGGGAATCGAACCCATGACCTTCCGTACACCGGTCGGACGCTCTAAGCACTGAGCTACTGGGAGATTCCTGGCGAGCATAGGTCATATTTAGTGACACGCGTCCTGCATACTGCTAGGATCAGCAATGTCGAAGTGCCCTATAGGTGATAAATAAAGAAAGATGGTGAATTTTAAACTCGGAGAAGAAATAAGAAAAGATGGGATATTCAACATGTCGCGAGCGTGGAACAAAGAAAAATTCTGAGTCCCCGACGGGAATCGAACCCATGACCTTCCGTACACCGGTCGGACGCTCTAACCACTGTCCCACGCTCGCGACATGTTGAATATCCCATCTTTTCTTCTTTCTTCTCCGAGCTTAAAATTCATCATCTTTCTTTATTTATCAATGTTGAATTCATAGGTCGGTAAAGTATGATTATCCGGGTAAGTGTAGTCCTGAGAAGGACTGTTTGTGATGACATTGACTGACGTTTCGACAACCTGAGCGGAAGTCACCATCACAGTCAAGTGAACTGTGAATCGTCAGTAGATGAAGTCTCTGGTCGCTGTCCTGATTGGTCGACGATCTCGTGATGTTATTGGTCGTCTGTCAGTTAAGCGGTGATGTTACTGGATGTGAAGACTGCAAACCGTGATTGTTGCGTTTCGATCCGTCTTTTTTTGGTCAAATGTCCGTTGGTCTATTGCTAGTAAAAATTAGTCGGTTTGTCTATTGTTTGTCTGTCTCGTTATTGTCGTCAATAAGTGGCTTGGAAGGTGCAGCTAGCTGTTGGCAACGGTTCAGTAGTGTCTGTTCTAAGTTAGTAAACCAGCATTCCAGCTTAGTTCAACATCGTGTATTCAACAATGTTGGATAATATCGAATGAGGCCAGCATTAACGCTACTATGTATTAGCAGCTACTTTTTACAACTTATTGTCACTTGAGACTGAATGAGTTCAAACAATAATACTTAAACTGTCCCATTTTATTCTATTCACCGCATTTCTTCCCACACTTTTTCCGTGTCGATGATATCTACGATCTCTATAATTTTATCCCCAATCCTCCTTTTCTCAGTTTTAGCTGTATACTGAACCAAAATTTTACAGCGTCGAATTATTTCTATCGTCCTTTTTTACAAGGAAGTTCTTAAGCGCTACAGTCTGTTGTTCATCGTCCGCTAACCCTTTGGCAAATTGCTAAATATAGTTGCTTGCTAAATACAAAATCTTCCAAATTGCTAAAATTCTAAGCATTGCTAAAGCTTCGTCAAACGGAATCAACATCATTCAACAATTGTTGAATAGAACTATACACCTTATTCCAGAATGGCGGAAAATACATTATTCTTCTGTCTCCATGTTAATTGGCTCTTGTTGCCTCCTTTCAGCCCAAATATTCCATTGAATTCTTCAGATGGGATCGAGGCAACAAGGGCCAGTTAACAATGAGACAAATTAAAAGAGTAATGTATTTTCCGCCATTTTGGCCGGAATAAGGTGTATGATGCACTGCTGGCCAAGTTTATTCAACACTGTTGTTTAAATCTGAGAAAAAAACCGTTGAATCAACATCATTTCAACATGTCACGTGTTGAGTTCAACAACGATGGAAACGTTTGAACCCGTTTGTCTGACGCCTAAGCTTATTTCCCTTTCTTAAACGGTCGATGCCATCATTGGTAATCAGGCCTTTCGTAATGCTCGATGTCATTTCTGCCCTAGTTTATGCCTGGATTAGGACGAAATGAAGTTATTATTATCAGATAAAATAAGGCCTAAATAAAACGATTCGGTTAGACCTAAGTCAGGGATAGGAATAGGGTCACCTGTTCTAGATCTACCATTTAAGAAAAGCAAATAATATAATTAACATTTTCATGGATTTGCCGGATAAACGTAGTGGTGTAGTGGTGAAGGAGGGATGATTTGATGATAGCATGGAAGAGGTTCCAGGTTTGATGTTAGGTCTAAGTAGTTAATTGCATTTTTCTTTGCTAATAGAAAACATTTCGATGACTGGGGAAACATTTTCCAAGTGTCACTAAAATGGCATCGACCGTTTACGAAAGAGAAATTTGATTCTTACGTGGGCTTTTGAATACACAGTGCTTCACTAACCTCATCTGTTCTCTTTTCAATGGTTTTCTGTAATCTCTGCCTGGTCTGCAGTTCAGTGGTTGCAGCAGAAAAGAATGACTCTTGAGCATTTTGGAACTGGATTATCAGGTCGAAAATGGCTCTCAGCTGAGTCAGCATTTTCTGTGGCCGGAGAAATTAGAAAGAAATTGAATTAGCACATTACTAGGGAAATTACCGCAGCAACTCTTCAATGTATAAAGTGCGCCTGCTTAAAAAGTGGCCCTTACTCGTCAAAGTGTAGATGAAATCCTAAGGTGTAATACGTTCAACGTAATTATTCAGATGAAATCTAGTGAACAGCACCATGCTGTACAAGGTAGTGCCAGCGACCTTTTAGCCTTAGTCTGAACGAAATCTTTTGTGTAACCACTAAAATGAAAGTTATTGAACAGTATTGCTAATTCCTGTGTTACCTTCACAGCGTTACAAAGTGGTTCTAAATTTAAGTCAGTGTGTTAAATCAGAAAGTGTGGCGCAAATAGTAAGATTATTCAAGTAAAGGCTATCAAGCGTCGTTTTCCTGTGGAGCTGTTCACTACGCTGCCACTGTGGCTCTGACTTTAACTCCGCGGATGAAATTCTAAAGCAAGGCCAGATCACAGTGATTCACCCTTTGAGCCCCTACATGTATATCAGCATGTATTTTCTCCTCACTGTTCTTCGAATATTTCTTATGGTTCTTGCAGGGAGAATTTGCACAAAAATCAAGATATCTTATCACTGATGATCATTTCCTTCATTGTACATCAGCATTCATTTCTTCTCACTGTTCTTCATGCATTTTCTCCTCAATGTTCTTCAAATATTTCTTATGGTTCTTGCTGGGATAATTTGCACAAAAATCAAGACATTTTATCACTGATGATCATTTCCCTCATTCTATATCAGCATGCATTTTCTCCTCACTGTTCTTCAAATATTTCTTTTGGTACTTGTTGGGAGTATTTGCACAAAAATCACGATATCTTATCTTTGATGACCACTCCTTCATTCCCATAACCCGATCAGCAGTAACATTTTGAGGAAAAGTTAGATGCTTGTCACTTAATTGGGGCTTAAAGGGATACGCTGCTAAGCTATTGAGCAGTACTTTCCAGTTGTGCTGTACGAGGTGGTTCTAACTTTTGAGTCTGTGGATGAAATCCTAAAGTGTGACCATTCAAATGAAAGCTACTGAGCAGTACTTTCCTGTGGCACTGTTTATTATGCTGTACAAGGTGGTTCTAACTTTTGAGTCTGTGGATAAAATCCTAAAGTGAGACCATTCAAATGAAAGCTACTGAGCAGTACTTTCCTGTGGCACTGTTTATTACGCTGTACAAGGTGGTTCTAACTTTTGAGTCTGTGGATAAAATCCTAAAGTGTAACCATTCAAATGAAAGTTACTGAGCAGTACTTTCCCGTGGTCTGTTTATTATGCTGTACAAGATGGTTCTAGCATTTAAGTCTGTGGATGAAATTCTCAAGTGTGACAATTCAAATGAAAGGTGTTGTACAGTAATTTCCATTGGTACTGTTTATTGCGTTCTACAGGGTAAACGTTTGCGTCTCTGGATGAAATCCTGGAGTGTGAAACTTCAAATGAAATATTTTAGGCAATAGTTTCATGTGCTACTACCATTCTGAAATTTTTACGTTAGTTTATTTATTTATTTATTTATTTGTTTATTTTTGTAGAATTGACTGTTGAAACTCTTGGTCTAACAAAGGTTTGGCAGTACTGGAATTGTACGTACCCTTGACTCAGCATCCAGCAAACACCGGTTTAACACCTGGTCAAGGAAAGTTTCATGAGCAGCGATAATATGATCCAAGTCACTGGCTTCTGCTACTTGTTTCTTTAGGTCTGCCCAGCAACATTCCAGAACCTGACACCAACAATAGGAGAAGAAAACTTTCAAGAGATTTTCTCAAGGGGAGACCAAACCACAGTTAGCTTTGAGCAGTTTCCACAAGGCACAAGGCAAGGACTTGCAGAGTACAGTTGACTCCCAACAACTCGAACCAAAAAAGCTTTGAGTTATTGTGAGTTCGAGTTATCGACTATGACATAACGGGGAAAATCATTCACTTCGAGTTACTAAGGGTTCGAATTAGCGGGAGTCAACTGTAATTTAAAACAAAACTGAACGGTTATGTGGTGGTTTGCTTTGATTCCAATATGCCCTATAGCTTTTTTAAGTAACATAGTCCTTTTAATTTGTGAATGAGGAGTGCATTTCTTACCTCAAAAGTGATGTAGTACTGCATTTGATGAATGAAGTGTATCATTTCTGTTCCCAACATGTGGCACATGTGGAGTATTGGTGACACCTCTGTAGAGGGATTTAAAAAGTAAAAGTGGAGCCTCACACCTGAATGAGTCACCTTTAAAATAGAGCTACATATTACATTATTTTCCATTTCATTTTGTCACAAAACATGATTGAAACAAAACGTAAAAACACCGAAAAGAAGCTGACAGAATAATGAACTAACTACTAACGTCTAAAGAATTCAACCATTTCACTCCCAGAGTCAGTTATGGAGACATTAAGGTGACTCTTACTTCTGAGTCTGTGGTTGAAATCCTATGGTGTGACCATTCAAATGAAAGCTACTGAGCAGTACTTTCCCGTGGTACTGTTAATCATGCTGTACAAATTGATTCCAACTTTTAAGCCTGTTGGTGAAATCCTTAAGTGCGACCATTCAGATGAAAGCTATTGAACAGGACTTTCCTGCGGTGCTGTTTATTATGCTGCACAAGGTGGTTCTAATTTTTGAATCTGTGGTTGAAATCCTATGGTGTGACCATTCAAATGAAAGCTTCTGAACAGTACTTTCACATGGTACTATTTAAATTTTTTCCAAAATGAATTTTCCAAAATGAAATGGAATTCATCTTGAATTCGTCTTGAATTTTGATTTTAGGTACTCTAGGGAGTGAAAGTGTTAAAGAGTAAAAGCTGTTCTTCCGATCACTGGTACACAAACCTATGCAATCCAATACACCATCCTGTCCACAACTTGATGTAAACAATGTACATTTACCCGGAAAAGAAACAAAGACTGCTGGGTTGAAAAAGAGCCCACTGGAAGATTTTGTCCTACAACGTTCTAGCTGAAATTTGACTCTTACATTTGTGTGTGGCAGTGTAGTGGTTAGCACATGGACAGGACTTTCAAACAGAAATCGTAGGGTCGGTGGTTGGAGGCTAGGCCAGTCCGTTCTTTGTCAGGTTGTTTCCTTAGACAAGAAACTTTACATTGTCTCTATCTCGAGGTGCAAAAATGGTGTCATAAAAAAATGTTGTGGATAGTCCTTAACCCATTCAGTTTTTCTTTGTGTAACTCTAGTCAATTTTAAGTGATCGCTTCAGTTTAGGCACTTTTCGTTAGAAGTGTGCCAGGAACATCAATTGGTTATCAAAAACATCTGCTATCACTCAAAGTAATGACTGCACAAACTGAACAAGGGCCATGGTCCTTTACGGGCAGTTTTGGGCCGCACGGGAATCCATGGGTCAACCTTTTTCCTTTTTTTCTCTTTTATTTCCTTAAAAAACTAGGAACAAAAAGCGGCACAAGATGATCAATCAAAAATCTTGTTTTATTTATCATAATTTATTATTTTACCTGGCAAAGATTTCAACATCCTGCGAGTTGTCATTTGCTGCTTCCACATTTCGGTCAAGCAGTATTCCATCCTTTTTGCTCTCCACAGAAAATTAAATATTCTCAAGTAATGAATCATGCATTCTGGTGTAAACACCTGGAGAGAAAAGCAGAAAAAAATAATTTATATTCCTGTTTGTAGTAGATAATGTACAATGATGCAACCAACCAGAACCACTACCAGCTTCTAGTTGCTTTGCAAAAGTGAGGTGAACTTCATGCAGGCAACATAATCACCATTAACCCTTTAGCCCCAGTTAACATCCATATTCTCCTCACTATTCTCCTTATATTTTCTTTATGTTGCTATTTGGGAAAATTTAATGAAAAATCAAGAATTTTGATCATTGATGATTATTTTCTTCATTCTCATAACATGTATGTTCGAACAAGTTGTAATACTGTAATGAGAAATTACATGCTTGCCACTATTGGGGCTTAAAGGGTTCAGGCCGCGCAAAACGGATTTAACCTTTTCACAATGATAAGGGGAGAGCTTCTGGTGGGTTGTGACTAATCCCTCTGTGGTTCTGTGCAAAAGTAATGAGGGAATTTTCACTAATTTGGACGATATTCAGACGAAATGGACAATATTTCAAACAAAACGAAACTTCGACGACATTTCTACCAATTTTCAAAGCTGCTATTGTACTGGCGTGTTCGACAGTTTGCTAACTTGCAAAATACTGCTTGATAATAGCCATAAAGTAAAATGCAGAAGTGATGAGAGCAACTTTCAACTAATTCCAACGAAATTCAGTGAAAACGGACAATATTCAGAAAAAAAAAGAAACTTTAAATATAGTTTGAAGAATTTTCAAAGCTGTAATCGTTGACTTTCTAAAAATTTTACTGACTTGCCACATGTTGCGTGATAATTCGAACAAAAATTCGTTGCGGATGGCAAACTTACGAAGTGTCAAAGAGTCTAACAAATACTTGCTACACTGTAGATCCTTCATGCCACAGAAAGTGCGCGATAACGATTATTTTCAATTTAAAGACACTGTTACACGTAACAACTTTTCGTGCAACTTGCCTCGCGTTAAAAATTGCGTAAGTTCGGAAAAATGACTGGTTGACTGTAGAGATCACGGCAAAACAGGTTGCAAGAGCCACGTAATTCTGTTGTGCAACCTGAAGAAATTTGTTACAGAAAGTAGAAAACGATACACCTTTTCGTGTAACTTGAAAAAACAAATTTCAGTTGCACGAGGGGGTGTTACGCGTTAAAATCATGCGTACAACTTGCAACAGTATTTTTGGGCGAGACAAGTTGCACGAAAAATTGTTACCTGTAACAGCACCATAATTAGAATGCCCTTGTACAACTTTTGACTAATGTTTTTTTAATTATCAGGGTTCCCACCCTTTTTCAGAAACAATTTTCCAGGACTTTTCCAGGACTTCTCCAGGACTCACATAGATTTTTCCAGGTCTCCCAAATGCAAAATAATTGAAGCAATAAACCTTACGAAATAAAAATCCAAAAACAATACTGCAGACAAGAGTTCATAGATTTCCAGGACTTTCCAGGACCTGCATTAATTTTCCAGGATTGAAAATGCCAGAATAATATTCCAGGACTTTCCAGGATTTCCAGTACCCGTACGAACCCTGATTAATGTACCGCTGGAAGGAAAAAAGTTAACATTACTTACTGTGCTGATCGGCCCGTCAACATGATAATCCAAACTAAACACATCCCAACCTGTATCGCCAGGAGAAACCTTCAAAAAGAGTAATTACGAACTGATAAGTACTCACTGAGTGAGAGGTAAGGCTGAACTGGAATGTTTGGCTCAAGGTCATGGCTTAAGGCTGGTTTCCTTATGATCGCTACGATCGCTACCAAAAAAGCTGAGCGGTCGTTGCAACTTTGATCGCTGAGTAGTTTCCGTAGAGGCTGGTTTCCATATGATTGCTGTGATCGCTATGAATGCTAAAAAGTGGCTTTCACTTGACCGTTCATAAACGATTGTTGAACGTTTTTTCCAACGATCGCAGTGATCTTAGTGATCATATGGAAACCAGCCTTTATGGACTAAGCGCATCTGACCTGACCTAACTTAGTCAATAAGCATTTTATCATATGACCAATTTAAACCTATTTCTTGCCCTTTCAGTAGTAGAGTATGATTAACATTACTTACTGTGCTGATCGGCCCGTCAACTTTACTGGTCACAAATTTCCAAAGTAAAATTTGCTTTTACGTCGTTTGCTATTACTGTTCTAATTGAAATCAAACTTCAGATGTTTATATGCAGCGAAAAATTGCTATAAATTTGGCAAGAACGTCATGCTAGCCCACATATAAGGCACTAATAACGTTACAATCCTATATGAATATATACACCAACTGATTAACGCACCTACCTCCACTAACACACACTTTACTTCACTTGTACTCACTTTCCTTCATTTCTACTCACTTTCCTTCATTTGTACTCACTTCCCTTCACATTAGTGCCTTATAGGTGGGTTACCATGACGTTCTGGCCGTAAATTTAATTGCATGTGGCTGCACATACAAATTTCTAGCAGGACCATAGGGCTTTTTCCAGCCCCACTTGAATTTATGCATATGGCCATATGAAAAATTAAAATACTGGAAATTTTTTTTTTACAGAAATAATAATAAGAAAAATACTGTAAATATAACATCACCTCTCAATACCCCCCGACAAAATAATCATGAACAGATTCTACTTTGAAATTACTGTAAATTAAGTGATGGAATCACTTAACCATAATCTCATTTTAAATGTTAATTGGTTCAATTACAAAGTGAGTTCCTGCATCACATTGCTGCTGGCAACACAGCTTAAAAGTGCTGCTGCTGCCCCAAAAGAAAGGGAAATTGTATCTCTCGTTTTACAAAGAGATTGCTACAAAAAGCAGCGCGTACTAGACATTTATCATTTAGATAAAATTTGAAATCTTTTAAACTTTCTCTAGCTTTGCATCAGGTTACAACAACACGCATTCTCTATTTTTCTCTCTCTCCATTTTCATTCAATCTTTCTCCATTTTCCATTTCTTAAACTTAACTCAAAATTCGCTATCCACCATGATAAATGAAAGTTTGCCGGAATAATGAGCAGAACACGCTCAGTATTTTGACAGTAAATCATTAAGTCGCACACAATTGGCATTCCAGTAAGTCAAATTTATTTGCCATACCTCAAGCAGTCGACAGTCCAATCGTTCAATAATCTCTGGGTCATCGTACTGAGCATTAGTTGCCCTTATTGCTGTTTCTAACACACCGGTGAGATTGTGCATGTACAGCGTACTGGCTGCCTTGGCTAAGTCAGACCTGTAAGGAAAAAAAGAGCATTAAGCTAGCTTAAAGGAACTATGTAACGGAGTTTTCATTCATTTTTCTGATCTGACAAAATTATTTTCTCATTAACGGAAACCTCAAAATAATAGTTTCCTAAGATAGAAAAACACCAAAGAAGTAATGATCAACCAAAACTAAACAAGGATGGTTACGACTGAGGGAGATTAAGACGGATTACGAATGACAAACTTGAAAAAACTTGCCAGCTTTTTCAAGTTGCGTTATCCGTGACGTAGCTCCTTTAAGACATTTACAGTGCTAAAATAACAGCATTAAGCTACCCCATTACTTACAATAAAACTCTTATGAGTGATGAATTCCTTATATACTATTCGCTGGAATATTTCTTGCAACTATCAAAACTAGTGAAGTAATATGCAACAGCAATTTTTGCAAACAACTATGTGCATGTACTTGTGTATAAACCTACGGTAGATGAGGTTGAGAATGATAGAGAAAATTATCAAGCCTTCACTTTCAGCTACATTTGAAACACTTTAACTTTGAAACTTCCAAAATTCTAATTCAGTCTTTTTTGCAACCTTATATAGCTGCTGAAGGACCATTGTTTATTTAACAACTGGTTTTGATTGTCAAAGTTTCTGTTATTTTGGTCACACAATGTTTTGTAAATTAAAACCCACTGGAACTTATCTTATTGTAACTGCACCAGTCTACTGAAGAAGTCCTGTGTAAATTGCAATTGTTGCACAGTGAAGTAATTTATCAAATATTTTTTGGATTGTTAATTTTAATGTTTGCTCAAGATTTACATGTAACCATGCAGACAATGTGAAAGCATGTATGTAAAAAAGTTATAGTCATTTTATGACGGTCTTTCCATTTACACAATTATGAAGTTACTTACTCACTACTAGTCAGACCAGAGATACAATAACCTAAAGCCGTATGATGTTGTTGTTGTGGTCCTGGCCTCTGTTCTTTTCATTTATCCAAATGATAGGTACGATCATAGTAAAAATTGGTATAAATAAAATAGTTATCTGCCCAGTAAAGAACCAGAGCCTGCCTGAAAACTTGGACAATGACGGCCTGCCAAGCTACACGTACATTATGTGGCCCGTTACGTTGTTTGGATATATTTTCCTCACACCACAACCTTTCTTGCATACATTCCTTCACGCTGTCTACTTAAAACTTAGACTCTGATGAAAACTTACCTCCATGTTTTTTTGAACTTAAATGCTGACACTGTTTAGAAAAACGCTAGCAAAAGCCTAGTCATGGTCCATTTTTGTGCATTTTTGGTGGAGTCCAGTCAGGCAGACGTCTTGCAACTTCACTGTTTATGTTTTATAACTCGCTTAAACAAATTAATGTTTTACGCATTCAAGAGAAAATAAGGCGACAGAGAGGGACTCTGAGGGCGTTGGCTGGGATATGTCAATTCCACAAAAGTTATTTATAGATTGGCTTTTGAAAGGAAGTCTGTTTTCCGTAACGTCCGCATAAATACCATTTCCCTTGTTTTTCGAAGTCGTTTTCATCGACAAAACGTAACACCACTTGATCCGCCATTACAAGCAAAATTTTGAATGGTTCTTCAAAAACCAGATCGAGGTTGCCTTTCTGCGGACGTCTTGAAAACAGACTTCCGTTCCAAATGGCCGTCTAAAAAAAGCTTTACCGAACTTGACATATCCCAAAGCCTGGACTGGCAGTGTCCCTCTCTGTCCCCCTATTTTCTCTTGACGCATTTTATTGACAGTCAAACATTAAGATTGACAATCCAAAAAAATGTTTGATAAATTACTACACTGTGCAACAATTACATTTATAGGGAGTTTAACCAACCATGGCAACAAAGGCAACAACAACGTGAACAAACAATAGGCTTTAATGTGCAAACAATGGTTCTGCACGTGCGTTCTACATTTTAGTACATTTCTATGCCGTGCTCTGCAAAACAACAACGTGAAATGATCAGTTTTAAGGTTTTAGGTAGAACGGGAACACATGACGGTGAATTTTTGTTTCTCTAACTGAACTTGAGTGGCGTCCCTATGAAATCAGCTCCCGGATGGCTTCGCCACACTAGACAATTTACAGGAACAGGAGTTGGAATAATTGTGAAGTCGAATAAAAGAACTGAAATACACAAATTTAATGACGTTCTCCTTTGCGTTGCCGTCGTCGTTGCTCAAAGTCCCTATCGTGTGGCTTGTTAAGTTGTTTCAATATATTTTCCTAACAGCAAAACCTGATGAGAGTCACCAGTAATAACAAATGGTTGGAATTTTTACAAAAACTTACTCAAGCAGGTCCATTAGATGCCTTATAAAATCTCCTTGTCCAAGAAGAAGATATAGTCGAAGCGCCTAAAAGGAAAAAAAAAGTGTTAGCTCTATTTTAGCAAGCACCCACCCACGAGTTCCCACTATCATCCCCTTGTCTACTTGAAGAGCCAAATTAGAAACAAATGAGACCACAAGAAAGTACAGTGTGCAGTAGCCTTCATTTAAATGGTCACACTTTAGGATTTTACCCACGGTCTCAATAGTTAGAACCACCTTGTACAGCATAATAAACAGTGCCACAGGAAAGTACTGCTCAGTAGCTTTCACTTGAATGGTCGCACATAAGGATTTTATCCACAGACTCAAACGTTAGAACCACCTTGTATAGTATAATACAGTACCACAATAAAGTACTGCTCAGTGGTTTTCATTTGAGTAGTCACACTTCTAGTTAGGATTTCTTCCACAGACTCAAAAGTTAGAGCCACCTTGTACAGTACAATAAACAGGAATAAACAGGAATAAACAGCACCATAGGAAAGTACTGCTCAGTAGCTTTCATTTGACTGGTCACACATTAGAATTTCAGAACCAGGTGATTTCTTTTGACTCCCATTAAGTAATTTAAAAAAACTCCTTGGCCATACCCTAAATCCATGCATGGTGAAAGCTATCTGACTACCTTTTCCACTTGACTGTAATCATGATGTTTATCTTACCCTCAAATGATCAAGGAACTTGTACTTAGAGAAGAAAATTTCCAGCAGTCTTTTGCTTGTTATTCTGTAAGCAGTGTCTACTATTTCCTGCAGAGCTGCACCTCCAAAGTCTTCATCAGCTGTCAACTGGGCTGCAGCTAGAATTATCATGTAAGATGGAATCCATCAGGAAATTGTCTGGAGTAATTTTAATTTTCAGTAGACAAAAACCTTGTACCAGAATAATTTAAAGCATGTCGCATTCTTTTTTACACTTTTTAAGAGCTATAGATGTAATTTGTTATCTGTAATAGCCCCAAAGACAATTTCTTATGGCAGCCCAAGAAAACAAATTTCAAATTTCACAAAATGAAATCTTATGCATAAAACTTTACCTGTGCTTACACAATTCCTGTGAAATTTGAAATTTAATTTCTTGGGCTCCCATAAGAAATTGTCTTTGGTGTTATTAAAGATAACTAATTACATCTATAGCTCTTAAAAAGTGTAAAAAAGAATGCGATATACTTTAAATTATTCTGGTACATGGTTTTTGTCCACTGATTACTCAATTTCCTGATGGATTCCGTCTTAACAACATTCCATTATTGTGATCTGTTGACTGTTCAGGGTCCTAAGGGGGTTTAGTGCTTCAGGGCTCCAGACTAAAAAATTCAGGGCTCCTGGCCTCCAAGAAAGAAGAAGGCTCCATTTATCCAGAATCATCATATATTTGTCTGGGCTCCAAATAGGAAAATGCTTTGGGCTCTGGGTTCCAGTGCAAAAATTTCATGGCACCAGCACTTCAAGGACCCCGCCTTTGAGACCCTGATTCTTCTGACTGCATTTAAAATGGCATTATATGCGTAATGTTGTAATGTTGTCTCACATGCTGGCTTGAGGTTGGTTCAAAAACTGTAATAAGGAACTTAAGCACCAATGTTTGCAAGCCATGGATGGCAACTGGAGGCCAAGTGTTTTCAAACACCAAACCAAGATTTTGGCAGCCTAAATTCCAAGAAATTCGCTCTCGTTACTTTTGCACAGTACTGTAAAAACTGAAACTACTCAAGCAAAGTACAAGTGATTTATTTGTTATCTGTTTGAGCCAAAACGAAAGAAATCAACCAAGCATTGTCTCTGCTTTTATTTTAATATAACCACTTTTTATTACAAAGTATTTTAGGATAGTAATAAAAAGTACATAATTTCTGGGAAACAGTTAACACAGTCATGTACCTGATGCTTCTTGTGATCTGTTGTAATCCAAATCTTTCTCTTCACCTCCCCTGATGGGGCTACGATCTTGGCAAACACGTCGGATGAAGTTGATGGACTTTCCGATGTTTAAAATCTGAAAGTTAAGGTTTACAAAAATTTAACCCATAAAAATCAATCAAAAGAACATGTAAATTAAAGCATTCTACATGCAATTGCCAGAACACAGATGTACAGTCAATGCTATTTTACATGTAATAAAATGTATTATTTAACTAATTTTTTTCATTTTTTTATTATTTAACTATAAAGCTCTATTTTTTTTGGACTAAAAGCCTTGAACAACTCAGCTGTTGTATATGTAAATCACTAAATATCCCAAAGTTTTGCATCCAATTTTGTTGAAAGTTTAGTAAATTCGAAATCCAATTAAACTGAAAAGCATTAAGATATTCTTTCCGCAACTTACTCAACTAACAGTGCTAGTACAAAACTGAGTTGACAAGGTAAATTGGCCACCGTAAAGAAATTGAAAGCTGACGTTTCGAGCATTAGCCTTTCGTCAGAGTGAATTGGTGGCCAATTTACCTTAACAACTCAGTTGATAAGTCCAAAGTTTTGTGTTTCACTTCCCAACCAACGCAGCACCTCAGTTTCTTTAGAAACTAACCCCTTGAGACCTATCTTTTTAAAAAAGCTTATCATTCTTAGTAGGGTTAATTTTTGTTTGTACATTAATTTAGCTTTTTATTTATTCTTAACCATCTGTGAAGTGCCTAGAGCAGAACTGGATAGGCACTATATAAATTTTAATTATTACTATTACTATTACTATTACTATTACTATTACTATTACTATTACTATTATTATTATTATTATTATTATTATTATTATTGTTGTTGTTGTTGTTGTTTAACAGTGCTAGTACCTTGGTCCCAAGCTCCATGGAGATGAATGATGGCAGCATGGGTTTTCTGATGCTGTACTTCTCATACCACAAGCGATCATCTTTGGTGTCATAGTCCACAGCAACAAAAAACTGAAAACATACAAAGGTAGCAGGTGAAAGGTACAGTTTAATTAACAGGGAAAATGAATTCCCAAAGGATATCATATCCTTACATGTGTATCACCATTCCAGCATGCCTGTTCCTTACAACAGGAAATTTTGGAGACAAATGTAACAACTGCTGTGGGTGATTACCTAAGGGATCATTGCAAGGGAAAATGACCCTCTCAAGAAACGAATTAGAGAGGCCATCAAAATACACTGCCAGGCCCCAACAATGAATTGAGACAATGGATACAAGCTCCTGGCGAGCTACCCGGATGTTTTGTGAATTTATCACCATCCTAAAGCACGTGACAAAATGTCAAACTCCATCACATTTTGTAAAATTCTGTGACGGAGTCGAAAGCTTGTGGTTCACAGAAAGTTTGGATCCTGAGAAAGAAACCTGATTTGTTTTGAATAACATTATTATTCTCAAAGGGCCATTAAATTTACACAATAATTGTGTAAATTTAATGGCCCTTTGAGAATAATAATGTTATTCAAAACAAATCAGGTTTCTTTCACAGAATCCAAAATTTATGTTTAATAAGTTGTTATTTATAATGATTAAAGATCAATTATCTATCTTTAATCATCATAAATACATGTAACAACTTATTAAGGGAACCTCCACTGTTACAACAAATTGACGTTAAGTTGTTCGAAATAAAGTCTAAATTTTAGTTCTTTAAGTTAACAAGTGAAAAGAAAGTTCTAGTGTACCAAAAAGTTAGATATGAATATCACCTATTTTTGCTTTTGAATTTCCAGTACACTACCATTTTGAATTTTGATGATGTCAACAATAGTATGCAACAACAGTGGGAACCATATGTCATCAAAAACATTCAAAATGGCAGTGCTCGGGAAATTCAAAAGCGAAAATAGGTGGTATTCATGTCCAGGTTTTTGGTTCACTAACCAAAGACTACAAAGGCATTGAATTCAAGACCATAGTACTAGAAAATGACCCCTATTTGAAGCATTTTACACAAGGAAATAGAAACCTACCCTCAACTCCCGAGAGGTTTGCAGCAAATTCGCAGACCTCTTGCTCTAGTGACTATTTTAACAATATTATCTGGATAGACCCTTTGTGCAATGACACTCGCTCATTAGACCATTTTATTCATTCCTTATTCATATTATTTTGTACCTATTGTTTTATACATTTTACATACTTGCCGCATCCTTACACTTTTTACACATCTTACTTTACATTTGTATACAGGCCTACATGGAATATTTTCTTATCCCTGATGATGCCATTTATTGGTGAAAGCTTGGATTTCAGACTTTAATTTTTACAGTAGCGTTAGGCCTCATTTGAACCTTTATATTATAATTTATTCAAAAATAATTATTCTAGCTACTAGTCAACCTTAGTACTAAGTATGTTACAGCACTTAAAAACCCTACACTTTTTAAATTTAAGTTGGCCAGGTGCCCACACTGTACCTCATTATACAGATCATCCAGTTCACCCTCATAAATCCATCTATCAAGAATAACACGGATTGGACGAGCAACCTGCAAAAAAATACAGCAACATATAACTTTGTGTACAAGTACATGTAGGTGAGGCATGCAAAGAAGCAGCCCAGTGTACAGTATTTACTGAAATGCAAGTTTTAACCAGTTTTGTTTCAGATCTTTGTAATATGTGCACTGCACGATGTTGGTAACATCTCGACAGACCCTCCCACTTTCTCAAGTTTTTTGACGTTTTAATAAACTTGCTTTTATCATAATCACCAAACAACTGCTCTTACCAGATTAAGAGTGTGCCTGACAAGGGACTTGACAAATGGATCACCATGTTGCATGTTCGAATGAAGGGCAGATAACAGGGCACCTCCTTTTTTTCCTGCAGAACATCAAGGGTTGAGAAATGTAGGGTTACTTGAATAGCATCTACATGTACAGGTACTTGTACTATTTCAACTTGGTTAAATGTCACGAGCTTAGGAGTCTCTTTCAGTCAGTGGTCAAGCCCACATGTGCAGGCTCACATGGATCGTTGTTGCTTTGTTACGGCTGGGATCTTCGAGTTCTTGAGCGGTTTTTAGCAGTTGTTTTTCAGCGGTCCTGAATGGTTTTCTAGCAGCTGTTTTAAGCCTTCCCCCATCCCATCCTCTATTTTTTGTTCCACTGATTCATTCAGTGTGACAGGTGCCTGGAATGGAGGCTCACGGCTGGGTTGCAGGCATTTGCCAGCTAAGGGGGCAGGGTTGTCCCTAACAGCCGGCAGCTGGCAGAATTAACCGGCTACTTGGGTTGTTTGTGCCGGCTACTTTTGTGATATATGTATTTTTTAAAGACAAATTATTTGTTCCTTTACTGGCGCGTTTATATGAAAATGCAACTTATTTCCCATTGCAGTTTATTGACTTAAAAATAATCTGGTTGGCACAGAGATACACGATTATTCGTTCTTTACATTGAGATCTGGGAATTACATGTAGAAAACCACTGAAGGCATGAGTTTATACAAATAAAATTGAAAAGGTACGATTACTTTTGGAACTGACGTTATTGGAAATTTGTGCTCAGAATCAAGGAAATTCCGTTTCTGGGGACTTCAAATGTAAAAATTTCCTGGGGGGGCATGCCCCCAGACCCCCCCTAGAAGGGATCGCCTTCGGTGCTCCATAATCACTATCCGGCTACTTAGAAATTTTTGCCAGCTACTTGAAAAGTTGTGGACAACCCTGTGGGGGGGGGGGGGGTATTCTATCTAGGGGCTGGCTGGCCACCCACCTTCCATTTAAGTGAGGCAGTCGGTTAAGTTTTTGTTAACCACAACTGCCTCAGTACACTCAACACACTCAAAGAAAAAACAAGTTGCAGAATGTCACGCATGGGTGACATTGGTGTACAAGCAATGGGTTAGGTTTTTTTTTTCAGCAAAATAATCCCAGCATTTGGGGTCCTTCTAAGACAGGCACCTCTCTAGGCCATACAAAAGCTCTATGCTGGTACCAGAGGTGAGCATTTCGAAGAGAGCTCAATCTTCCAAGATACATGAAATTGTATCTTCAAACAAAGGGCTCAAGGGGGCTCTGAAAAAAGGTACCAGTACTTTGTTATTTGATGAGTGTTTCGTTTCTGCCCCTGTTTTATATCTGTGCAAGAGGAAAAGACTGTAAAATGTCCTAATAGCCAGGCCAAAACCTTCCTATTCATACATTTTTAGAGGACGGGGACTTGACTGACGATCCAGAACGCTAACATATGACAATAAATAGCCAAACATGCTTAACACAGTTTTGCCCAGAGGGCTTCCTCTTTTTTCTTTTTTACAGCAATCAAAATACTATTAATGAAATCGAGAAATCTGGGTGTCTTTTAGCATTTCCCAAAAATTTTAATAACACTATTAAAAGAATACCGTAAACTGCTGCTTATCAGCCCTGGGCTTATATAACTTCATAAGGGGTTTTGCGTGGGCTTATAAATGGAGGGGCTTGTATCGGGGGGGGGGGGGGGGGCTTGTAAGCGGAATAAAAAGACGGTTTCAAAATGAGCCACAGCAGTGTTGATCGAAAGACGTTTTTAATTTACCAGTTTTTAATTAACCTTTGACATGTGCTAATAAATTGAATTCATTTCAATTTTAACAACAAAATCACTGTAACAACAACTCGAACGCAACGAGCGTAACCGGAACATAACAAAACAGAAGTTCAGAGTTCATCTTCGCAGTGTTCGGTGAGAGTGCTTGATAGGAAAACTAGAGGGGGGGCTTACATCTGGGGGGCTTATAACCGGGTGTATTTTTTTGTTTACAGGTAGATGGGCCTATAACTGGGGGGCTTATAGGCGGGGGGGGCTTATAAGCAGCAGTTTACGGTAATGTAATTGAAATACTGTGGAGGAACAACTAGGTGTGTAACCCTCACCTTTACAAGCATCAACCAGTGCAGCTAGAGTCCTCAGCCTCATCAATGGGTCATACGTCCACACCATCAGCCTGCGTAGAGTCAAACTTCCACTGGCACCCTCCCCCACAAATCCTGCATCTCCAACTTGTTGCTGCCCCTCCAGAACAGCCAACAGTCTGTAGTATTCAGTGAGCTCCTGCTGCAGTGCTGCACAGAAACTCTGACCAACCAGTCCCATGGCTTTGTCCCCTGTGTGACAAGATTTTGCATGTAACATTAACCCTTTAAAACCCAATAGTGACAAGCATCTAATTTCTCCTTACAATATCCCTACTTGATTAAACATATGGGTCATGAGAATAAAGGATGTGATCACCAAACTTAAAATATCTTGATGTTTGTGCAAAGTCTCCCAACTGGTACCATAAGAAACATATGGACAACAGTGAGGAGAATACGCATGTTGATACTGGGGCTTAAAGGGTTATGGGAAGGTCAAACAAACACAGCGGCACAAAACTTCAGACTTTCAGTTGTCAAGTTATCATTTCACAGCCTGTTAGGAATCCCTCATTTTTCATAAATCAATAACTTTGCTATGTGGAAAAATCAAAGGCTCCTATGAGCTAGCTCGTGAAGACAAAATGATCTTAATAAGTAGTCTGCAGAGATTATTTTCCACTCTTTGATCAGTTTTGAAGTTTAATTTTAAAAAATGTTCCTTCATATTTTGAATAATTTCAAAAAGTTTTGAAAACATTTTGTATTATTTGCTTGTTGCTCCATCGCAACTTTGGTAATAAATGATTTCTCTAGTCTGCTTTTTTTCTGCTGGTTTGTATATGAACAATTTCTTCACATGGGGTAATTGTTTGTCGGCGAGTTGGTTTAGTGGCACAGTGTAAGTTAAAGGGGCTATGTCACAGGTATTTTTGTCACCTTGGTGTCAAATTCTGCTTAAATCAAAACTAAGGAGAATAAAAATTAATCAGTGAATAATAGTTTTTGCTAGACAGCAGGGAAAACTTGAAAAACAGCGGCCCAATTTCCTGACCATCCGTGGCCAAAGGCACTTATTTGCAGTTTGAGTGTACTAGTAGAGTTGTTTTAAAGTGCCACTGGGACGAAAATTCATAGGCTTATTTCGGCCAAATTCTGTCGCAGAATATCGCGCTTTGTTCATATTTCCCCAGAAAACTGAACAACAAACCTTCCATCCAAGTATTTTTTAGCTCCAAAGTGGCGTAAAATGTGTCCGCCATTACTGAAAACGTGTTCCTTGGTGATTGCGCAATTTAATAGCTCGTGACGTCAGAGGCTCACCTCAGTCGCGTTTCCTTGTGTTTTGACTGAAGATATCTACCGTCGACTGCGAAACCTCCGAAGAGTATTTCTACGATTCGGAACAGTCTTTAGCTTCCGAAGCATCTGAGGATTCGCTTCATTTGGCAAATGAAGAATTTTTCTTACCGTACGATGTAAGAACTGATGTGAGGTTTCAACTAATAATCTTGTCAGTCAACAAACTGTTTAAAGTTTTTTTTCTCGCCATATTATTTGAGTTATTTGGCGGGAGTTCAAAACATAAGCGAAATATGCTTATACAATGATTGTAGTTCAGGCCCCAGTTGCTCAAAAGTGGATAACTCTTTTTCAACAGATAAGTTGCCGTCCGGCGGGATAAAATTTATCGCTTGCTTCATCTCGGTTGTTAAGTTTAGATAGCGCTATCAAGCCAGCTGTTCAGCCGCTATCCAGCGGATAAAGTTGTCCATTCCAAGGTACACATGTAGGTTGTGTAACTTTTATCCACTGAATAAACCCGTAGCAAAATAGACATGGCTATTCGAAGAGTTGATCTTTTAAGCTGTGGAAATTTAGACAAAACACCTATAAAAACTTAATAGACTTTGATGCTCGCGAATTCTTAAGCATGGGTCTATCGATGTTATGGTTGGTGTGGGAGAAAATAAAAGAAGCTATACTTTGTCTGCCGTTGTTTATGTTCATTATATATTATAAAAGAGTATTGAGATTTTTGGCCATTCTTGGCATAGTCTGGGAAACCTTCTTGAAAAACCGTAACTGTTGTAGTCAGCTGCCAGGCAGCTTATCGTGTCTATCACAGTGCTCGCTTGGCGCTGCTAAATATTGTAAACAGTTTTTATAGAATTCCTTTTCTGAGCCGAAAGAAGTGGAATAAATCAAAACCTTTTTTTCAAGAACTGGAGGCCTTGTGTGACCGGAATCTAAATATTTGTAGTCAAAATTAAAAGCCACAAGGAAAATTTTCCGCTGCTCAACAACAACATGCGGACCGCCAAGAAAACGAAGCTTTCGCTTGCCTTATTCGCTGCGTAAAAATAATAACTTGATATTTCATGATTTTTCTTAGTAGTTCATTTACTAAGATTGCTATGACAGTAAAAAGAAATAACATTGTTAAACCCTTAAGCAAACGGTGGTGTGTGATATTTTTTCCCAACTTCAATTTCCACGCACCGACGATCCGATCTATTAAAGCCTTTATCTCGAACAACAACAACAACATTTTATTTGCATTCCCAATTACAAATGCCATTGCACATAGAAAAGAGAAAGAAAAAAAGTTGCGAAATCGATTAATTTACAATTCCTGTATCTATTGATCCATAAGCATTTCTTAATGCAAAAGCTTCGTAAATGAAGTAACCTAATTTTTTACAAGTGAAAGCGTCAATGCAATTTTGTCATGAGCATTTAAGAATCGAAATCAGAATATTTACTAGGAATATCGTCCATTAAAGATTTTCTAATTGCATCATCTCTATTGCAAGATAAGAGAAAGTGTACTTCGTTTTCAATTCTCAGATGCTCAGGAAGTTTAGGGGTGGAATGTATTCCACTTTCAATTCTTAGGTTGTAATTACCTAACCTAAGTTTTGCTACTACCCGAACAATAATGTCAATCGACTGTTCACCGACAGGAAATAAAGAGAGAAAAGTTCCTCCACATTCAGGATGGTATGTTATAAAATAAATGTCCATGCTTCTAAGCGATTACTGCTCTGAAATTAACACACGCGCAATTTAAAAAAAGCAAAAGATAAGCAGTACAAACTATATCGGCTTAATCACGGCGGTCAGGACTGCAGACACCGAAGATCTTCGCGCTAGCAGACGGCAGAACTGAAAGGGTTTTTCCACGACGATAATAAATTTTAAAATACGTTAAAAGAAAATCAGTTTTGCACAATCGTGGATGCGTTGAAAAAGAAACAAACTATCACTTGAACTACGTTATAAGATTAGGTACAGTATGTTGCCCAGTTTTCGTACGGGCCCAGTTTTCGTACAAAAAGAACTTTATTTGATTATTTTCGTCGGTCATTTAAATCTTCGTCAACCGAAGAATTCCAAAAGTAAAAGGAACATCTCAGCTATAAATTGCCGGTTTTGCCGGGCTTTTTGACGAAGAGGCAGGTCAGTGGGGACAATTTCTTTCGGGGTGAGTAAAAGTTTAGCGGCTAATATTTGCCCTTTTCACTGCACAGTAAAGGTATTGTAGATGAACAAATAGCCCATTTTGCTGGTAATTTTGCAAGGAACTTCATGATTTTTGGACAGATGATAGACAAAAGAAGAAAGTGAATGGAAAAACTTTCAACGCCAGCTTAAATTTAACTCCTGAATTCTAGCGGTGAGAATCTTCGCATACATTTTGACCTACTGTGCCAGTTTTCGTACACTTAGCTGCGCCTTTCTCAAAACCTCTTTTTAGATAAGTTAAAGAACTGAATTTTAAACTTTACTGTTCGAAAACTAATAGGTCGCAAGTGCAGCAAAGATTACACAACAATCCTTGCAAAGTACGATACACTACATGTATTTGTTGTGGTATAACAGCGACGCTTTACATCCAGGTCACGCAAAGGTCACGAATAATAATAAATGTAATCCCACGCAAACAATCTAAATCGTCAAATAATTAACTAAGGTAGATGTGTATGCATACAATGTTGACATACACCGTGAAATATCGTTAGCTTACCGGTTTTACTGATTTTTTCACTCCGTTGCGATTCTAATTAACATTTACAAAAGTAGGTAAGAAAAGCAAGCGTAAGCGGAAACGGAAGTAAAGAGTTTGCTATTCCAAAGGCGTATTAAAGCGGAAACGGAAGGAAAACGTCGAATCTTATACAGGCCTTTTCTTAAGAGTTGTAATACGCAGAATAGTAACCTGTCAACTACCTTTACCAAGGCAGTAAATGACGTACGAGACAGTGGATTGAGCGTAAGAAAAGCCGCCCAAAAGTGAGGGACCAAAAAAATCAACACTGCAGGATGGATTAAACATCCACCCCCCAAATAACCATTTGCTTTGTACGCAAAATTTTGGTCGCTAAGCCGATATTTATTCACAAACCGAAGAGAAAACACGATAAGCACTCAGCAGGGTGGCTGACACATCAGTTTGCGTCGAGCGTTTTCGTGGAGAAATGTTGTTTTGTCGATGTAAGAAAACTGGGCCAGGTGTACGAAGACTGGGCAACTTAGGAAAAATGGCATAATTTTGAACGTACGTCGATCAAGCGGCCAATCGTTTTAGATATTGAAGGTGAGTAAATGGGCTATCTTTAATAGAAAATTCTGAAATTTTCGTCTCACAGACGAAAAGATATAGCGATTACAAACTAAAGTGTACGAAAACTGGGCAACACACTGTACCTTTCGTCTTGTTCGCGCAGATAATGTTTTTTCCGGTCTTTTTTTCCATATAGTTGGAATGGACAATGGAATGATCGACCTCTGGGATCTTGCGACATGAACGGCCCTCTTGAAAAACTCGTCCGTGAAGTGATCAAAATGCCTCTCGGGTTGAAATTCGCACTGTGTGTGAGTACGAACATTGTCCTTTTTTCCATCGGGTCCGCTCGCAGGGCTTCGATGAAGCGAAATACTAGCTCGGTGGTTGGATTTATTGTTGTAGCATCGTACAGCACAAGTACTACCTGTCATAACTGCTGCAGCAAGGAAAAATTCAAAGTCGTGCAATAAACAGTTGGCAAGAAATCTTTCCTCGAGGCAAGTAACCATGTAAAGGCGATTGTAAAGGCACTAGTTTTGAGGTGAGCCTCTGACGTCACTTCCGCTCATTCGCAAGCCAGCTTCCGGAACAAGGGCCAGTAATGGCGGCCGCAAAATCTCGCCAAAAACCGTCCGAAAAAAGCGACTTCTAGTCGTCGTAATGAATTCAAATTTGGCACGGTGACTAAGAACCACAAACTATGTTCGAAAATGTAAAAACATGGAATACCAAAATTCTGGTCCCAGTGGCACTTTAAACAGAAGTAGACCATTATTTTGGGTTTTCATCATTACAAACATGACTTTTGGCTTCTCAAATTAATGCTAAAAATTAGTGACATAGCCCTTTTAATCACCTTAAAGTGACAGTATCAGGTTTTTATCTCGGGAAGGAGCTCCTCTATATTTTCCCCTTTTATAAAGGTTCTATAAATGCTTTACATTATGTAACTCTGTACATATGCCTTGGGAAATCACAAGAAGCACTGAAAACAACAAAAACGATAGAAACTTCCTTTGGGCTTGTCAAAGGAAGACGCAGAAAACAGTGCATGGCGATCCAGAAAAGCATCTGCCTAGCAGGCAAAATAAAATATATAGGTGCCTGCAATATTGTGTAGTGTTGTGATTTCGCAAACCAGCAGTAGTCAGCAAAACTACCAATAAAATTTCACGCAATATCGAGCAACCAACCAACTGCCCAAACTTCCCTCATGCTATAACCCGTTTCAATGCTACACATCTTCACGAGTTAAAGACTAAGAGCATTTAAACAAAACAAACTGTACAAGTAATTAAAGTGCAGTTAAAATGCTTGGTGGAAAAAGAGCTGTAAGAGAGGTTAAATAGAACAAAAACTGACAAACCACTCAAACCAAACTCTACGCACAGACATTCACTGCTAGTTAATCGTGTGTCCTTAGAAACACACAAGGTACATGAAACATTGAGGCACTTTTACCACCAGTACACTTTTACCACCAGTACAACATGTCAAAAGCAACAAGGAAATTCTACCTGCATGAGCATCTAAATACTTGCGTATCTTGCGGAACAGCCATCCAAGTTCCGCGAGTTTGTTTACAAGATCACGCACAGCTCTGGGAACTCCAAGTTTGGAATCAATGCGATATGCGTCACTGGACTGGTCAAGCTTGATAACTTTTCCTTCAATTCCTTGAAAGATGTAGATGATTTCTCGAAGCAGAGCAGCTTCAGAGACTTCATATGAGGCTATAAATGCAGAGATATGTTTTTGTTTGGGGTCAGAGATAAGCTTCTTCAACTGGCCCTCAACAGTTTCATTAGAAGATGGCTACTGGTGAATATTACTCTGTACTGATTTCTTACTCAAATCCTCATAACAATTTCTCATAAAACTACCTATTTTGGCTAGATCCAACAAACACACCTACAATTAACAACTTCAGAGAGTTTCCCAAAGTTGTGGCCGTAAATTATTTAGCTACAGTTAGTGACACTTAGTTGATTTCTTTTGTGTAAAACAAAGAAAATAAATGAGGCCTTATGTGCCACTCAGCATGAAGAGGTTGAGTGAGTGAGTGAGTGAGTGAGTGTAAGAAAATAATAGGAGACACTCAGTTGTTTAATAAGAATCAATCACTTACTGTTTTGTGTGTCACTTCCATAACTCATGAATCGCACTGCAGGTGTCACAGCCAAAGACTGTCCAGTACTCGGTACCCTGTTCTGAGTCACACTTAGTGACTGGGAAACAAGGCTTGCCAGACGAGATCCATCACTGGCCTCACGTGCCATTACCTCATCTGCAAAGTGAACTGAGGGTGTCGGTCCATAATTTGGGGCAAATGATGAGGGTGTAGGAGTGGGGTCAGATGATCGTGATGGTATACTACTTATGCCAGAACTACTCTCAGAGGCATGTGTCATGGACAGAATGCCAGGAGTGTGGCTGGAGGGACGGTTTGATGCCTGTGCAGATACAGCAGGTGTGGATGTTAGGTAAGTTGGCAATCCACGGCCAAAAAAAGATGGGGGTCCCGCAGGCTGTAAAAGAATCGTGTAAAATAATGAGCTTATATAATATACACCTTTTTATAAGTGTTGAGTTGCGAAGTTGAGAGAGGCAGCCAAATGGTATTTAAAACATATTCTTCCAACATAATGTTAGATAAAACTGTTTGATCATGTACACGTACACTGGGGATTAACAAGGGAATGAAAACTAAATATTCCCTCCATGAGGAAAACCAGCTTTGGTATCCTATTTTCCAAGTAGGTGCATCTAGCAGTTGCCTCGTGATTGGACTACCTGATAGAACCAGAAAGTCTGTCTTCATGGAAGGTTGGATGGACAGACAGACAGTGCAATTGGTTTTCCAATTGCACCTTTGTGACCTCATGATACAGCCAATTTAGATTATGAATATAACACCACAAATATTAGATAAATTATGCATTTAGAACTGTTGATACCAGGTCCTTTCAATAATGTTAGTACAACATTAGAAGGGTCTATATCTATAATTATAGTATCTTTGCTGTCACTGAATATCCATGAGGGCTTAACCCTTTAAGCCCTAAGCCCCGATGAAAATGAAATTTCTCTGTACATGATCACGACTTGTTTGAACATTCAAGTGATGAGAATAAAGGAAGTGATCACTCATCACTGAGGATAGGATCTCTTGATATTTAGACAAATTCTCCTTATTAGTTTCATAATAAATGTATGGAGATCAGTAATGAGAATATGCATTTTTATATCAGTTCCTAAAGGGTTCACAGGTCAGTCACAGAAAGTTGTCTTAGCAGGATAACTCAACACAGCTCTGTTAGGAAGAGCTAAATACGGTGTATTTTGGAATCTACACCTTTTTCATATTTTTTCATTTTATACATTATATTTTATTTTTAAGGTGATTGTATCACACGAAATTTTTTATTCAGTTACAGAACTCAATGTTTACAACATGCAGCTGTTCAGTTCTTTACTGGTATTAAAATGACCACAGTGAGGTTTATTTTCATTTGAAGCATCTGACAGCTTTAGAACTTTAGTATACATGTAGGTTACAAAGCATGGTCACAATGGCCGCCCATATTAAATAGTGAATTCTACCAAATCACCTCCTTCCAAAACCTTTGCCCTTCCCCCTCACCAATACATTTTCTTAAGACACAAATTTAAATACCCCCCAATAATGAGGTTATAGTAGTTTTGTCCAAATACCTGGCCATGTGAACTTTCAGTCACGGAACCTTCACCAACACTCATCAAAAAATAAAGTATTGCCCATCTGTTTTGAAGAACAGCCTGAAAGAAAAATGAATCAGTTGAAAGCTGAATCAGCTAAAGGAAAAATGAATCAGTTTTTTACAAGTTGTTCAAGGTTCAATAATTGGTTCTGTTTTATGTCGCTGTCAAATACATTATCTCAAAACTTGCTTAACCTGAACCTCTCATTGTTTTTTTTTTTTGCTAGGCCCAAAGTACTTTCACCAGTGCAACACTATTATTTTACCCTGGATAACTCTAAACCTTTGATATTTCAAAAACCCTGTTAAGTTGAACCATATTACAGCCACTCAAGCAAGCCTTCCAACAGTTTTGAAATTGTCGTCCACATCTTGAAAGGACATTAACTACTGTAGGTAGGATAATTATTATCCTATTATTATTTACCGTTATTCTCAATACCAGTAAAGCTCTACTGTCATCCATTAAAGTAGTCTCAGTTTTGTTCTCTCTAGAAAAATATGTACTATGTTCACATGGTTTTGTGTTCAGGAAATAGTAAGATACAGTATTGGCTTCAGGTTTGAACTTGCCATATCATATTTGAACTTTTGTTTTGTTCTCAAACTAAGAACACCACAAGAACCAAAAAATAGCACAGTGCAGTGTTCTCCCTAGTTTTCAGGGTAACAGGTAAGTAAAGTAGTACGCGTAAAGCAGCTCTGTTGAAAATCTTGTTCTCACTCTGGTGTGGAATTGTCGTCATGAGACCCAGAATGTTGCCGGCATGACACTAGGCTAACACATGTCTCGAAAACCCTTCAAAATGGTTGACATTTGTAATTCCTGTCACGTGGAACGTATTAACGTACAGATAAACGTTGAGAAGAAAAAGCTTACAGCAACTTAAAAAACGTACTGAGAAACGTCTAGAAGATGAGACATACTCCTGACAAAGGTACAAACGAAGAACATCGAGGAGAAGACAACACTAAGAGTAAATTATGAACAAACCTGAACAAACCAAAGTACGGATATGGACGTCAAGAAGATAACACTAGTATCTCACGACAATGCTAACATACGAGAAATGTTAAGGAGATACAACTAACAACATCTAAATTACGAATATACTAGCACATGGACAAATGTTGAGAAGATAACAATATTTTTCAAATGCTTTAACGTACAGAGAAATGTTGACTGTCGAGAAGATAAGACCATGCCTTACACCACTGATGAACACACTATCGCACAGAAAATGTCCACTGCAGAAGACTAATACCTTAGGAATGTACTGGCATACGGAGAAACGTTAAAAAGATACGACTAACATCTTACTAAGGTAGAAAGGTGCAGAGAAATGAAGAGAAGATGAGACTATTATCTAACGAACTTAGAAATGTCGAGATGATAAGACTACGTCTAATATTGTACAAACGCGTGGACAATCAGAAAAGTTACTAAAACTAGACTTACGTGGTACACAATAGCCTGCGTCGGAGACGAAATTTAACGGTCATATTCCATCTGCAGCGCAGGCTAGGTGTGCAGTACGACGGACATAAATCTTTTCATAATATAATCTGATAATAAATCTTTCACAATCCCAAACTGTTGGATGTTTCTAATCCAGGCCTTTATCTGGTTCCGGCTAACCGGTAACAAGCGGTGCTACAAGCGGTAAATTTTACCGGTTACCGCCTGATAAGGAGAACACTGCAGTGGCTTTGTTTAACATGTTAGGTACAAACTACAGAATTGTTGATAAAGACGTCTGTAATTTGACAAGTTTTTTGTTACCTAGGACCCCCATTACTCAAGATACCAGAAGTCTACTGTCTTAGCCCTTTCATTCCCAGAGTCAATTATGGAGACTTTAAGGTGATTCCAACTTTTGAGCCTGTGGGTGAAATCCTATGGTGTGACCATTCAATCCACCGTACCAAAATAAAATGGCGACTGGTACATTTACCCAAAAGTTCTTAGTGAAAACTTTAAACTTAGCATACAGAATGTTGCTAGCACAGGGACAAATTTGTGGAGAAAAAGCAAGGTATTGTGGTAAAATGTACAGCCGTCATCTTTTTCCATACGGTGGATTAAAACCTCTTCAGCAGTACTTTCACATCGTACTATTTATATTTAAATATTTTACGTAATGAAATTTGGGATTTTTCTTGAATTTTGATTCTAGGCACTCTTGGGAGTGAAAGGGTTAACAGATGCCTCATGAAGTGACAAAATTTACTTCATTTATCCGATTCATCCACGTGCCACTCCACACTGTGCGATGGGAATAAAGGGATCCACCCTCATAGACACAAAATGCTGATAAATGTAACCCCAAGCAATAAGGACCATACTATGTGGCATCACCTCAAATTCTCCTTGGAACAATTTGGTGAAGTACCCCCTCCCAACCCCTTTGCCAAGATGATCAAAGAATACTAAACAGAACTCAGTTTCAGTATTAAAGTAGGCTTAATTTTATGATAATTTATAAACCAACAAGAGCAGGAGTTATAACTATTACCTGAGAAGCAAGTTTACGATACAACTCAGAGAATACAGCAATGTCTACCTCCCGTTTCTCCTTGAGTACTACATGTAAAAACAATCAAAAGAAATGATGGAAAATAAATTGTAATGGAACAAAGGTAACAAATTAAAAGGAATTTATCAACTTAAGCAGTTGAAAAAAAGGACCTCGAGAAAGTTGAGGCTTGAGGCTTGAGGCTTGAATGAATTTACATCCATAACATTGCAATACCAGTGCCGTGTTCTTGCCACGTGACCAGCTTCTAGTTGGCTTGGGAGCTAGGAATAATTAGTACCAGCTTCCAGCTGGCTTGATTGGTCATTTGGAAAGACCACTGCACTGGTACTATGGGGTTCAAATCCTGTTCAAGCCTAATATTTTTCATGTTTTTAACTCTTTTAATTGATAACTTCACTGTGAAGGTCGTCGTCATTTCTTATTTCCTCTGTCGTTCATAAAAGTGACAAAAAATAACTTTTGCTGTGACTAAGGTAAAGTAAATAAGAATATAAGAGTTGTGCTTTATCGCCTTTCTTGGAAAATGCTTCGTGGTCAAGTTCTGTGTTATGTATGGTATCGGACTGCCTTTCGGCAGTTTTAATGTTTGCAATAATTGTTTTCCTATCTGTAAAAACAATTCCTGCAAGAGTTTAGTTTCTGCAAGATCATAACTCCACCAATACTCAAAACCAAATAGAGTATGTCAGAAAATCAAATGATTTTAAAAGAAAAATTGAAACAGAAACGTACATTTTCTTTTAATCCTTTCCACTACTCTGAACTCATCAGAGGCCACAGTTGGAGCAAAACGACTAAAAAATAAAGCACATTATAAACATCAATGTTTCTAAAGATGAGAATAAAACAATTTTTCAATAAAAAATACATGAAGCCACTGTAGTCAACAAATGTTGTTGCTGTATACAGCTCACAAACACCTCCCAATATCTCTTGTGTTCCTTATGTCACTGGGCAATAATTTTCAGAACTTAGTCCCAGTTTTGGACCACTAGCAAGTCCCTGTCATTGGAATTCAGAGAGCAGATGTACACACACACTATCTTTAAAACAGGACCTCAGGTGTATCACACTGTCCACTGAATAACCTCTATATGACAATCCAGAGGCTGACATGAACATTATTGATGCTGATGATTAATGAACTTTATTTATGATATGTATGATCATAATAGGTTCATTTATTTGTTTCAAGCATTTATCCCACTCTGAAAAATCCACGACAAGCCATGTCAGACTAATCTCATTAACTGTGTGATTCACAGTTGCTAGAAAAAATGTTTTATCACTCAAGGTAATCTGTTAACAGAAAGGAGTCAATTTCAGTACACTATTGATTGAACTTTGTCCGTTACTACATGTAGATGTGCTTGCATACAGTAGCTGTTGACAGACTGGTTGACCTTCGGTTAGTCAATCCGTCTCACACGCTAGACAATCCGACTCATACTGGGTGTATTGAACAACTCTCAGAGAAACCTAACAATTTTCAGTCACAATCTCCATTTGGCTTTACTATTTGCCTCGGCCAAGACTGAGAAAACAATGGGAAAGGTTTCAAAAGCCAAGTGAGAAAGAAAACCAAGAGAACAAACTGCTGATGAAACCAACCTATGAGTAGCGTACTGTAAACACTACTTTCTGAAATGAGCTGGAGCTCTCGGGTATTTGAGTTTCTCTATCACTTTTATCTTTTCCTGCTCCGACCTCTTTCCAAGATGATAGCTGCTTTGGTCCTCATTCGCATGAGAAGTCACCAGGCTAGTCAACCAAGATTTCATTCCTTGTGCGAAGGAAAAGTTTCTTGTACTTTTTTCTCAGGGCAAGTTTTCTTTTTGGTTTTTAGCCAAGGACTTCTTCCCTGTTTTTCAATTTTCCATAGATCACGAGAAGAATACTGTATTTACTCAAAAGACCACCAAGGCGCTTAGTAAATTTTTTGAGCTGTCGGTGCAGTGCTTATTTGAGGGCTGCACTTATTTGGGGGCGGTGCTCATTTAAAACTGTCTACTTGCAAATAACAGTCAGATGTAATCATTCTTAATCTTTGTCCTGTTCATAAACAATAGTATAGGAAGGACGCAATAAAGAGCTAGTTTTAAGGTCTATATCCCTTTCACATCCAAATAAATAACAATAACAGCAATAACAATATCAGCCGTATTAGCATTTTGGCATCAGCCATGTCAAAAATCATTATGTGCCGCATTCCTGCTGGAATCATGTGGCGCTTATTCGGGGGTGGCACTCATTAATGTTGCTCCTAAATGCAGCGCTTATTCGGGGTGGTGCTTATTCAAGGGCGGTGCTCTTTCAAGCAAATACAGTACTAGGTAGGTGTGATTTGCCAAAATGTGCGAGGTAAACAACACTTGGCGAATTCGTTTAAAATGCTTAACTGGAGTTATTTGCTGTAAAAATTCCTCAGGGTGTCAAGGCATTTTGGGGGATAATAACACCGTGGTTACCAAACTTGTGCTAAAAAATACATTTTCCTCCAGAGCTCGCGTCTCTATGATCTAAGATTTTGAAACCTTCTTTTCGAGAACTGTTAGCTTAAATAAGCTTAATAAACTTTAATTTTTTTTTAATTTTTCATCATTCTTTCCTTGGTTGTAACCTCAAAAAATATCTGCTTGTGCAGTGATGGGTATGCCATTGCGGATTAAGTACATAAAAATGCAGAATAAAAATGAGATGTTTGTCGATTGCAGATGATAACTGATATTATGGCAATCAATTAGCTTCCAATTCCACAAACGAAGTACGTACCTTCCCAGCAGTTTGAGAGCATACTGGAAGTGCTCAGATATTTCCGGTGGCTTGTCTACGTAAAGGGGTTAGGAGATAAGAGACAAAAAGTAAAAGAAATTAAACTATATTAAAAAGCGAGCAATATCCATAGTGACAAAAATACATAAAATTCTTTCCCCTGATTGTACCTTTCGAATCATTTCCTTTTCCCAGAAGTCGACAGCATAGCTTGTGAAGAAGTGCTGTAGGGGAGTTCGGATCTTCAATGTGAGATTCTACCATTTTACAACACAATCAGTCGCTTGTTTCTCCTTCTTCTCGGTTTGTTGTCGGCCATCTTGAAAACTGCCCGCCAAATCATTATGCGCCACGCATTGCCTTCTAAGGATTACCGCTGAGTCAGCACCCAAGGGATCGCTGTCTCAACAGCCATACCACCTATGTCGATCCTGGGGCCCGTTTCTCGAAAGTCCCGGTAACTTTTCGGGCCCGGAGCTATATTTTAAAATCAAAATCTATAGTACGTTGGCGTAGTTTTTAGCCTGCACTTCAGCCTGACTTGTTTAATCAACTTAGAATTTTATTGCTCAGCTTTTAAAACCAACAAAATTTGAGTCTTTAATGTAAACATCGTGCACATAAAATAGCTTTCCGGGCCCGAAAAGTTATCGAGACTTTCGAGAAACGGGCCCCTGGACCCTATACTGAGTCTCGATCTATATGGTACAAAACAAGTTTGAAATAAATATTAACTGGGTTACTTGCGCTGATTTTTCGTCATTCCGGGGCGTGTAAAGGGTCGAGATCAATACCGGAATGACGAAAAATCACATTTGACACATTATCATAGCCCGTCAAAATGCAGATTTAATCAGTTTATCGCGTTTCAAAACAGCCATCTATTGTTTTCTTTTATTTTTCCATCTTTTTATTTATTTATTTATTTATTTATTTGTTTATTTATTTATTTATTTATTTATTTATTTATGAAACTAAATTGAGCGAGCCGACAGTGCGTAGGGACACTTTCACAGGTGGTTTGTATGGCCGTAGTTTTTATACAGAGATTCTAATTTGCCGTGGCTGTTTAATACACATCCAAAATGATGAAAATAAAATTACACCTAAACTCTTAGACAAACTTTCAGTTAGAACAAATACTCTTAGACCTACACTCTTAGACAAAACTGAACTGCTGAACTGAAATTAGACCTACAGTACTCTCTTACACCAAAACTCCTTTAGAGTTTTTGTAGTGTCAATGCACCCTGATTAACATTAATTACATTGTAAGAACTTCAGAGCATGTTATTATTCCGCCCGAACGACAACTAAAGATTCGTTAAGCATTTAATTCATTTTGGAGACGTCTGAACGGCACGGATCAATACAGGTCGCCTTTGTCGTTGAGAATTGCCAAGAAAGGGCTCTTTCTGTTTCAAGCAATTTTTGTGCGCTTAGGATGCCAGACTCAGTAATCAATTGATAAGTGAAAACATTACGTGCAACTTTCTTCTGATAATGGCAAATATTAAAGCCAGGACCGATAACTGTGTTGCTGTGTAGAAAAGAACATACTACGTATTAAAAATCCCCTTGTATCTCTTACTAATACGTTAAACATTTTTGTGAACTGAAATTCTCACAGCTTGTCATTTTGGTGTTTTCGTAATTCTAGACACACTTGAACGATTGTGCTAACTGATCTGTACGTTTACATCACGTTGTAAAATTAGCAACATTGATCGTACTGAACACGAGATCAAAACAGGTGGGCGTATTTGCAAACAATGTCAATAAATAAGAAAATATGGAATAATCAACATGTCGCGAGCGTGGGACAAAGAAAAATCTGCGTCCCCGACGGGAATCGAACCCATGACCTTCCGTACACCGATCGGACGCTCTAACCACTGAGCTACTGGGAGACTCGTGGCGAGTTCGTGGTGACACGGTCCTGCATACTGCTAGGATCAGCAATGTCGAAGTGCCTTATAGGTGATAAATAAAGAAAGATGGTGAATTTTAAGCTCAGAGAAGAAATAAGAAAAGATGGAATAATCACAATGTCGAGAGCGTGGAACAGAGAAAAAAATCTAAGTCCCAGACGGGAATCGATTTTTTCGATTTATTCTTTGTCCCCCCGCTTGTCCCACGCTCGGTGTGCCATTTTGGAAAAAAAATAGTCTACTAAAGGGTGACGGTTTGAGCCTCCAGGCGGGGCCTCCCAGTATAAAACGCTATTGAGTACCTCCCCCCCCCCTAGTTAATAAGAACAACTGGTACAAAGACAAATAAAGGAGTGGTAATCTAGAGATTCCAGGTTTGCGCTCTATGTCAATATTTGTAACGTTGCAAGGTTAATTGTCGCAATTTCCTTTCAAAATGGATATAATTATGTTACTTATCGTGAAAAAGCCTACAAGTACAAGCGTGTTATTCAACGGACCAAATGGTTAACGCTTGGAATTGTTGCTCAGTCCGATGAGACATGTCATGGCACGAAGCCCTGCATAACAGGCGTTTACTTATACAGCTTCGCGCTCGGCTAAATAAACGCCTGTTACGCAGGCTACATGACCCGCTTCTTTCCAACTGCGAACTGGGGCAGATGTTGGTTACCTTCATCCCTCATCCTTATTACTGACATTACTGTAGGTTAAGCTCTAGTAACTACGGTTTGATATGAAATTAATTTTTGCAAGTTTTTGTTTTCGCGATATGTAATCTTTGCACCTCCGAAAAACAGATTCCACAAAATTTATTACGTAATAGGTAAAGATAGAAAAATGTTCCGACCGACTTCATGAACTTCTAGTTGCTCATAACTGTTGGGAGCCTAACTCCAAGCCTGCATGGGCCCGTCTTTACACAACCCACTCTGGGCTGGAGTGATCTGATTAATTTTAGACTGAGCAAAGATTAGTACACACTCAGCAAAAGATCTAGTATAAATGGACTTTAATAAGCCGCGTGATGGAGGAGACGTTTAGACGAACAAGGCTGTTGGTCTGTCATATTAACATCATGTGTCGGGCAAGGCTAGACATGAATTACCATTAATGCGTATAAAAATTTATTGTTTTCTAAACCTTTTGCAGATTCAATTGAGATCCATCCTAACAAGGATTATCGTGAAAATTTACTTCAGACAAAAGGTATGTACTGCACGTTACACATGATTAATTAGTTATCCCTAATTTAGATCGAGGAAATTATTTCAAGTTATTCTTTTTGTTGTCATGGGTCTTTTCAACGCATTTTTAATCGTCCACCAAAATATTAATGAAAAGCGATTTGCTGAAGCAGAAACTTGCAAAAATAAATGTATAGAGCCGACGTTTCGGCGTTCCCATGACACCATTATCAAGACTAAGAAAAAATTATGCGAGGCAATTTAGAATCAAACAAGTCACTCTAGAGTGTTTTCACAAACCCCGATTCTTATATGCTAATAAGAATCGTTAAATGTTAATGCGAAGGAGAATGAAAAACGCACACACCAAAGTTAAAACAGTTGTCGGTTTCAAATTGTTAATTGTGCACATTCTGGTGCGCTGGTGTGTAGAAATATCTGAATGTTTTCCACAATTAACGGACAACAAGCCAATGTCCTTGTTTAGGAACTTAGCTTTTTCAGCGAACTGTCTATTTACGTACGAAAATTTTGAAATGTTAAGCCTGGTTTAATTTTGGGAAAAAATTGTTCCAGTTTGAGCATGTTTTGCCACGTGTCCTCAGAAATCTAACATTTGCGATATCGAAAAGTAAACGTATGTTTTTACAACTAGGTACAAGTCTTAGTCCTGTATTCCATTGGGTAACGTTTGCCCGCAACATTAGAACAGTTAAAAAGATCATTCCCAGTTACAAAAAAAAGAGTTAATCACATGTCTTTGTCTGTTGTCTGTGTAAACCATTCAGATATCACACACCAGCATGTACGCAATTTAAAAATTGAAACAATGGTGTTTAACTTTGGTGCGTGCTTTCCTTATTGTTCTTCGCATTAGCATTTAACGGTTCTTATTAGCATATAAGAATAGGGGTTTGTGAAATCACTCTAGTACTGGCAAAAGCTCTACAACAATACTTTTAAAACTGGTTCTGTCCGCACGAAAGTGTAGAGCTTTTGTTAGTATGCTAATTCTTTAGAGACTTGTCTCCTAATTTCGCTTAGCTAATTTTTTCCGCGGATGCCGAAACGTCGGCTTTTTATATTTATTTTTACAAAAATATTAATGACCCAATCATTAGACCCTTTTGAGATGACACTTTCTTAGACCGTCAGAGTGCGTCCAGTTTAAAGAACAGACGCTGCGTTTTCAGTTGTGACGAAAAAGCCAATTATTTCAAGGTTCTATCCTCTTTGCTCTGTTTTATTTCTCCAGTTATTTTTTGTTTTATTTATTTATTTATTATTTTTCTTTATTTTGGTTGATTTATTTATTTCCCTCTTTGGTATTACGTTTTGTTAAATGAACTAATTTTCACCATGCAGCCGAGAGTGCGAACGGACACTTTCACAGGTGGTTTGTATGGCCGTAGTTTTTGTACAGAGATTCCAATTTGCTGTGGCTGTTACATATCCAAAATGATGAAAATGAAATTAGACCTACGCTGCTAAAAAAAGAGTACTTGTTAATTTCCGCATCAGATTTTTACGAAAGCAAAATATGCTTTGAAAATGAATATTATTATATTGCTGCACTTAAAAAAGCCTGCAAGCGTGTTATTCAACGGACAATGGTTAACGCCTGAAAATTTTTGCTCTTTGGTGAGATGTCATGGCACGCTTCTCTTCAACCACAAACTGGAGTGGATACATGTATTCGCCATGAAACGATCTTTGATCCCTCGATCTCGCTGAGCGCGATCTAACTTTATAAAACGCGTGCCGCTTTATTTTACTCTACTGAAAAATATTGAAAATCTAAGCATTGTAGGAGACTTCAAAAGGTTTAATTCGATAGCAACAGAACTACGATACAGTTTTTGTTTTTGCGATAGGTATTTTTGGCAAATTTTAAAATCACATTCCGCAAAATTATTACGTAATGGATAAAGTTAGAAAAGGTCCCGGCTTCGTGAACTCCCGATTGCTCACAACTGCTGAGGGTCTCACTCCAAGCCTGCAGTTGTCCGTATTAGTCAAACCACGGGTTTTCTAGCTTGCGAAGCAAGCTTTTCGGTAGGTTTACAGTATGCTTTGGACGAGGGTGCACAATAGGTATTTCGGGATGAGAGATTGGGGCTTTTTTAAAGGAAAAATTCGGCAACAAAGGATAAATAGGGAGCGACCTCGTCACGATCAGAATGCAGGGAACGACCATATCACCATTCCAGAGGTCTACAAATCTCTGGCTCGCGCTTGTCCCGCGATACGTTTGAAACATTACGCGCAACTTGTCAACAACTTTCTAGCACCCGCATGCACGTGCAATAATTTTAAATCACGCGTAATAACAATCTCTGTTTCAATCTGATGAAACGTCTTCTACCAAGTATTAAAAACAACTCAAAGTCAAACCCTTTCACCGCTTCGTGTTATACCCAAAAGTATGGTCACGTATCCTTTAGACTGCGAGCAGTCGTCTTATTTTCCTCAAATCCTACGCGCGATTGGAAATGAATAAATTATGCAAAATAACGGTATAAACGAGGAGGGATTGGGTGAGAGGAAGGAAATAGGGCTTCTTCCTTTTTCCTCAACCCTCGCTACTCGCAGCTCGCCGCTTGCGTGCCTCAATCTTTTCGCGTCACTCTCACTATTGTAGCGCTTTCGCGATATCTGTTAGGAGGGTCAATACTGATCGCAGTGATGGCCACGACGTCGATTGCGTGCTAGGGCTTATCATCAGTCACCATTAAAACTTAATGGAGAGAAAAAAAATTCATCGTTTTCTTAACTTTTTTGCAGATCCCAGGCCATAGAGATCCATCCTGAATAGGGATTATCGGGAAAGTTTACACCAGTCAAAAGGTATGTACTGCACTTTAGACGATATTTGTGAATCTTTTTCTAGGCAATAGGCCGGCACCACAACTTTTCATTTTAAAAACCCTTTTGAGATCACACTTTTGTCAGTATGGCGTTTCAGGAGCCCTTCAGATCCTGCCTTTTCAGGTTGTGACCAAAAACATTTTGGGAACCACTGTTCTAAGTATGAAAAAGCGATTTATTTCAAGGGTGCTATTTTTGGTATCGTTCTATCCTTTCTTTGACACAGATAATTCAAAAACCTTTACGGGTTTATAAGAATAAATATGAACACTCATATACTTTCTTTCTTTTTTTTTGGGGGGGGGGACGAGGGGGGAGGGGAAATGAGGCTTTTTAACTCACAGTTAAATTTATATCGGGTTTGTAATTGTTACTTCAAACCGGAAACGTCTTATATAATCGATTTATTGTTATGATGTTTTTTGTACTCCAAGTGAACATGAACTTTGATCGTGATTGACATTTTTTGCAGGTGATTGACTTTTTGTATCATATATCTTTATGTAGTTCTAAGCCTTCTTTCAGAGTATTCGATTTTTCTGCGTTTTTGTTCGATTTATGCACCTATCAATGGTTTGCCCCAGGATGGGGCGGGGCAACCCACGGGAATTTGATTTTGTGAAACTCTACCTGGGTAGGGATTTTGACATCCACAACGGCCCCCTGGCTGGGTGAAAAATTTGACTTGGTCGCCATCTTGGAAAATAGAGAGGGCCTGGGAGTGAGTGGTCCGCCATCTTGGAAAATGCCCAGAAGTCATTTGAATGAGCTTTCCACGTTCTTTGCTCGGCCTTTCTCTTCATGAGCGATATTAAGGAGCATCTTGATGTTTTTGAAGCAAACAATTGTTGTTTTTAACATCCATCAGTTGTGTATCTTTAAAGTTTCATAACACATAGTGTTATATAGAGAGGGCAGCAAAAGCAACTCAGACAAGGAAAAAGAAAATAAAGCAATTCACAGGTCATGACAGGTATTGACAGGAGTACAAAATGTGTGTTAAATTGCCAGCAATGCTAAAATATCTCATGACAAAAATACACGCAGTACACACATAATGTTAACGGCAGTGTACAATTTGAACAGCTAGAATATGCCCTCTACATTTGGGGAAATTTGGGGAATTGCACGCAGTTGGTGGCACCATTTGTCACCAGGATATCTTCTGGAGCCGCTGAGTTCTGCAATTAAGTGTTGTGAGTGCCTGAGTTCGTCTACATTACTGTTCAAGCACTGTGATGCCCGGGGGTAGGGATATGACTCTTAATGGGGACCCAAGGGTGGGGAAATTGACACTCAAAAACCTGAAAATGTCAAATTCCCCTGGGGTTGCCCGTCCCCCCCCCCCCCCCCCATCCTGGGGTAAACCATTGATAGGTGCATTACGACAACACGGAATCAAGGGACATCATCCATAAAATGAAGGATTCTGTCCAGCAACAAGCACTTTTTCCCTCAAGTTCACAATTAAGAACCTTAATTTGAGATTGACTTGGTGCGTATACTTTGAAGGCTTTCCGGGAAAAAAAGTAATGCGTTATGAGTATGTTTGCCTGAGCACGCTTGTCCACACAAGAGCGTTAACTAAAATATCAAGATGCTCATAGCATATTTCATGGTACGAAACTCGAAACCATTTTACATATATTTTACCCAATGCCAGTCTTGCAAAGACACGACATACCACGCCATTTCAGTAAAAGAGATTTATTCCGAAGAAGGAATAAATTGTTTTATGTAACTGTCACGCAATCAGTTAATCTGTAACCAGCATCCGGGCATGCTGCCATCCGGGGGCACAACAGTGCAGTCTTTATAAAGCATACGAGGATAGCGAACTACCTTCTGTCGGTTCAAGATCATTTTCACACCCTCCCTCCCTCATTGTTTCTCATTTTCCAGCCTCTAGATGGCGGGTGTCCCCTCCCTTTTGCTGGGATTATGCCTGTATGCTTGGATATCTAAAGCTTTCTATGATTAACCGCACCAGTGGCCAAATTCATCCATAAAGGATGTGTCATGTATTTCTGTCCCAGCAAACGGAGCTCACCCAAAGCAATACCCCACGCCATCACCAACATACTTTTGGGAGACCTGAACTTCTAAATATTATGTTGTTTGGTTTTAGGTGACCCTACTTCGCAAGCCTCTTCACGAATTCAAGAAAAAAAATGCTGCTGTCTCCCGAGATAGTAATCCTTGTTTTCACGTGTTTGGCAGCTGGCGCATCCACAAAAGGTACATAATTCTGGTGACGAAATTTAATATTCATCTCTAGGCAGCTTTAGCTATGAGTAAAAAACAGTCAACGAAACAGCAGCATTAGTTCTAACTTTATTTTGAAAGAGAAGATTTATCTTTTAACGCTATAACCTAAACTTAATACACACTTTTTATCGTTAATAAGATTCATTGTAATAGACCAATTCACACTCTTAGTTGCATCATGGGTAATCAGGGCAAGCAGGCAGGAAATTCAAAGGTTTGTATGGGATTTCAAAGCCAACTAATTTTTCCTGAATTAATATATTTGACACTTTCTCTTTGAAAAGTGTAACTTATGAATTCAAAGAAACAATACACTAAACCTGGAGTTCATAGAAGTCCATGATCAGTTTTTCGAAAACTTGATTTCTCCCATACATTTTCTGTAATTTTTGTACTGTCGAATAATTTATAGAAAATGTATGGGAGAAATCAAGTTTTCGAAAAACTGATCATGGACTTCTATGAACTAATACCCGTTCTAAAAATGGAGATAATTGCAATAGCCAGGTTTTTTTACGTTATTTCTCTGTTTTTTTCGACTTATACAACCAAATACAACAATTCTTCTTCTACACAAATCAGCTATCAGTATTTTTTTAGTTTCAGTTAAGAAAACTCTCTATTAATAATTTCAAATGGCTGCTGACAATTTTAAACTTTCGTGCGTTCGAATATTATACCCCGTTCCAGGAAACATCTCTAAGATGGATACCCCGTTCTAGATCAGGAGTCCCAAAATCACGACCCCGCCGGGCGGCACATACCCGTGTAGGTATTGTGGGGGAGTACCCCCCCCCCCGGGGTACTGGCGCAATTTCCCGCCATTTTATTTCAGTCACATGCTTGTGCGGGCGTCCTCTCGGCTTGTCGCAGGCTTCATGCCAATTTATTGCCCTCGGTTTTTGGAACTGTTTGCCTTCTACTTTTGGCGTTCCACATGGCCGCTCCGTATTTCGTTTCTTTCCTAGTGGCATTGCTGAGTTCGGATAGTATTTTCAAGCGGGGACTCGGCGCTTATATCAGCAAACCGCGTCTGTGCTAGCTTTTTCTCGCCACTGCCCAGCTGTATGTTCAGCAGATGTTGTGGTTTAGTTTCTTCGTCTCGCTTCAGCTGCAGTGTCCTTTTTACTGCAGAGTTTAATGTAATTCTACGTAGTTTACGTGTGGAAGCGAGTCAGCTTAGTTTATGGCGTGGCGTTAGCATTAGCAATAGCATTCGTTGGGGTACTGCAGCATATTGGCGTTCTGTGATGTAGCGTTTTAGCGGTAGCCTTGTTTTTATAGCGCTTTGTAGCATTGGCATCTTATAATAATAATAATATTGGCTGTTTATCTTTTATTGCTATTATTTTTGTTTTGTTTTGTTTTGTTGTTGTTGTTTTTTTGTTTTGTTTTGTTTTGTTTTGTTGGTGTTTGGGGTTTTTACTGTCCCCTTGCCTGTTAGGGTTGGCGGCGGTTTTAGTAGGTCAGCAGCTTCATTGTGTAGCAAGGTGTATTTCATGTATACATCATATATCATCCCTAGGGCATATGTTGTGTCAGTAGCTGGTTTATACAATTGTGGTAATGGGGGTAACGGCAGTATATTACCTGTACGTAGTACCATATTGCAGCATATCGGCGTTTATGTAGCGTTTTAGCAGTTGGCCTTGTTTTTATAGCGCTTTATGGCATTGGCATCTTCCGTTTTAAGTTTTTGTTTTGTTGGTGCTCGGGGTTTTTCTGTCCCGTTGCCTGTTCAGGTTGGCGGCGGTTTTAGTAGGTCAGCGCCTTCATTGTGTAGCAGGGTCTATCTCATGTATACATCATATTTTTCCCAAGGGCATTTGTTGTGTCAGTAGCTGGTTTTTACAATTGTGGTAGTGGGGGCAGTGGCAGTATAGTACATGTACATAGTACCTTGATAACTGTAGTAGCTTTGACTGCAGTTGCTGTAGTTGTGGTGGCATGTGTAGCATCCGTAGCAGCTGTAATTTCTGCAGTTGCTGTAGTACCCATAGTTGCTGTAGTAGTAGTGGCTGCTGTGTGCGTTATCTGTAGTGGTTGTGGTAGTGGGTGTGGCTGTCTTAGCTCGAGTTGCTGTCGTAGCTGTTATTGCTGTACAGAGAGTTGTTATAGTTGTGCTAGGCTGTGTTTGCCGTTGTGGCGGTAGTTGCTTGGGTTGCCATAGCGGCTGAAGTTGCAGAACCTGCTACATTGTATAGTAGCTGTAGTTGCAGTAGTGGCATGGTGGCTCCAGTGGCTGGTGTTGCTGTAGTGGCTGTCGTTGCTGCAGTCAGGGCAGTTCCTGTTTATTCATGTAGGTGCGGGCAGTAGGAGCTACAGTATTTGCCGTTGGTGTAGTTGCAGTTGTGGCGGTCATTGGTGTCCTTGTGGTAGTTGTAGTTTCCGTTGTTGCTGTAGCGGCTGTATTGGCTGTCTCGGCTGTCATAGCTTTACTACCCGCAGTAGCTGTAGTCTGCACTGTAGTTTCTGTAGCTGTAGGGGTTGCGTGTGCGACACTGGCTGTAGTCACTAGGGTTGTAGTGGCTATTGTGATTGTAGTTGCTGTTGCCGTGGTGTAGCTTGCGTAGTTACTGTGGCTTGTTTATTTTTTATCTATTATTATTCTTTTTTTATTGCTATCATGTATTTACAGGTATCTTCTGGTGTTATTATTATTATTATTATTATTATTATTACTATTATTACTATTATGATTATCACTACATATTTACTATGTATTTATTGGTATTTTTATCCAAGCATGGCGTCCATAGCGTGTTCGCTTTGCTTCTTGGGTCAGGAGCCAGAGTGCTTAGTTGCACTTGAGGAATTGGAGAAGCATGTTTACAGTAGTTTTAGACATTGTTACATCTTTACTGGTATCACCAGGCCTTTGCTCCTTTGGCTAGAAGCCAGAGTGCCTAGTGGCTCTTCAGGCACCCCAGTACTCACTGGCGTTTTGTAGCATGTTAGCTGTCACAGTTGCTCCTTGGGCCAGGAGCTAGAGTGCTTAGTTGCACTTAGGCGTTGGCGTTCATCAGCGTTTTGTAGCGTGTTAGCTATTAGGGTTGCTTCATGGGCTAGGAGCGAGAGTGCTTAGTTGCACTTGAGGACCCTTGAGGCGTTGGCGATCATTAGGGTTTTTGTAGCGTGTTAGCTATTAGGGTTGCTCCGTGGGCTAGGAGCTACAGTGCTTAGTTGCACTAGCATTTTCTAGCATGTTAGCATTGCTCCTTGAGCTAGGAGCTAGAGTGCTGTATCCTTTTATTCACAGAGTGTTGCTCAGCATTTGCTCCTTCTGCCTGTGTTTTTTCAGGGTGGTTCCTTCTTCCTTTCGTGTACTAGTGTAATTGTCCAGTGGAAACTTCCGTCACATGCTTGTGCGGTGGGCATCCTTTCGGCTTGCCGCAGTCTTCATGTCAGTTGCGTTTACCCTCTTCTACTGGCTTTCCTAGCAAGTTGGTGCTTCGTTTCTTCCCCAGCAGCATTGCCGCCTCCGGACAGTGTTTTCAAGCCCGTTCTTGGCGCATATATCGGCAAACCGTGTCCGGGGTGCGCTAGCATTTTCCTGCCTTTGCCCAGCTATATGTTAAGCAGATGCTGAGGTTTATTTTCTTTGTCCCACTTTAGCTGTATCCTTTTTATTACAGAATTATATGTTATTCTACCTGGTTACATTTGGGACCAAGTCAGCTTAGTTAATGGCATGGCGTGACGTGGCGTTAGCGTTCATTGGCGTATTGTAGTATACTAGCGTTTGTGTAGCGTTTTAGCAGGTGGCATTCCGGGAGCGTTTATAGTTGTGGCATTAGTGTCATTGCTTGTGGGGCGTTGGCGTTCATCGTGTAGAGGGTGTGTTGACAATCATTGATGGAGGGGCAGTTGTTGCTGTTGTGGCTGTGGTAGCTGCAGTTCCTTGCATGGCTGTGACTATGGTCACTGGGTTGGACGCAGTGTTGCTGTGATGGTGGTTGTTATTTGTGTGCAGTCCTGCAGCTGCTGTTGCAGGGGTTGGGTGCCTCGGGATTTGGGCAGTTCGGGGTCATGGCTGTTCCCATCCATGAGCCCCTTTCTCCAATCTGACCTCCCTTCAGCTGGGCGTGTGGGGCTCATGGCTGGGTTCCGGGCATTTGCCAGTAATGGAGTAGTCCATCTGGGGACCGGCTGACCGCAGTGGAGGCCCCTGGATATCCCAGGCACCCAACCTCCATTATGGTATGCGAGGCAGTAGGTTAATCTCACTTTAACACTATATATTTGTAATGTAGTCAGAGATCCCCTAAAGGTAGAGGGGTTTTTTAACCCTCGGCTATGATGTATGGAGACACGTTAATAAAGTTATCATCATCATCATCATCATCATCATCATCATCATCATCATCATTATTATTATTATTATTATTAACCTTGAGCGACTGCAAGTTCTATAAGAGTAGATGAAGGTACCTGCCTTCTAATGTGAGTGCAGTGACGAAATCATCACCGTCGTGGTCATCGTCATTTCTTTTTACCTCCAGGGGAAATAATAATTTACAATTTAGCGTTGGTTCGATTATTTAATTGTCCTTTAATGCTGTAGTCCAGTTTCGAGTCTAATGAAGTTGCATTTTTACCCGGTTAGTGTCAGTCTGAAGTAAAATATACACAAACACCAGCAGGAAAGTGCTGAATGATAAAATAAAACAATATGCAATGTCTTACTGGTACTTGGGAATATTTCACTTAAGATTGAGACTGGCTCTGTAAAATCGCGTCTTTTATCTTTTTATCCAGCGGACTTGGTCAGAACTCGAAACTGTTATTTCTCCTCACTATTTTCAGATGTGTTTGGACCCAATACAATCTGCCCTGATATGTTTCATGACTGTCCAGAAGGAGACCATTGTTGCTGGGTACCGAGCGTTCATTCGTGGTCAAGTTGCTGTAAACGCTTCACCGAGAAATGCTGTGGAAGCGGAAGGCATTGTTGCCCACGAAGAACGAAGTAATTTGTTGTTGTTGTTCTTGCTGTTTATGTTGTTGGTATTGCTATAAATTAATTGTTTTTGTTTTTGCCAAACGTTAATGCTATGGTTGTCGTTGTTAACGTTACAGCTATCGTTATTGATGTTTTGTTTCATCGATGTTGTTTTTATTATTTTATTGTTGCTGATGTTAATGCTGTTTTCGGTGCTGTTCCGTTTTCGCTGTTTCTGTTTTTGTTGTTACTGAAGTTGCTGTTGATTTTTTGGTATTGTTCTTCTCGCTCTTCTCTCAAGTCGAGCACCAGACTATGGCATGTAAAGTGGAGATTCAAGTATCAATAATACTTTCACTTTTGTTGAAAACTATGTTTTACCAACCTTTTAAACGTTTATCTTTATTATGTCCACATTTCATGCAGTTCACGTGACTACGTGACTTGCTGTGCGATGACCCATAAATCTGTTGAATTTCATCACGATTATTTCGACCCAGGACGGAGGACGTACGTAGGCGTAGGCAGCCTCGTCCCCAGGCCTTAATGCGCTATCGAGTGACTGAAGGAGGCTTGGAACGAACGCGATAGCGCGAGGCGTTCTAGGCGAATATACCGCCGAGCTCGTCGGGTGAAGTCACATATTGATATTTCGCCGAGGACGACTGGGAACGAGGCTGAGCCGTAAGGTTTTCCTCCGCGATAGCTTTCGATTTTTTTCTCCAAGATTTTTGTCCGCAATCGGCGTTTTCAGTATCTGTTCTCAAATCCCTTATCGTCCTTACCAAGATCTTGGGAAAAGTTGTAGAGAATCCTTAGCTGAAGTTACCGTACTAAGTACAATGTCTTAGTAACGTCTTAGGTTAATCCATGTTTGATTTTAAAAAAAACTGGTTAAAAATGCTTGTTTTTCACCTTTCATCGGTAAAAAAACTGTCTACATAATCATATTCTACAAATCTAAAATGAAAAAAAATTCAATTTGTGCTCTTTTTCGATGAATTTTATTTAGTTTGGGCAAAAATCCAAGGTGGCGATTACTTTGGCCGCCTTTCGTCATTATCATATACATTCCCCAAAATCGATGACAGCAGGAATTTTGGCTCTACAGACAACGTTTTTCGTCGATAGTTTTTGCCCGCCTTGTTGGCATATTGCTTAAATAAACAAGTTTTCAAATTATGATTTTAACTGATGCAACTCGAAAAATAATGGCTTTCTTGAAAAGGTACTGTTCCGCGAGCTTTATTGTTTTGTTCCTCTTATCGCTTTAGGAATAAACTCTGAATACACCTAAAGGAACTTTTATTTAGGCCGAAATCAAAAATAAGAACAACCATGTCTGAATTCGGAACAAAGGGTTCCTTTTGACATAAATGTGAACACGAAGTTCCTTTTTTATTTAGAATAAAGGGAACTCTTTGTTCCGTTTTGTTCTTTTTAGGAACAAATGGTCCTTTTTAAATGGTTCCGATTTTATCGAGTGTTCTCCTTCAAACAATTTGTTCCTTTTAACCAGTACATTAAGTTCCGGAGTTCAATAATGAGGAACGATTGTTCCGCTTCAGTATTTTCTTATGAACAATTAGGAACGTGCTGTTCCTAATCGTGGCTTGTCGTTCCCAAATGTATTAAGTGGTTCCTTTCCAAAGCAATTTTTTTCGTAAGGAAGTTGTTCCTTTTCCTGCTAAATGGGAACAATTGTTCCGTTTTCAGACTGGAGCTAATAAGAACCGCTTAAAGTTAAATAGGAACTAGAATTCCCTTTTCACTTGGTTCACTAAATGGGAACGATGGTTCCTATTTAGGTTTCGTCAACAGGAACGCAAGTTCTGATTTTAGTTAGTCAGTCTAACATGCTCAAGGGCAAATTTAATTTTTAGCCTTGGCTTGCCTGATACATGTTTAATCACGTTAGGGCAGGTTTTGAACAAGATGAGACTTGTCCCTTTGTTCCTTTGTCTGCTCCTTTGCTTGGTTTTATTGTGTAGAAAACGGGCCAGACATCGAGTGGATACCAAGTCAGCTATTTGGTATAAATACAGTAGTCTCGTGAGAAACTTCACAATATCAGATCTTAAAAGATGAGTAAAAGAGGAGTGGAAATCGACTGGTCAAAACTACCAAACGCGTCGCCTAAACCCAAAAGGCTTCACTTAGAAGAAGACGACTCTGATGGTCTTTTTCACTGCCCAGTGCAAGGCTGTAAGCATGATGGATTTACCACACAAAGAGGCTGCAGAAAACACGCCAAGAACAAACACCGTTGGTACTTTTATTTCGACAAAAAGCCAAACATTACTCAGATCGAAGCATGCCAAGAACAAAGCAACAAAAATGACGCCAATGATGACAAGACTTCACTTAAAATCAGACGAGCTCTCTCTTTTGACAAGTCAAGCAAAATTGCTCAAGATTTTTTGTCCTGGCTTACCGGCAGTGGTGGTGGTTGTAAAAGCGATCGGCAAGCACACCAAATTGTCAGCAGGTGTTTGAAATTTCTTAAATTCTGTTGCGAAGACGACGAGGATCTCACATTTGAAATCGTTGACTTTAGTCTATGTTCGCCTAATCTCCTTTTCAAAATTGTTGACGTGATGCAAGATGAGTGGAATCTCGGGCATGCAGGGCACATAGGCTACTTGGACGCCATTGCAGAATTGGGGGATTTCAGAAAAGTTAATGGAGCTTCGGAATCGGTATTAAGAGGGTTATCTTGTACAGAACTGTACTTGAAAAAAGTGCGCAAAACCGTCTCCAAGATGATGCGATTACAATGGACGAGCGAACTCGATATCGACGCCTTAGAAGCCAAGGGACACTGGGCCACCCTCGAAGAGCTCTTGGAAGTCGTGGGGCGATACTTGCCGCGCTACGAAAGCGTGCTGAAGTCATGCAAGGATAATCCAGGTTCGATATCCCCACTTGACTAATCTTTTGCTACCAAATTCTCGCCGTATATTTGTTCATCAAGGTTAAAGGCTCGCGCCCGATGACATATTAGTATTTAACTGTTGAAATGGTGAACAAAGCTAAAACTAACAGTGGATTTATTGATCAGAAAATGTTCAAAACAGCAGGAAAATATGGCTTTGATTCTCTTTACCTGACCGAGACTAGCATACAAGTGTTAGATGGCTACATCGAGCACATTCGCCCTCCGCTCAAGCCGAACTGTGATTATGTTTTAGTGACGAGAAATGGAGGACAACACAACAAGCTAGGAGAACTAATGAGTAAACTGGTCTTCGATGCAACAGGCAAGTACGTTCATCCGACTCGCTATCGACAAATAGTCGAGACGGCAAGTACTAGACATCTTAGCAGCAGTGCTCAAAGCACAGTTTCCGAAGACCAGAAACACAGCTCTGTCGTGGCAAAGGTTCACTATCAAAAACAACGATCGCGCGAGGTCGCTAGTAAAGCGCACAAATGTTTGAAAAAACTACACGGCGACAAGGGAACAGAGCTAGAAATGGAAGTGCGCTCGAGACTTTCAGACAAGTCAACTTCTTCACAAGAGCACAGTGCTGACAAAAGCGATAGTTCTCTAACCGACGAAGACGAAACGATCACTAAAACAGACAAACAGACAAACAAGAAATTGGCGCGAGAAGAAAAAATGTGATGTTCACTCCAGAGGAAGACAAATATCTGCAAGCTGGACTTAAGCGATACGGCTTCGGTCAGTGGAAAGCGATTCTCAGAGACCCCGATTTTCATTTTTACGAGGGAAGAACACCTAACTCTCTCCTGAGCAGGGCAGCAAGAAAATTTGGATCCTATTCTAAACGATAGAGCATTATCCCAAGTTAGCAGTGATTGGTTATGGCCTGCCAATCACATACCGTTTTCGCTTCCAAGAGCATGCTTGGAAATGTTTCTTAGCTACAAATTCTGACGACATAGAGCATTTTGCCTCTTTCTCTGCTGCGCCGAATGAGTAAGATGAACAGGATTGCAGAAAAACATCCCGCCCTGTCTTTGAGCGATCTAAAATTTGCTGGGGAATATTTGGAAGAAATTTGTGCCTGTGACTACCCGAAAGAAACGGCTTTGTTGGCGGAAAGTCTACTTTGGCGACACTTGAACAAAACTTCAAACAGGAAAAGGTCTACATTTAGAGAGCTGATCCTGGCCTGTCTTTTTATCGCCATAAAACTGGAGGATCGCGATATTGCGAGAAATAGCCTATTTCTAGACACGATCTCGTCGCCAGTTCAACGATCGGACATTCTTCGAGAAGAACTTGATGTGCTACAATCGGTGAACTGGAGGCCCTTGGAACATTGCCACATGATCGCGAAAGATTGTCCTTAGCAATTCAATTCTACCGATGTGAACACTGAGAATGATAAGACCATAAGTTTGCTGCACACTTGACGTTTATTAATTACCGTAGAACGTAACATAGGTATACATATTTCAATAGAAAATGTAACGGTCCTACCCATGAAATAGCCTTGTTGTCTTCTTTACAATTCAATTGACTTACATAAATGCCTGTTTCTACTCGTTTTTATTGAAATCTGATCTAGAACAATACAAATGGGCTGGATTCACAGCTGTGAGCTAAAGAACTTCGTAATCTTTATCTGACGATTCGGCTGCTGGGAGAGAGTATTCTTGCGCTTTTTTCCTCTACCCTTGTGAACCAGGAATGGACGCTGTTCGGGCTCGTCCTGCATGCGTTGTGAAGAGGGTACTTGCGTGAAAACTATCTGCCGTTCATCTTCCTCTTCTCGGCCACTCTCCCTAACACAGCAGCTTTCGGGAGTGCTCTCGACGGTCGCGCCCTCATTCGTGTCGTTACTGCCACTAGCTGGGACGTTTGCGTTTTCGGCAGGCCAGTCCTTCATTGGTAGGGCCTCGTTTGTATGTTTCGCGCCTCTGCGGGACTGACAAGTCCCAATTTCACACAGGCCAGTCGTCTTGCTTTCACAGCAAAGTTGCACAGGGTGCCAGAATCCTCGTGCAGTGTTTTTAATGCTTCCTGCAGCACCTCGATGCGGTACTTTACTGCCATTTGGTCAATCCGAGGATCTTGCCCTTCCACGAACACCTTTTGCAGCTCATGCATCTCTTTCTCTCGTTCCAATATACGCTCGTCTTCAAACATCCTTCTTACAGCCAACCTTTGCTCTCTCTCTTTTCTCTCTTCCTCTTCTCTGCGACGAGTCGACAAAGCTTCTCGCTGTCTTTCGACGAGGTCCTCCGGGAGGGTCCAAGGATTGACCATGATACGTGCCCGATCGTCTTCTGAGAGCTCACCAACTACCCTTTCTAAACTGCAAATTACGAGAAAAAAAAAGATACATTTCAGGTGACGCTATGGCAAGGCGTTTTTACACACTGTATGTATTGTATATTGTGAGCGCTGTTCCAGTCTTTTCTTAGAGATTGCATCGTCCCATGTTTTATATAATCATGGCAACGTTTTTCCGGTGCTTTTGTAATGGGTAGATTGTGCTAATGTGCCTTACTAAATGTGTTTAACGAAAAATACCTTTCAATCGCCTTTTCCGCAGAATCTTTCAGCCACATCTCTCTTGCGCTATCCCTTGTTTGGAGGAGTGCCGTCAGCTGACGTGATTCTAGGCTGCCTTCACGAGTGTGCTCAAGGTGTTGCTCCAACGATTCCATGTCACATGAAACATACTGCGATGCCTGTCGCAGTGGACTAGCAGGAGTTTCGTCAACCAGATCTTCGCTCAAGTTAAATTGAAAAAGTTCTTTGATCTCGTCATCGTTAAGCTCTCCAGCTAAGGTCGTTGATGTCTTGCCACCCGTTGAATTTGGTTGACTGGCCATTTGAATTGTCGCCCAGTGGATACAATCCATGGGATGCTTTTCTAACCACCCAATTGCTGCTGGGTTCACGCTTGGTAACGTTTTGAAGATGTACTTATTGAGTCTGGAATCCATGGCAGCCTGGTGATCTTTTCCAAAGTCCATTGGCGTCTGGCATGTAATCAGCATTGGAATTCTGTTCATAAACCCCTTTGGCGACTTGTACTTGCAATCGTTTGCCGTCCACCCTCCTTGAGTTGCCACCTGTAATGTAACAAAACCAGAGAACAAAACTAGTTTTCCATTAGCTGAATGACCGTATTGAGCGTTGAAATCTTAAACTGTGTTGTGCTTGTCAAAAAATTGTCTCTTAATACCTCTTATTTACAGTCGATCTGAAATATCTAATGTTAAGTGTAAATATTTTTGGCATGTACGTGCGCATTTCTGAACGTAATCTGTTAAGTTACCAGAGAAAGGATCTTACCTTCCAGTCGTCGACGTCCATGAGATCAGCTGTTGCTTCGTCGAGGAACATTACTTCGCAATCTTTCTTCATCATTGATTTGTTAAAGTGTCGCTGTTTGGTTATCTTGCCAATGCGGTGTGTAGGGACAATTCCTCTTATTGGCGCGAAAAGGCTTGTTTTGCCGCTATCGGCGCTTCCAATGAGACAAGGAACCTATAAGGGAATAGCATTGCCATATATGACTTTTGCGGTTCTTATTACTAAGGTTTTCATTTTTACTTAGCTAACGACAAAACGCGTAAGCAATTTATCTTATGATGGGGTGAGATCTAAACCGCTGTAAATACTCACAGCATGAAAATGGAGTTTTACGGAATAATAAAAGTTGCTTAAATCTCCTTAAAGTTGGTTATCCACATTTAAGCTATGAATTAAATGTTCTTAAAGGCCGTTAAACCTGAAGTTGGCATTTAAGAAACTTTACACGTTACACCACAGTAAGTTCTGTTTTCATGCTTTGAATACACATGTATACTATACCTTTTGCTTGGGCGTTTTCTGGTTAAATCTGAGGAGGTTGATAAAGCCGTGGCAGAAAAGCTGTATTTCGTGCTTGTCTAGGCTGTTCTGTAGAATTTGTTTAAAGTAGCGCGGATTTGGTCCGTTGAAATGGTCGTACTCCACAAAGGCTCTAGGAGAGACTTTCCCAAATTCACTCTGTTCAATGGCATCTTGAATGGATGTTTTTGAATTAATCGAAAAACACCAACCATCTTTTACTTCGATTAAGTCGAAATTTACGACAAGCTGTCTAATCGTTTGGCTCTCGGGTCTTGATAGCCGTTCTCTCACTTGATCCCCGTGCTTGATAAGGTCTTCCCGAAAATTTTCATTGCCCTCAAGCGCCCTTAACCAATCCACCACACTACATTTATATCTGTAGGTGTATTGTGATTCTTTTACTTTCTTGTACATTGAGCCTCGATACAGCTTGTAGCCCAGACTTTCCATAGCCCTCTCTAGTTTTCCAAATAGCACAACTTTTGGATCACTTGTGATGCACTTGTGTGGTGTGTTGGTTGTCAGCATTTCGTTTGAATCGGCGTCAAAAATGTCCACGCGAAGACCGGCCTTTTTCATTGCCTCCAACGCATTGGTGATCTGGTTCTTCTTTTTTGATGATGCGTTCATGTGACAAAATACCACTTTTTCCGTTGAGCGGTTTGTCGACGATGAAAGCAGATCTTGACAGGACAGTTGGTCTGCAAAATCTCTCATGGTTGCTTGAAAAGAAGTTTCAACCAGCTCAATCACATAAGATGAGCTGTGATCCTTTAAGACGGGAAATAAAGAGTTGATGGATTTCTCCACCGTCTTTTGAATCTGGACATTAATTTCCAGCTCACAGGAAAGGAGCACTTTTTTGATTGGAAGCAATGAAACAGGAGCTCCTGTAGAACTTGTGAACGCCATCCAAAACGAAAACGAGGGAAACCGTTTCTTCTCGGCTGCCATTGCAAAGCTTCTCTCAGTTGCCTGAGATATTTGCGAGCTTTCTGAAACTCCGCTGTCTTCATTTTCATCACCATCTTCATCGTCGTTACACTCTTCAGAATTGCTCTTCTCTTTATCTTTTTTGGGGGGTTCTTTAACTCCTATTGCCGAAAAAAAGAATTCTAAGCCTTCGAGGGTCAACAAGGACCGATTACATTCTTCTCTCTTCTTGCAAACTAGCTTCCACGCCTCTGTCAGATCTTTTCTTTGGACTCTCCATACACATGTTGCAGTCACGACGGATAAACGACTTCGTATTATGGGGGACAGGAAACACGATGCAGCGTCTTTGATTGCTTTGCTGTTAAGCTGTCGAGCAGGATTTCTTGCTGATCTATACATCTCCCTGTCTTGCACGTAACTGAGGCAGAGACACGATTTCGTTTTTCTTTTATAGTTATCCGGGCACATTCCTCATACATATCGGCGCACCCACGCACGCACGCACGCACGGAATTGTGCAATTAACTTGCTGATTACACAATTGTGTTACCTTTTTATCGAATTCCAACCTTGTGAAAGAAATAGTTGTACAATTAACTTGCTGATTAAACAATTGTGTTACCTAACCATCGAATTCCAACCTTGTGGCAGAAATAGTTGTTTCATTAGCTAAGGCTAGGAGAGACGTGGTTCTCAAAGTTGAAGAATTCTATTGTCCAGAACACTACAAATAAAATGTCATTTGCACGATCTCGTTCAAGAAGAATGCACTCTCATCAATACAAATTCAAGCAATAAGAACATTGTTTCCATAACAATCCTCTAGCTTGATGATGGCATTGTCTTATTGAAAATTCGCTGTAATTAAAAATGTGTCGATCCGTTCTCTCTGGAGTCGAAAGTTGACAATAAAGCTTTGTTGGGTTTATTACGTAAAGAATAATGGGGAATCCGTCAGTCCGCCGATTCGTCATGTCAAAGAATTTATTTTATTCCGTCACTCTGAAATATAAAATGCTTATTCCTTGTCGATTTAACTGTATCTATTCAAGACTGGAAGTACTGTCTCCGTGGATCCGCTTATCCGTCCATGTAATAAACTTTTATCGGGGCTAGGTTGGTAATCAGATTTTTTTTTCAGATGGACGGAACCACGGATTCACGGATTTCTCCCCTTAAAGCTCTATAATGTTGAATCCGTAGATCCGTCATTTTGAAGTAAAAAATGCATATTCCTTGTCAATTTAAAATGTATCTATTCAAGACTGGAAGTACTGTCTCCGTGGATCCGCTTATCCGTCCATGTAATAAACTTTTATCAAAGCTATGTTGGAAATAAGATTTTTTATACTTTTTTTTTCAGATGAACGGAAGGGCGGATTCACAGATTTGTTCCCTTAAAGCTCTATAATGTTGAATCCTTCACACTGACTTTGGCAATCAGAATTTTTTCTAAGATGGACGGAAAGACGGATTTACGGATTTTATTTTAATAAGCTAAATATTTAAATAAATAAATAAATAAATATATATATATATATTTATATATATATAAGTAATATGTTAATACTATTAATATATTAATAATACTAATATATTAATAATATTAACATATTATATATATATATATATTTATTTACTTATTTATAAGCTAAATATTTATATAAATAAATATATATATCCACGGATCCACGGAGACAGTACTTCCAGTCTTGAATAGATACATTTTAAATTGACAAGGAATATGCATTTTTTATTTCAAAATGACGGATCTACGGATTCAACATTATAGAGCTTTAAGGGGAGAAATCCGTGAATCCGTGGTTCCGTCCATCTGAAAAAAAATCTGATTACCAACCTAGCCCCGATAAAAGTTTATTACATGGACGGATAAGCGGATCCACGGAGACAGTACTTCCAGTCTTGAATAGATACAGTTAAATCGACAAGGAATAAGCATTTTATATTTCAGAGTGATGAAATAACAAAGCTGAAGTATATGATTGCCAGCCTCATTTCGGTAAAAATAAAGGTGTAGATGGACAAATAGAGGGATCCACGGAGACAGAACTTCCAGTCTTGAATGGGTACACTTCAAATAGACAAGAGACAAGCCTTCAATATTTCAGAGAACATTTCAAACTCTATCGCAAGTAATCGTATATTATACCCACGCGTTCCAGTTCTTCGCTTCGCAGTTGTCTTTAATAGAGGGAAATTTTTCTAGCTACGAAAACGTGAACATATGTTCACTTTGAAAGCGTTCGTCTTTCTTGTGACCCGTCTTGACATTTAGAGGAACATTTGAGCCCCTTTATTGCGTTCCCTTACCTCAGATGACAAACTGCCACTTTATACTTTGAAAAAGGGGAAGCTAGTTCGCTTTTACTCAGAAACCGTCATCCGCCTTATTAGAAAAAAGCATTTAAACCAGAATCTTATGGCTTATTGCAGTAATGAAGTTCAAGGTTTGTAAGGGAACAAAATTTTTGGAAAACGATCATCATCATCATCTTCTTTATTATTATTATTATTATTATTATTATTATTATTATTATTATTATTATTACTACTATTATTATTATTATTATTATTATTATTATTATTATTATTGTCCACGACATTCAAAGCGCAAAAAATTGGCGTCAGGCGCTGGTATGGTTATACTGCTCACTATCAAGTCTGGCGACCGCAGACAGAGAGCACTCTCCTCAATATATGAGTTGTCCCAGGAAATGCTGACCTCTGCAAGGTGTTGATATTAACTTTGATTCCAAGTTGTGTCACATACTTCTTCAGACTCTTCGGGATACCGCCTAGAACACCGATAACCACCAGGACCACTTTGGTTTTCAACTTCCTTGTTGTTGTTGTTGTTGTTGTTGTTCTTCTTCTTCTTCTTCTTCTTCTTCTTCTTCTTCTTCTTCTTCTTCTTCTTGTTATTGTTGTTGTTGTTGTTGTTGTTCTTCTTCTTCTTCTTCTTCTTCTTCTTCTTCGTCTTCTTCTTCTTTCTCTTTCTCTTCCTCTTTCTCTTCTTCTTCTTCTTCTTCTTCGTCTTCTTCTTCTTCTTTCTCTTTCTCTTCCTCTTTCTCTTCCTCTTCTTCTTCTTCTTCTTCTTCTTCTTGTTATTGTTGCTGTTGTTGTTCTTCTTCTTACTATTATTATTATTCTGATTATTATGATTATTATGATTATTATGATTATTATGATTGTTATTATCATTATTATTATTATTATTATTATTATTATTATTATTATTATTATTATTACATCAGAGACTCCCAACAGCGACTTAAACCCAAAAATTTACCTCATCTTGTCGAGCACGTCACAAATTATCTATCAAGGATAAAATCTTTACTACCACGGAGGGATGTCAGTTTGTATGTAGAAAAAGGGTCGAATGTTATGGAAATTGTTGAGAAATATTAAGATTTAAAGGTGATATGCCTTAAAGTTCATATTAAATATGATGGAGACCAAAACAGTTTGCTATCAATTCAAAAGTACTCTTGTGTGATTACGGCTGTTTAACTAGTTGTACGTAACATTTCGCCATCTGTCTTGCCTGTGGCATTTTATCGTGTTGTTTCTCTTTCCTATTATCAGTAATGTTTAACAGTTATTCTTATATCACTGAGTCGATGTTGTTTTTGTTGTTAACAGGTGCTGTAGAGGTGAATTAATTTGCTGCATGGCAGTAAGACAGATGTAAGATTGAAATTGGTTCTCTCTTTTACATTTGCATTTCTCTCTAGTCTTTCAGTTCTAGTTAGCAATCAGTTCTAAGCAATCGTTCTCAACGATTCTGGTCATAGGACCAGGCCAGCTTGTATTAGAAGATCAGTCATTACATCTGAAGCAGTCATGAAAACGTGGTAAGGAAACAAGTGAACGGATACTTGTACAAAAAAGACTTTTTGGACAGTATCTCGATAAGTTAAAACTAAAGCTCTAAGCAATTTGAACTCAATCCGAAAGACTTGCAAATTAAAACTAGCAATTTTGCTTTTCCGACTGTATTATGGGTCGTTTTTTTGAGTGGGCGAAAAGTCGAGCTAAGAACAGCACCATCGCAACAACAGAACCCGACTTCCATCCACCTAAGAAATGTTCTCAAATCATCTTCTAGTCATAATGCATCAAATTCGAGCAAATGTTCTCACACCCGTAACGAGCTTTTATATTCGCATCAATTTTTTATGGCTTATACGAAAAACATCAAACACCTCAAAGGCATCTAGATCGAACTGCGACTAAATAACATATCACATTCTATCTATTTCTTAAAAATCAAACTGTAATCTCCCCTTGAGTTAATCACCTTATGTTCATGAAATTGTCTTGCGCGCCTTTCATTTTTTACCCTGGTATTTGGTATTGTTTCTTTCCTAATGTTTTAATACTGTATGATATTCTTATATCGTTAATTACATTCCGTTGTCGCTGTTATTACACAGATGCTGCGGTGAAGGTGCCACTGCCTATTGCTGCCCCAGCAGTCTCAGGTAAGATTAAAATCAATTTCTCTTTAAGGTGATTCCCCAGAAAAAGAATCTTCCATAAATTTGTAATGAAACTTGGCACAAATATTCAACAAGTCATGTAGGGTCTAAAATTGCAATAAAAATGGGTCTCACCGTGCTCGTTTTAGTGGTATCCTGTAGACGAATACAGCGTTTAAAGGCATTTTCAGGCAATAAACGCGCGAAGCCAACATGCTCAATATTTCCACTGCAGATTGATATTTCATGTGTAGGTTGACTTTGTACATATGTATAGTCATCTGTGTCATACAAAACATGGCCGATAAGCTTCAAATTTACTGGACACTCAAACAGTAGACGGTGACGACGGTAACTTGATGTGCGGTCCTCTACCCTAAATGGCTTTTTTCGTAGGATTTTTTAAACTGTGCAAAACTGATCTGATCATAGATTTTTGCTGACTTTGTTATTTGGCTTTGGGAACACTGTCTTGATTGAGTTTATACAATAAAAAAGGGGGTCACCGTGCTCAATTAGGAGAAAACGACCATTTATTTCTCTGAACAACTCAGTTTTCATAGAAAACCTATCAAGTTCCATCCTCGGAGCTAGTCGGGACGACGGGATTTTCATGGGCGAAAGTTTACAACAAGAGCGGGAGAGCCCCTGGACACTTACTCTTACCACTTCCAGAAGCGTTTGAATTCTCTCCTTCTGATTGGCCAGAAAACTATTTTTCGACTCTCATGTCTTCTTACACGAGGTTGTTTTCCTCATCGATCGCCGTAGTAGCGTGGCCCGTTCAACGGGAACATTTTTGAGGAGAGCTTCAGAAAAAAAAACAATAATAAATAAACGAAGTCGAGGAAATCGCAAACTATAACGTGGCCGCAAGAAAACAAACACTCACAGGGAATTTTTCACGGCGGATTTATCAAAGGTATCGCAAATTTTTAGAGCTAGCGACTTCCCCTTTCTCCAATGTAGCTTATTATTTCTTCTTCTTCGTTGATCTTCGTCTGAAACTTTCCATCTCTGATGTACGGGCCACGCAACTATGTTGATCGAGCGTGTCATGTCACGTACCAGAGAGAACTAGTTCTCTCTGGTACGTGACATGACGTCGCATCGACCGTTAAGCAGAAAATCGCCCAGATCGGCCTCCAGAAGCTCGGAAAAGCAATAAAAACACAGCAAACACACAGCAGGTAATGTTTTTCAAACTGTATTTCCATTTTAATGCATTTATTATTTCGATCGAATTTCAGCTCCATACAAACACTCATATTACGCTTTGGTTAACTGTGGTTCCCACGCTCGATCGACATAGTTACGTGTCCCGTGCATCGGAGATTCCCGTGGAGAGTTTCAGACGTAGTTCAACGAAAAAGGAGAAATAATTAGTAGCATCGTTTACTCGAGTAGCTATTAGCCTCATGCAACACTTGAGAAAGGGGAAGTCGTTAGCTCTAAAAATTTACGATACCTTCGATAAGTCCATCGTGAAAAATCCCGGTGAGTGATGTTTTCTTCTGGCCACGTTATAGTTTGCGATTTCTTCGACATCGTTTATTTATTAAGTTTTTTTTTTCTGAAGCTCCTCAAAAATGTTCCCGTTGAACGGGCCACGCTACTACGGCGATCGATGAGGAAAACAACCTCATGTAAGAAGACATGAGAGTCGCTCGGCTGTTCCTCTTCGCTGATTGGCCAGAAAAATAGTTTTCTGGCCAATCAGAAGGAGAGAATTCAAACGCTTCTGGAAGTGGATCGGTAAGAGTAAGTGTCCAGGGGCTCTCCCGCTCTTGTTGTAAACTTTCGCCCATCAAAATCCCACCGTCCCGACTAGCTGCCTCCGAGGATGATCAAGTTCTGAACATACGCGAGCTCGTGCGCGCGCGCTGATCACGCAAAAAATCATGCGCAGAAAGGATGCGCAATGCAATTGAATGGAATCACCTTAATTTGCGTTTCTGTCCAGTCTCCTCCCCGTTTTACCGCTTGACTTTTTTCCATCTCAACGGTTGGAACAGGCTCGCTTGCAGTAGAGGATCATGGATAGCATCTTAGTAGTAGGAGAAAACGTGGCAGGGAAACAACCAAACGGGCACTTATGCAAACAAATAAAGGCTTAGTAGAAAGTTTTTCGAGACAGTAAAACAAGTTGAGCCAAGAGAGGATCTCTATTGGTTGAACATTCTCGCGAAGGCGAAATGTCGAGCTATGAACAACGATCACCACCACCACTTCAAACAACAAAAGCACAGTTACGTCCAAAGTGCCTTTCACCTCTCAGTAAAAGAAAACACTCAAAAGGCATCTAGTGCGAATTGCAACTAAATAACGCCCTTATTTCGGGTTGCTAAATATTCTGGAATTACCGGGAAGGCACTCCCTTCTGTGTTTGTTCGGAATCCGTAACAAAAACAGACCACTTATGCACCTAGAAAATGATGTGGTCAGTGTTGATGCTTTGTTTTCGTTTGTTATGCAGATGTGGTATACGTCACGGAGAGTGTCGTTCTTCCTCAGGAAACGTCATTCCGTGGCCGCTGATGCCGGGACGAGTCCAGGCCACCCAAGCCACTGCTGCAGTGGCAAAGGATATTCTTGTTGCCTCAAAACTCAGCCAAAGTAGCGATCCTTAAGAAGCTGCCTCGCTGACAGGTAAGTAGATTTGGTGAATTTTAACCGTCTACTTAACCAAAAACGTTTTTGCGCGAACATTGCATTGAAACGTAAGATTTCACAAATTTAACACAGGCGTAAAGAAACTGGCTTGTAACCAGAGAAAACTTTGTTCTGGCAAAATGGTTTTCATGGCAAAGAAACCTCAAACGAGGAAATATGCCAGTTGGCTGTCATAAAATTCGATCCTGGGTTTCATTCTTCCTTCTGCGACTTGTTTAACCCTTAAGCCCTGATACAAAAATGCATATTCTCATTACTGATCTCCATACATTTCTTATGGAACTAGTAAAGAGGATTTGTCTAAATATCAAGATATCCTATCCTCAGTGATCACTTCTTTTATTCTTGTCACTTGAATGTTCAAACAAGTAGTGATCATGTAAAGAGAAATTTCGTTTTCATCAGGGCTTAGGGTTTAAAGGGTTAAACGGTTATTCGTCCGACAAACTCTTTTGTTACATCCTTTGATCACCTCTGTCTACCTGGTCAGTGAAAACGATCGGAAAATAAAGCTGAGAAAGATTTCTGAATAGAGCGCACGTGCAATTACACTGTTAGAGGGACTTGGAATTGAACTGTTTGAGCGTGAACCCGTGGAGCTTAGTACCCAAACTCAAAGCATAATGTATGTATCAGCCCGCCACGGGGGGGGGGGGGGGAGGGACTCGACTCATGTTTGGGTATCAGGATGCTGCTGAGGGTTGAAACACTGACCCTGTTTAGGACAAAAATTGGCCTAAAATAGTCTAAACTATCTACCCTGTTTAGGACAACATTCTTCATTTCAGGTCCCTGTTTAGGACAAATGACAAAATACACACCCTGCTTTAGGACAGTTACATAACATTTATAAATTTTCAAGGTTTAGACCACTGCAAAACCGTGTACGATCAAAGCTTGCTCTACGTTGGATCACTAGATCGTGGCCAGTCAAAAGAAGATAAAATGCAAAAATAATGCAAAGACTGGTCAGACAACGTGCAAGAGGCGTAAATACAATATTTCGGCTGGCCAACACCAACGTTGTAAAAACATTAGTGACATTCTTGTTAGAGCTAAGTTACCGGAACCTGTCAACACTGACAACTCCCGGATTCCTCCCGGCTCTTTTCGGTGCAATAAAAATAATTGTACCACCTGCCCTTATATCGAAGATGGCCGCACGCAATATACTTTAATAGGAGTGGACAAATGTATCAAATCAAATCGCACATTACTTGTGAAACGTCTAATGTTATTTACATGGTTCAATGTACTAAATGTAATCTTCAATATATCGGAGAAACTAAACGTCGCCTCAAAGAACGCTTTAATGAACATAGGCCCCAGTGTTTGAGCCAGCTCAACTGCCTCAGGAGACAATTTGTCCCTCTGTTGCCTTTGCAAAGGGACAAATAGGCAATAGCAGGGGACAGAGCATAATTTATTA